>VZSV01000079.1:2681829-2725294 GCA_013398735.1 Nothocercus julius
GGGGCGTCGGGAGGAGCGGGGCCCGCGGGGGCAGCCTGGCCCTGGCAGCGGCCCTGGGGGCCCCCTCGGCGCGTGGGGAGGGCCGGGCGTCCTGGCAGCGGGGTGCGCAGAGGGGAGACGCTGCCGAGCACGGGGCTGGTCGCGGCCCCGGGGCTCTGTTTTCTGGCCGGGCTTGTCTCATGGGAGATGCTCACAGCAACTTGTGTGCCCCCCAGGAATGCTGGTATCGGGTTGAGCGGCGCTTCGCGAGGGGCTGTGCAGGGGTGCGGAGCTGGGCTTGTGTTGTGCTAGGGGAGTTCTGGGTAGTTACCTCTATTTAGACAGACTTTTCCTGCCTTCATGCTGGAGCACGCACCAAGGAGGCATTAAGTAATGCTTGTGTCCACCTGACTGATGGGCAGGCTGAGGCCCAGCGTGCGGGTCTTTCTGGAGCTCCTGGAGCTAGCTGATGGCAGAAGCAGAGAACAAGGCATGGCCTTTTGGTGGTCTTTCCAAGTGCTTCTCTGCTGGCCTAGGCTGCTGTCCCCTGTTGTAAGGTAAAATTTCCTGCCAGCGCTGTGTCATGCCGTCATTTTGCTCAGTCCCCACGTCATCCTGGGCACATAATCCTCCTTCTGGGAACCCCCCTGACAGTGTTAGAAATGCTTCATGCTAGCAGGGAAGAAGGTGGGGAAAATCTCTCCCCCCGCCGCCCCAATTCTCCTTGCAGGTTTTGAGAGATAGATGACTCCGGCTGAAAGGGCTCTAGCGACAGGATGATCTAATGCCCTGGCTGAGCTGCCCTCTCACAGGTTACAGCTTCATCCAGATTTGGCGGCTGATCGAGGCCCTTCCTCCTGTTTCTCGCTTCTGTGCAGTCTGTAGCAGGCAGCCGCGGTGCGTCTGCAGCTCAGGCACCTCCCCGGCAGAGCAGATCTTAGCCAGGAGAAGAGACCTTTGTCTCGCTGAGGGATTTTTCTTTTGCATGAGCATCTCTTTCCTTTTAACTGCTTGACTGCTGACTATGGGAATGATCTGCTCTCCCATCTTCTAGAGACTTCCAGGAGGGAGCAGACCCAGAGGTGCGGGGAAAGCTGGGAGGGCAAGGAAGGTTCAAGAAAGCGCCTTCCCTGCTGGACTTGCTGTGGAAATCCTGCCCTGCCTCGTGTTGGGGTTTTATGGTGCTGAGTGAGAGGCCAGGCTGCTTGCCTTGGAGACAGCAGCACGTACTGCTTGGGCTAAAGGGCCCTCTGGAAGCGATCTGCCCTGCGTTTGGTTAGGGGAAGGACAGGGGCAAGTGTGGGAAGGCAGGCAGGCTCCCCGGCGAGGCAGGGGTGGGGAGGGGAGGCTCCTCTCTGGCCTTGCTGCCCTCCGCTGCTTGCCCGGGGAGGGTGGTCAGTGCTGGAAGCAGATGGAGATGGAGGCAGGGGCAGCTCTTTCGGGAAGGATTTGTCCTAAGCAGGCCTGGCAAACAGCCACTTGCAAATAAGTAGGTAATAAGTAAAATTGTGGAGGCCCTTTTGCACCCCTGCAGCCTCCTGGTCTCTAGCATATGCAGCAAGTTTAAATCTCCACCTTCTTTCTGTAGCAGTATTTCCATTTCTGCCTGCCTGCAACTGCACCTGAATCCCTTTCAGCTCTTTGTTAGCAGGCCAACTTGGATCCCTGTGTAGCTGCTCCCCTCTCCAAAGCATTGCACCGGCTTAACTAGTTCATTCCTGGTTCTGCTGCTGCTCACAGCCACAGCACAGAGGGATCCTGGCGGCGCTGTGCTCCGAGGGTGCTGGGGAGCAAGGGTGCAGCAGCGGAGGCGCGCGTAGTCCTGCCGGGGAGATGCAGCCTTGCTGCTGTGCGCTGCAGGCTTCTGGCCTGGGGTAAACTCAGCACGTGTGAATGCAGCTCCAAAGCCTAAATCTGAGGAGTTCTAAGAGGGTGATTGTCACTGCTTTAAAATATTCCTTGTAGGAAATACTACCGTCTTAACAGACTGATAGCTTTACGAAAGCAGCACTGAGAGGGAGAAATGTTTCTAACACCCACAAGTGAATTCAATTGATATTAAGCTAATCAGTCATCTAAACTCTTATGAAAACATCAGTGTGCTTGCTATACAAATGCTGACTCCTCCATATGAGTCCTATAAACACTAAGCCTTCTACAATCATCAGTTCTGGGTTGGTTAAACAGTTTTTCTTACCTAGTTTAATTGCTGTGAATATATTTAGTGTATCTTAACCTTGAGTCTGAAGACGATGTTACGTTGCTTATGTATTGCATTGCTTATGTACCATGCTCCCAGAGAAAAAGCAGTTTTGCTTTGAGGTTGCTTCAGGAGAAGCAATGGGGCAGACTTGTTCATTCTGAGTTGATCTCCATGCCACAATTTCAAGCTCTAGCCTTGGGCTCCATCATTTGAAGCGTATGAGGGAGCTGTTTTGGGACTGAAACTAGTAAAGGTCCTTCAGTGATGAAGTGTCCCACAGCTTCTGAAGCTCCTACCTGCACTTCGAAATGCCCAAATGTCTTTAAAAAAAGAACTCATTTGAAGTTATTGCTTCAAATGTAGCCCTGACTGGTAATTTGACTGTGATCACCTGTTGTTACTAGGTGGCAACAGCAGTATTAGTTTGCTCATGCCATTACAGCAACAATGCAAAAGGCCGGGGCCAGCGGGTTGGGGACAGCCCCACGTGTTGCTAATGGCACTATTGTTACTGGTTAATGGGTGAGACCTGTGGTGCGGGGCCCTCCCTCGCACCCCTCACCTACCCCGTTCGCTTGTCACCCTCAGCCTTGTCACCCTCAGCCTCGTCTGCGATGGCCGCTCGCTTTTGCACGCCCTCGCTTCAGGTTTTATGCCTGGTCTTTGTCACCCAAGGGGAATTCGGGGTTACCCACGTCCCAGTGTTGCCCTGCTTTGCCTGGCCTGGTATAGCCTGGTATATGTATCTGTGTAAGAGCCACATCCGCACTGAGGGCTGCAGAGGAAACCTCTTTGGCAGAGAAATCACATTCTTAGTTGGAATTACTGTAATGCTGCAGAGCCTCTGGGGAGCTTCAGTGCCACCGTATGGAAGCTTTCCACCATCTGTACAGCCCCCAGCACTGTCCCGAGGAGAGGCGGCGGTACTGTCTTGACCAAGCAGGCTCTTCCAGAGCTGCTGTAGTCTTAACTGCCCACAAACAGATACTACCTGATCCATTGGTGCGGCTCTTTGTGGACGTACTTACTCAAAAAAGTCTAGTCTCGTGTTATTTTGGGGTGTTATTGGCTTTAGTGGTATTAGGACGCCCTGAAGATCAGGGAGTGTGTAGTATCTTCCCCTCCTCAGGAGTATATGCCTAGCAGTAACCAACAACTCACTTGTCATATCTCCTGACAAATGCAGTCACCATGGCATGATGCCCAAGGTACCAGAGGGAAGAACAGCAAAAATTTGGATGTTCAGCTAGTTCCCCCAAGGCTGCAAACGGCCGTCCTGAGGGCTCCTGGGTCGCTGGGAGGCTTCTAGGGTTGTGTGGATCCCAGGTTAGGAACATAGACATATATGTTCCTCTGTATACGGGCTGCATTTCTCAGTGAAAAGTCCAAAGCAGAACCACATGAAAGGGAAATAGAATGGCAAAAAAAGGAGGAAAAACTAACCAAAGTTTTTAGGCTTTTCTGAACAAGTTTGGTCTCTGCCTGAGATGTTTTAACCTACTGCAGAGTAGCATGGATGAGTTAAAATTTGTATTTAAATCAATGATGAGAAGACCATGAGGGAAATAACTAGCTTAATCTTGCTCTGTGCTTGTATTTTTATGTTGTTTTTTGAAGGACAAGTTGACTCTCCTGGCTCAGTATATTGTGGTATTTATTGCTAAGCAGAATGCTGCACCATGTTTCTAGTGTAACATACATTTATTTAGATACTTAGTGTTTGTATTAATTAGAAAGTGAGTGACACCTTTCTTTATTAGATATTTCTTCATTATTTATTATAATTTTGACCAGCCTGTATTTCAGTGAAAAAAATGAAATTCAATTTAAAATGCAGAAAGAAACCATTAATTTTTTTTTTCTGGTTGGCTAAATGAAGTTACTTAAAACAGGTATTTCCACACAAAAATAGTTTAGGAAAGCATTTTTTTGTATTTGCAATGAATTTAACAGTAATGACTATTTTAGGAAAACAATTTTATTAGAGTACATGTAAAATACATCCAGCCATATGAATTAATTATTTCTGGCTTTTAAGAAACTAGAACTTGTAGAAATTACCCTCTTACACTTCATTTTTATTTGGATTGGAAAGGGAGCCAGGCTCTCCTGCTTTAACTCAGTAATTTTCTGACCTTTGAATAAACTAATCACCGAACTAACTCCTCTGCTTTCAGAAAGGTTACTGCAGCCAGAGCTGCTTTAAAGTTCATATTTTAGTTCCAGATCTCTCTGGCAGCAAGGATGTACTGCTTGAATTTCCATTTATATTTTACAGATTAGAGAGAGATAAAGTCTTAACATGTAGATTGTTAAATTGGCTGTTTCTTAATTTTAAAAGTTATTAGTTGAGACAAAATCTGATTACTCTGAAGTCAGGTGCATGTTCCAAAAAGCCATAAATGTTTACTTGTTTTGTTTCCAAGTGCTCTTTATTGCTTTTTGCCTTCATATTGCACTGCTACTAATCTTCCGATCAGGCAATTTCATTGAATTTTTCTTTTTGGAGACTTTCACCCAAGTTCAATTTTCTTTCAACCAAGTTTTTAATGTCTTGTGTCCTCTTCCATGTAATTTTATCAAACTCTTTATTTTCAGGAACAACAACAACAACAACAACAACAAAAAAAAACAGCAACAAAAAACCCAAAGTGAATAGAAGCTGTGTTGGTTGTGCCACCTCCTGAGAATGTCAATTTTTAAAGACTCCCAGTTAATTGAAGGACTGCAGAAAAGTCCTGCTGTTTTATTTATTTATTTACTTATTTTTTACCATCCCACTCCTCTGTGGCCTGTGTTGCACACTGATGTGTTTAAATGAAATAATACTGAGCTCTACTAATGGGTCTTAAAAAAAAAATTACGAGCCACATGCCACGAGCCTTGCCCTGTGCTTTTACTTATGCTGTCACAGCTACAACATCACATGTGTTTGGGAGTAATCGCTAGGTTTCAGGTCTAGTTTGTCACTGCAGTGATATCTGAGGAGAGTTATCCTGACACTGCCTGCTTATACAGACGAATTCAAAACAAAGTCAGATTTCGAAGGTTTCTTTCGTGCAAAGGGATGAGTTTCAGGTCCTGATGTAGCTCCTTGAATTTATGTAGAGCCAACAAATGAAACATTTATTTTAAGAGACAGCAGCTGAGGATTGCTTCTCCCTCCTCTTGCCTGAGATCTGACGTGATGTGTGTCTGTTTTGCTAGAGTGTGAGCCATGTAAGCAAGGAAGCTAAGGCAGCACTGGCCTTGCCTGATGCTCGGGTTGCTCTTGTGCCTCGCAGACCTTCAGGCTTTTTGCAGTGCTTGAGGGCAGGAGTTTGGAGGTGGATCCTGCTCGTGTTGCACGTGCATTTCCACCGCCTTGTGTCTCTGGCGGGTGAGGTGCAGCCTGGCGCGGGTGGCCGCCCAGGGACGCGGTCTGGCAGCCGGGCCGGCCGGCGGGCACGAGGGTGGCCGGCCTTTCGGAGAGCCTACCCGGCACCGCTGCCAGGCATGCTGAGAGGCAGGGGGGAATCGCTCTGTCTCCTTGCCCCTAAATCCTGGCATCCTGATCCTTTGCCCGTTTTGTCCCTGGTCCTTTTTTGTCCTTTTTCTGTGGCTGACTCATGCCAGGAGGATCTCTGATGCTGGCTGATGAATTTGGTGTGTTGGAAAGGATGCAAAGCCTCCCAAACCTGCGAGGCAGGGGTGGGCTGGCCTGGCAGCTCCGTGGTGAGCCATTACCCAGTGCTGTATCCCTTACCTGTGCAGAGGGATTCGTGTGCGAGGTGCTTTGTGGCTGCCCTGCTGCTGAATCTGCCATCTGTCTTGTCACATCCTTTGCGAGATGCTCTCCATCCCAGCCCCCTGCTTTCTCGCCTCCCGACGCCTCATTCCTTTCCCAGCCTGGCCTTTGTGCATGCCCAGATTTGACACTTTCTTCTCTGCCTTGAGGGAAATAAGCCATTCATTATGTTTTTTTTCTCAGTCAAGTCCATCAGTTTGACGCCGCTCACAGGAGCTGTGAGCAGCTGCTACCTGACGGGGATGGCAGGGGCAGAGCAGGAAGGAAGCGCGGGGTAGATGCGGGCACGGTGCCGGCTCTGAGGCAGCTGGCACACAGCAGAACCGTGTGTTGCCTCTCGCTGTCTCTCTTGCCTGCCCGTGCTCGGGCCCCGCGCTGTGTTACGCGTGTGCCAGGGAGCGATCCCACACTCCGGGCATTGCGCTCTGGGCAGCTTTTCCCCCCTCCCGATGGCTTTTGCCATGTTGGTGTTCCCATCCCAACAGCTTTGTGATGTCCCTCTGATCCCTGATGCTCCTAGCTCTTTCGAGTCTCCTTCCCGAGGGGTATTTGGGGAAAAAAGCCGCCCGATCTGTGTGAGGGGCTGTCTGCCCTGTGCTCCAGTGGGTAAGTGGTTGATGATCTGCTTATCTGTGTCATGGAAAAAGGGAATTCCCCTGGAGGCAGGTGGCAGCGATGGGGACAGGCTGTCTTCTCGGCGCTTGCCGAGCGTTCAGCGTGCCGGGAGGAGGCTGGAACAGTAAGTGCTTTGCAGATGCACGTGTCGGCAGCTTTGCATGTGCCTGTGAGAGCCGCCTCCCTCCGCAGCAGCAGCTTTCTTCCGATTGCCCCCCTGAAGTCTGCGTGGGCTGCAGAAGGTTGGTGGATGTGTGCCCTGGCAAGCAGGGGGAGATCAGCTGCATGCTCCTCCGCTGCTCTAGGAGAAAGCAGAGCTGCGCTCTCCAAGAGAGCTGTGCTGTGGTGGCAGGTTGGCTGGGAGGGCAGGCTGGCGCCCCAGGTGAAGGCAGTGCAATCTGGTGGTGGCCTCTGAGACTGATTCAGTTCTTTCCTTCCTCCCGTTCAAGGCAGATCAAATTTGCTTGCATATCTTCCCCCAAAGGCAGAGGGGAGGTGGCTCCTTCTGACAGCTCAAATACCCCTCTGCGCAGCATGGGGCCCTCACCCTGCAGGAGTGCTGTCCCCTCGCTGCAGGCACACAGGCTTTCTGACCTGGACAGCGGGGTACAGGGCACACACCGTGTCAGGCACAGTGAGCCTGTGGTGTGCATCCCACCCCGGCTGCCGGTACAGCAGTACCCGCACAATGTGTGCCACGTGCCGGGGGCAGAGGCCAGGTTGATGTGGTGAGTCCCCCTGGACCCCTCTGGATGGGTCCCCTGAGGACAGAGGTGGCAGAGACAGGCCTGGGGGAGCACCTTCTCTTGTTGCCCTCCCTTTCTGGGCTGCTACACTCACCATGAAAAGCTTTCCCTTCCCTTCCCTTCGCTGCGCTGTTAACTCAAACTGAGACTGAGAGCTAATCCCTCCATCCTGTGGCGAGGAGGCTAGAGGTGGCTAGCAGAAAACTGCCAAGGCAGTCTCTGCTTGTGTAACCTCTTGGCGCCCAAATGTTGCTGAGCTGCCAGCTCCTGTGCTTCTTGGGGTACGCTGGCTTGTCCTGGTCGTCTGGCATTGCCCAAACCTGCTTGGAAGTCGTGCAGAGGTGGGGGGAGAGCCTCGCCAGGGCTGGGATTGGCAAGCTCTGCGCTTTGGGCTCCTGCCGCCGCCCCATCCTCACCCCTTGCTGCTGGTGCTTGGCTTCGCGTGTAACTAAGGAAGTGGTCTATCTCTGCAAGTATTCTGAAATCATATTTCATGTAAAAATAGATGTGTATACAGTGTTATAATGCATTGCCCTCAAGAAGAAGCTTTTGTGCTTGGAGGGAGGTGTTTGGGGTGGGTTTGCCTGCAGTATGGCTTGTGTTGCCTTGGCCTACTGTGGCAGCGAACATTTTCCAAAGGAGCACAACCATGTCCCACACATGGCTGCGGGCAGATCCGTGCCCTCTGCCTCCTCCTCGACTCTTACCTGCCCAAGGGAATGCCAGTGTCCAGGCTGGCAGTTCCCAAGCGATCAGATCCCGTGTGGGGCACTGGCTGACAGTCTGGGTAATGAGTTTCAAAAGGGGGAATGGGAGACGAGCCTGAGGCGCCCAGTGCTGCCCTCCCTAGTGGGACAAGACTCGGGTCGCAAGGCCTGTGTCCGGGTGCTGGCCAGCAGGGGAGGGGGCTGCGCTGCGGCAGCATTTGGGCATCGGGGGCTCAGCTGGCTCCCTGCTCTTTCCTTGGCTGGCGCGGGCGCTACAGGGCTGCAAAGCTGCGGGAATTGCCCAGCTGGGCCGTGTAGCTTCCCCTACCTCATGGGTGGGCTGAGTGTGTTTGTAGGCACACAGGTGCCCCCCGTGTGGCCTCTGCCAGGGGTGAGCTTTGCAGTGCCCTCCTGAGAGCCCGCGGTGCCCGTAGCTCTGCAGGGAAGGTCCGCGCTGGCAGTTCCCAGATGGACTGAAGTCTCTGTGCAGCAGGTGCTTTATAAAAGGCAGCACAGAAAACTCCCACTCTCCTCTCCACCTCCCACAGCTCCCAGCTCTCCAAGCAGCAGAACGGGCTTGGAGAGGAAAGAGCGGCTCTTCTGTCTTTTCCCATGTTTTCGGAGACCACAGTATCTGGTATCTTTTTAGCATTTGTGAAAAATACCTTGTGACCTGGAATGACAGCCACAGTCTGTCCCTGGACCCTGATATGGCTGCTCTTGGTTTACAGATGGGTTGCCATGAGGGAGTGTTTTCCTCAGAGAGGGTGACCCTTTTGTTCACACAGGCCTTAAAATCCTCATCTGTTTGAGCACATTTATCTCACTGGAGGTAGAAACAATCTGCCTGTAAGCGGCTAATGTCCTACCACTCTCCCAACCTTGCAGAGATAGACCTTTTTTTTGTCTTTTGGGGCCAAACAAAAGCTGTCTTTGCGCCTTTGGGTCTGTTTGAACATAATGTGCTATGGTGATGAGTTAGTACATGGTAAGTTCTTCAAGGAGGAGTGGAGAAGCTCAAGCCCTTCCCTGGGGACAGTTGCCTTCGTGGCCCCCAATCATATTTAGCACGGGGTGGAAGCTGTCTTCAGGTGCATATATTACTAATTAATTACTAATTAAAGTGTTGGGGCTCCTCTGGGAAGTTGAGGAGTCTGTTCTTCAGCCTTCCAGCTGCAGAGTGGAGCCTGGTAATGGTGTCAGGCCTGTGGTGCCTTAGGGCAGATGGAGCCCCTGTCTCCCCCATCCAGAAAGGACATGCACAGGAGGGCTGTAGTCCAAAGCACTCAACCAGGAAAACAAACTCATGATGGTCATTAACTCAGAAATACTGCTTTCCTGAACATATGTGTGTGTGTGTACTAAGGAAATAAACACACCTATACGTTTATTGCAATTTGGATGCTACATGTAATGCTGGGCACTCATAAAATTCATCCTCACCTAACAGTGCTTTTTTGAGGGTTAGGGAGAGCTGAGCACCCTGGTGCTACTTCTGGCGAGGAGGAAGCAGGGTGCACAGCTGGGTAGTTGCTCCCTTCAGGCCGAGAAGCAGCAACTCTCATCCAAGCTCTGCTCTTGAGGTCCCAGGTGACCTGGACAGTCTGTGGTGTCAGCTTATGCTGTGGGAGACTGAGGAGGTGGGATTTATTGGGAAGCAAAGTGGGTGCCACTCTCTTGGTTACTGCTGTGCAGAGCAGAGCAGAGCAGCCTGCCCTCGGGCATAGCTCAAAGGGGAGAGGAGGCTGTTTAAAAAACACTTGGAGTGAGAAATTGGAGACTTTGCTCTGAGTCCCTCTTCCCTCACTGTGACCCTGACCCAGTGAGGTCCCTGAGCTATTCTCTGCAACCTCAGTGACTGCAGGGGAACTCCCTGCCCCTTTGCCATGTGCGAGCCACCCAGTCCCTCCATCCCGCTCGGACAGCCCTGGGTCTCGGGACTGTCCCCAGTGCTGGCCCAAGGACACCCCCCAGCCCCACAGCCTGCGTCTCTGCCTTGTGCTGCACCCAGGCTGTGCCTGGCCTGGCCTATCCTTTGCAATGAACAGCCTTGATTTAAGCATTATCAAAGTACAAGGGTGAACAATGCGGGATGAGTGACGGGCCCTGCCATAGGGAGCGTACAGCCTAATTAGCTGGTGTTTGCTCAGCACAGTGTAAGGGGCTAAGCGTTATTATTGTGAAAGCACAGTGTGTGCACAGCAGGATATTGAAATATAAAACAAACACAGGTTAAAGCCTGACTGCAGCGGCAGCTTAGTCAAATGTGGGGTAAAAGGGCTGGTGTGAAAATGAATAAGCTCGGCAGTGGTTATTCGCTCCTAATTGCTGTGTGCTCACTCCAGCATCTGCTTACTCACGTGGAGGAGGAGCTGAAGAAGAGCTGCTCTGTGCACAGAATTTTCCCTGTACTGGCCCAAATAGACCCCTGTGCATGTAGATCTTATGGTAAATACTGTTTGTTCTGGGTTGCCTGTGGTCTTCCAAGATTGGGCCGTATTCTCATGCTGAGAAGTACTGCACAGAGCAAACGCCGACCAGCCTGGTCCACAGCTTCCCTCCAGGAGACATGGGTTTGTGCAGGTGGCTGCCAGATTGCAGAGGAAGTCCGCAAATACAGTCACGCAAAGGCCTCTGCTAGGAGGCTGCGTGCTGGGAACAGCTCTCAGATCTTGCCAACAGCATCTCATAGGCAGCACTTGGTCTTAGTGCTGAAACCCAGTCACATCTGGATCCACATGGTAGTACTGAAAGAGAAGGACAGGGAGCTGGGAGCTGTTCAGCAGCCACTGCCAGGGGGAATGTGACAAGGGAGGATTTTGCTCTGAAGTGCTGTGTTGGCTTAAAGTGAGTCTCAGGCCTCTTCTTCTGGGGCAGAGTGACCCTGCACAAGTTTTCCTAAATACAGCGGCAACCTGCCACTCCTGAGAGCAGAAAAAAAGGGCTTGGCTCCCCTAAATGGGGACGCAACTTCTCCCTCATCATGGGTCAAGTCCATGTCACCTCTTGCCTCTTGATTGGTGATACTGAACTCATCTTTGAACATGTCTTTTGTACCACTTAGGAATCGTCAGTTGCTACGGGATGTCCCTTGTCTCCAGATCTTATTCACTCTAGGCAGCATTATTCTTAGGCCAGGTTGCTGCCCATGGTCTCTTTTTCCTTGTTTGAATATGTCTGTTTTTGAGGTGAGCTCAGGGACAGGACTGGTCTATGTGCTCTGTGAACATGTTCGCTGTCCTGCTGGTGGGAGGATGCAGAGCCTTCTGCTGATGAAGTTGTCTGTGCCATGAGCTTAGCAGAGTGCAGTCTTGGCATAAATAACATGTACCTCGATTTTACTGCTGGGGATAGTGTCCCCGGGAATGGTGTCCCTAACAGACCATGTTTTTAACCCTTTGTTGTTCTTTCGTTATTTCTCTGCCCATTTCCATTCATGCACAACACATTCATGCCAATATTTCTGTTACAAATCTGTACATCCAGTGTGTCAGCTCCCCTTTGGGGTCTGGCTCAGCTCTCAGTGGGTCTGTTGGGTCGCAGCCAACAGCAGCCTCTTGTGCTTCCCCTCTTGTGGTCCTGCCCTGGGGAGAGCCCTGCAGCCCGCAAGCCTTGGGAGGTGCATGGCCATTGCAGGAGGTGTTCGCCATTGCTGTGGCTTGTCATTATAAGACAGCCCAGTGTGGGCTTTTTCCCCTGAAGTAAAGTCAACTCCACAGTAACATCCCTAATTCAGCTCCTGGTCTGCTTCTTCAGAGCAGAAAAACATGGCTCTGTGCACCTGTGCAAAGAGTGGGGTTGTGCCTGTGGTGGGCCTGTGGGGCTGGGAGCTCTGGGCTGCAGAAGGTGGTTGGGATATATCATACATCCTCCTTGCATGCTTTTCTAGATCTGTTAGATAGCAGCAATAAAGGGAGACCTCTTCTCCTACCAAGAGTCCATGGAAGTCCTTGAGTGACTTATAAGCATGGAGGTTGGAATATGGCTGTAGATACTGATATCCTCTTGTCTGAGGTCGCAGCCTGGTGAAAGACTTGCACGCATTGACACAAGAAAGTAACGGGGTCAGAGAGAGGACATGGAAGAGAAATATAAAACACATTTATTTGGAAAGGTTGGAGCATTGACTTTGAGGTGTTTTTTCCTGAACATCTTTGGGGCCTAGTGTGGCTGGAGGCCATGCAAATGTTGGGAGGAGGGGAGAGAAGAGAAACAGATCATCTCCTAGCAATTCCCCAAGAGACTCCCGCAAGGATAACAGAGGTAGGGTGGGACTCTGGCTGGTGGATGTCTAGCTGATGTCCAGTGAAATATAAATTTGTTTTGGAAATGTAGGCTGTGGGAGCCTGGTGACAGGGCTTGACAAGGCAGTGCAGGCAAACGCACAGGAAACGTCTCTGCATCAGTGAGTTAAAGCTTGTCAATGAAATGTTTCTGGGTAAAAGCTGTCCCTGGTGGGTTCCCGGCTGAGCAGTGCTGGGAATTAGGAAGAGTTTGCCCTGCAGGGATCTCTCTCTGTGCAGCCAGCTCTGTGGCCATGTCCTCAGTGTTGGCGCTCACAGCATGTCAGCTAACACTACGCAAGCTGAGGTTTCTTGTGGCAAAGAGGCTGTGGCCACCTGCATAGCAGCGTGCTTTGGCAGGAGCGTTGTCAAAGGGCTGGTGCCCACCTGTGCCACCATGGCAGCTGGGCTCGGTGGGTTTCCAAAGGGGAGGGACGGGGTACCACAAGCTGCAACCTCCCAGGCACATACTTGGCTCAGAGGACTGCGATGAGCCGCAGCCGGGGGCCTGCCCTGCAGAGCCGCTCTGCGGAGGAGTGGGGCAGAGCAGCATGCTCAGAGGTGCTCCCCAGACAAACTGGTTCTCCATTCTGGTTCCTGACAGCCCCCAGGGAGAGCCCAGCTTTTAAGACTTCCAGAAAAGATTATACAAAAATTTAAAGGTCCCAGCAAATACATGTGGTGGTTTCTGTCAGCCTTGTGGGTTAGTGGTGAGCAGGGGGCTGCTGTGAGGCCAGGTGATGTGAGGCTGGGAGATTCCTAATCCATGTACTTCTTGGGAAAAGCCAGTTGGAGTAGGAAGCTGTGTGGCAGTGGTAGGAGAAGAGCAAGTTCCCACTAAGACCGGGAGAAGGGACCAAGGAAGTACCAGGTGACTCTGTTCCCACTGGAGCCAGAGGGATGGCCTGAGGGATGGCCCCCAAGAATGGGGGAACTCACCGGACTAATGTAGAAGAGGAGAAAAGGTCCTATGATCTGGGTGGAAACAAGGGGAGTTAAGCAGCTCCAGGGTGTGCCCTCTCCTACACACACATAGATGTTGGAGGCAGGGTTGCTTCCAACAGGATCCTCCTATGCTACACCTAGACCAAAAGTCTCTATGCCTTTTGGATCTAGAGCCATTGCTCTAAAAGAGAAGGGCAAATGGAGAGCTGGTGAGGAAGACCTTGGACCCTCATGGAGTTCTGGCGGGCCATGTTTGTGTTTCTGCCCTTCTCTACTTATCCTTCTTGGAGCTGGATGCAGCCTGTCATGTGCCTGTTATCTCCATCACCAAGCAACAGTGACAGAGAGGTCACTGTGTCCTTGGGTGCCAAAACTGCCTCTGTCACACTTTCACTGAGCTCCACGCAGGATATTGATGAGCCTTTTCCCAGCCTGAGGTCATTACTCCCTCCTGGCTGTGGTGCTGAGTCAGTGGCAGTCGCTTGGTTTTCTCAGCCTCCTGCACTGGTCTCCACAGTCACCCATGGACAGGTGCTGGAGATCCGCCACCTTCTCAGCACATCAAGGTATTAACGTGATCACTCATTACATCTGTCCTCACTTTGCTCTCCTGCAGTCTGGGCATATCTCCTTTGGGAAGGAAGAAAGGTGTGGAAGAGGTTGTCAGGTAGCAAGGAGGCTTGGTTTCTAATGGATATCAGGAATCCAATGCTTGCTTTCTAACCCTGATTTCTCTACTGGCTTTTTGTGACCCTGGGCAGCTCATTCAATAGACCTATGCCTCAACTGCCCAATCTGCAAACAGAAATGAGAAATACTTTCCCTTCCAGGGATGGATGGCCAAGGCTGAGTGAGTACAGGCATGCGAGAAAGCCTGGGTTAGTCATCTGAGACTTTGTTTTGGTGTTTTCTGTGAATATCTTAGCAAATGAGTTTGCTGGTGGGGTGCTTAAGGGAAAGACAATTTTTTAAAAATGCATTCACGTAAAAGAAATGTCTTATTTTTAATTGGGAATCTGATTCTCTGGATTAGTGCCCACCCAACCACAGAGGAGAAGCATATGCTGGTGCATAAGTAAAAGAAACAGGGCACTGAATATTCAAGACAAAGCTGTCACAGTGGAAATGGTTCACAGAAATTATCTAGTAAATCACACAGAATGATAAACCCTGTGAATTCACTGTCCTTTCATAGCCGTTGCAAACATGAGACATAAAGATAGCCTTTCCTTATTACTCTGCACATTTTCTGATCCTAATATAACATCTTTCCTTTAAGTAAGACCTTGACTGGGTAGGGTTGACAGTTGTAATTTCTGCCTGTATATTATTGCTTCATTTTCCTAGATGCAATCCTGCCCATTACTGTGTTTCTTCAATTGACTGTCACTGTTTCTACTTCAGGGCAGCATCTGGCACAAAGAGACTCCTTTCTTTGATTGGCATGTGGCACTACTATCTCCTCTGCAGCTAATGGGAAGTGCTTGCAACATCTTCCGGATGATAATTCACCCACCCAGCCCTGTTATTCACATCATTACTACCTTTCTACTTCTTAAAATTAGGGAAAAGAACAGTGAAGGGAATGGTTTTACTCAAAATGACACCATCAGTGATGTAGACCGGAAGAGAAACTGATCTAGTGATTCTATCTTTTTCTTGCTTGGACCTTTAAGGTAAGGTTGCAGAGTGCTGTTACCAGGGTGTTTCAAAATGCTGCATTATCTCATAAGCTCAATGTAAAAAAAATCAGCTTAAGGGTTTTGACAGTAACCTAACATCTGACCCACAGTCTCCATGTGTTTATATCTATCACTGCGAAGTACTATTTTTTAATGTATCTCCTCCATTTGAAGGAAGCTAGAGCATGTCCTACAGGACTGAGATGAAGCTGTTACTGGAGTGCATGAGCAGAAATTCTTGCCCTTTTTTTTGCTACATGAGCTATTCCTAAAACATTTACATATTTACTTTTCTGGTTGTTCTCAATGGTTATTTTTAATGATAGTACTGCTGTGTTATGTAATTTGAACAAGCTTCTATATGATCAGCACCAAAAAAGGTGAGATTAGCTGAAACAAATGATCTAGGAAGGTGCCGCTTGGGTATGTGGAGATGGATATCCTATCCATGGATATCTGGAGGTGAAAGGACCTGGACAAAGGCAGGAAAACGAGCTTGAGGTCGGCTTTGGAGGAGCTGGGAATTGCTGTAGGGGCTGCGCTACGGGACTGTGCAATGTGGCAGCTCCTTTAGGCAGTGGAGTTGGGAATTACCTGAAAGAGAGGGGAAGAAGATGAACCTCTGACTTCAGGACTCTTCTGTCCCTAAAATTTCTTTGTGCAGTGAGACTGTCATTGGAAAAGTGATGTTTGGTATGGTAGGGAAGAGCTGGGAGTTGGCTGGGCTGGATGGATGAAGGTTTGCACTGTAGAAGAAACATGGGACAGGTTTGCATGCGCACAGGAGAACAGGGTCACTAGCAGCATTGGCACAAGGAACCCATTGCTTTTTGTCCACTGGTAGGAAAATAAAATTTGCTGCTGAGGAAAGGGGGAAGCAACAAGGACTTGACAGGAAAAGACACAAATCCCTGTGGTGCTCTCTCCCTGACAGGCTGTGATGCTCCCCCTAGGAGCGTGAACACGGTGACTAGGGCTCTTAACCCAGGGCAGTGGAGTAGTGGCAAAGAAGGGACTTAGAGGTTGCTAGGAGTCCCCTTACTTATTTGCTGAAGGTCCAACAGCTCTCTCGTTCACCGACACAATCTCCATGTTAACAAAAAGGCAGTGAATTATTTAGCAGCTGAAAGTGCCAGATGGTGATGGCTCTGCTGTTTACGTGAGCATAGGAGGGAGGAATACATGCACACAAGGAAGAGCAGATTGAGAGCCTCTCCATCGGAGAGGGCTGGCCGTGGCAGCCCCGAAGGTTTCACAGCGAGCGAGAGGCAGCTGGGCTGGAGGGGGACGGCTGCAGCTCGTCACAGTGGCCCTTACACTTACTTCCCACAGGACTCCCCTTGCTGGAGTTCCCTTTTCAGAAGTTGCTATCGCAACTGGGCCACACCGGCCCTCAAAGCTTGGGATTCCCCTACCCTGGTTGGGATGCAAGTTGTGACTAGTGGGCACTATGGGGAGGCTTTTCCAGCCCACTCTTTACTTCACACATGACACCAGAGATGGTGCTTCAGCCTTGACCCTGCTGGCATGCCCTCCAGGAGCAGGTATCAGCCCAGCCCAGTGGGTGACCTGGCACTTTGGGGAGCTACCCTGTCAGCCATTCTAGTTTGGACTAGGATGTCACCATACCCCATAGACCAGTCAAATCAAGGCATACATGGCTGGATAACCTGCAAGGAGAAGTAAAAATGCTGCAAGCAGCAAGATCTGTAGCAGAGGCTGAATCCAGTGCCCCAGGTGACAACATGTCACATATACAGTAACAATGACTGCTATGGGTCTGTGTGTTGTGGGGACCCTGATGCCTGTAGTTGATCAGTTTCTAACATCTCTTTAAGGCATCTATGCAGGTGGCCAGATATCTGTCTAAACCTGGAGTAGGGAGAGCCTCATACATTGATGAGCTATAGCCTTAGTCCAAGCTCCCTTGACAACTCTAGGCTGGAATTTAGGCTTCAGAAGAATTTGCAAGTCCCTTTCTTTAATTCAGAAATAGCAGGCACCAAGACTAATTCTTTAGTTCTTCAAGCCCAAACTCTTAAGATATCCTTAGGAATCCGTGATGTCCACCTGACTGCATCAGACTGTCAAAGTGCATTTTTGTCAACTTTCTGTTTGAAAATCTCCTTTCTCTATTTTTCCTTGTCCAGGATATAGAGGGTGAAGGCAGTCAGGATTTCTGAATCTGTGTCACCTTAGCACCCACTTCCTACCTGCTCTGCTTAGCAGGGGAGGGACACGTGCTTTCTCCTCAAGAACTTTAGGTCAGGACCATAATATCCACAAGCAAGAGACTGCCTGTAATAGTGTACATAAAACCATGTGCTAAGGTAGTCTCCCATCTGTCACACTGACACAGCAGAAGTCAGTACTTCCCAACAAAACCAAATCTGTGAAGATCTGAAGAAGACCCCTTTTCTAGGCTGAGCCATTTTGTGTGCGTTCTTTCTGTGCTCCCTAACGGTGTCTCAGTCAGGTTTCCTTTGGTGTTCCAGCAGAACTGATCCAGTTTGGTCTTGATGGGAAAAAACACCATCTATACTTGGCATGTCCAAGCCACGGAGGTCTTTGTATCCTACTTCACTGCTGAATCAGTCTGTGGCTCCTCTTTCTCTTTGTCTGTCCTCATCTGTGTGGATTATGAGCATCTTACAACAGAGATCAACTTTTGCTAGGTGACTGCAGGGGTCATAGTGGGGACCTGTTAGTGTGTGGAATATAGATTAAAAAAGGCAGATGAATGAGTGCCCGGTTGCTTGAATACAGCCAGTCACAGGAGTCCATGTTAATGGGTATAGAGATGTTTCATGTGGTTTTTGCACAGGCTATGGTCACACCAGCCTGTCTGCAGTGCATGGCACTCATGTAAGAGGCTTTAGACAAGGTCTCAAAGCAACAGGAGTGTCTAGAGCATGAAGGAGAATTGAAAAAGCTCATTTTGTGTCAGTATGGACAGCTGCCACCTTGAGGAGAGACACAGCAACCAAGTAGAAATCCCGGGGCAAAAAGGGAAGCATTCAAGGGCACTAGGGAGAAAGAGAAGAAATTATAGAAAGTGAAGAGCAAGAAAGCGTTTCCTTTCAGTGAGATCTGTAGGCCATGCTGTCAGCACGCAGGCAGAGTGGGGAGAACCTTGACATTTAGGATTTTGAGAAGCTGATTTTTTTTAAAGACTTCAATGTGTCCTGGAAGTATCAGTCCTGCTCTGGCAGGAAGAGAGAAGCGATGTCCCATGACTTTCAAATCCTGCCAGCTGTGATACCAGAGGAGAGGGGGCTGCTGGAAGGCCCACAAACAACAGCTCTCTGGATGAGGAGAGCAAAGCAAGTGCAGCCCCAGCACCGCCCCCCCCACTAATGTCATCACTGCTCTTATTAACAGAAGTTCAAGCAAATGTTCCTTGCTCCTGTCTGCTGATTGCGCCAGGGTGGCTGTGATTCAACGCAACTTCCAGGAATGAGAAGAAGAGGTGGTGAAAGACCTGTCTCAGGTATGAAGGAAACAACTAAATAGCGTGGGTTTAAGGGAGTGTGGAAAGTGAATGAAGTAACTGCGACGTTTCTTCAGCCCTTCTCTTTCTCCTGCCCTTTGTCCCATAGCCCTTTCCTGGGAGAAGGGAAGCTGGAGAAGGTGGGAGTGTGGGGTGTGCTCAATTAGTTCTGATCGCTCTGACATTTCTGCCTTCTTGCTTCTGCAAGACCATAAACCAGCTCCATCCCCACCCTACTATTGAGCTCCTCTGTGGGGACCTGCAGGAGCTATAGCCCCTTTTCCAGCAAAAGCTCTGCCAACTTCACCCCAGCCTTTCTGTTGCAGGCTGAGACCCCACTGCAGCACCAATGGACAGCGTGTACTTGGTGGAGCCAGCACCAGATGGTGCCAGCCCCAGTTCGCTGGATGTGCTCAGCTTCCTGGACACCCTGGCAAACAGCACAGAGGAGCAGTGTTTCAGCGCCCGCTCCCGCAGCACTGTCCTGCAAGGCCTGCCCTTCGGTGGTGTGCCCACTGTGCTCGCCATCAACTTCATCCTCTGGCTGGTCAGTGGGGCTGGAAGGGCACGGTGTCTGTGGGTACCACTCCCCATGCCCACAGAGTTCCATGGGGAAAATGAGGCATCAGGGCTGGAGATGGCCTTCTCGGACAGCAAGCACAGTACCCATATCCAAGACTCTAAGAGTAGACAGCCCAGAGGGCGTTTTGTGTAGTGGCTGTGTCCTGAATGAAACCCTCTTGATACTTCTCTTCCATATGTTAATTGGAGGCAGTGCTCCAATGAGGAAGTGGCCAAAAGGTGTTGTGGCCCCTTTATGTCCTGCTACCAAGTTCGGTGTGCTCAAAGTAGCCTTCTAGACCTGTCTTCTGATTCTGTAGGATGACCCTTGCTATGGTGGGGTTTGGTGTTTGAGTCTAGTAAATCCCTCTCACTGGTGCTGTGGGACGGAACAGTGCAGCAATGCGCTGTGCTGCTTGTGAACCTGTGACCTGGTGCAATGGGAAAGGGACTGAGCCACCCATGCACGCAGGAGTGTCCACTACTCATCCCAGCAACGATGCCTGACCAGGAGGCAAAGAGTGGACTTAGTTTTGGGGCGAAGGTTGTGTGCGGATGTCCCCAAGGAGAGGCTGGCTGTGAGCACACATGCCATGTGTGTGACAGTGTGGCCTTTGGCACAGTGTGGGTGATCGTACAGCATAGGGAGGCAACAGCTTTGTCCACACTGTGGTGGTTGTAACCTCAGGGGTAGCTGCTCTCTACTTGCAGGGATCTGTCATGGTGCAGGTATGAGAGATGTGTGAGGTCCCCTGTGCTGTGTCAGTGCCTGTGTTGCCATCCTCCAGCAGCTGTGCTGAGCTCGTGGAGCAGGAGGAAGTTGGCTTGAGAGGCAAATCCTGCTGATGTGCTCAAGCACACACAAAAAGACAGAAAAGAGGGTTGTGGTAGGATCCTGCAGCAAGACCCTTCACCTTTCCTTTTTGCTCTTGTTGCAGCTTCTCCTTCTGGTCTTCTCCTGCCTTCGGAAAGCAGCTTGGGACTATGGCCGCCTGGCACTGCTGATGGACAATGATAGGTGAGAAAGGCATGAGGACACCCATTAGTGGACTTGGACTTGGGCTCTGGATCAAAGTCTGGAAATGGATGAGCAATGTTTTATTTCACTGAGAAGATCAAAGGGGAATCAAGATTTAAAATGCAAAATCTGGTTAAGATTCCTTTATTGTAATGTCATTTAAGAGGGCTGAAACCAGTGGGATGTAAAAAATCACTTCACTGGGCCCTTGTCCTTGAGTTAAGGCAGTTCTCCCCAAGCAAGCTGCTATGGGCCCCAGCAGCTGTGAGCAGTGTGGGGTGGCCTCCCTGCAGGCACTGTGTGCGTCCAGGCTCCAGCACAGGGCATGTATGGGGATGGACAGACATTTCCCAGAGGATGTGGAGGGCTGAGGGTGCCCTTCCTGTGTGCTTCAAACAATCCTGCCTCCCCGGGCAGGCTCCCTCCTGAGCAGCCTGTGTGTTCACTCGTCAAACCTGATAACTTCAAACCCAAACATGTCTGCCTCCCACTGAGCCTGTTGTGCACAAAACCTATTTCAGCCTGGCTCATTTCCAAGGAAAAGGTCAAGGAGGGCAGGGTCCAAGCTGATTATCCAAGTTGCTTTTCCAAGGGTGCTCTTTCTCTCCTTTCTATTTCTTCTCTCATACCTCACCCCCTCCTTTCTCCCTCTCCTTTCAAAGTTTGACGTCACTTTTCTACGGTGAGCAGAGTGAGAAAGAGAAGTCCCCATCTGAGACCAGCCCCCTGGACACGGACAACAAGGATGTGGTGAGTACTCACAGGATGTGATGAGGAAGCCAGCTCTGTCCTGTCCAAGGAGATGCTGTTATTCAGAGGAACCTCAGGTCAGAAGTTAACAGTGAGAGGTTAAACTGTCCAACACCATGTTTCCTGCTTAACACGCATTAGCAGCAGGCCTGGGAGCTGCTCTTTGTGTGCCAGGAAAAGCTGAAGGTTTTTTTTGTCCTGGTTTGTCTTGGTTCTTTGGGCACTTACTGTGAGGGGCAGCTCGGAGGGGGCATTCCCTGACAGGGTCTCCATTCCTCGCTGTGTTGCTGTTGGTGCTGGCTGGGGGGACCCAGCCAGAGCGTGCTGCCTTCGTACACCCATGCTCTGTGCTCCTGCAAGGACATTTCTTCCCCTGGAGGGAGATGTTCCCCGGATTGCCTAGCCCTTCTGCAGGGTACAGCCCATTTGTACTGGCTGTAGGGAGCTGCCCCACAGCCTTGCCCTGCAGGAAAGGGAATTTCTCTCCATGGCTCCTGAAAGGCACCTGTTCCCCGCAAAGCACAGGGGACACGAAGCAGTCAAGCCCCACTCTGGAGGAAGAGTGAGGTCAGGCAAGTCCCTTGGCCTGTAGTTTTCCCTCCTTGCCAGCCCCTGGGAGCTCTGCCCACTCCCTTTGTCCACAAGTCCCCCTCAGGGTATTGGTGAGCTGCAGGCGCATCCTTTTGAACTTGTCTTTTTTTTTTTTTTTTTCCCCCCTATGTAGCATCAGACACAAAACAGGCTTCACTAGCAACAAACATGGACTGACACATTTCACTGTTTATCTTCCTTTTCTGGCAATAAAAGCTGAAAAGTCAGTCACTGCTGTATAAAAAAAAAAATTAAAAAATAAAACTAGTCAGGAAGGCCAAAGAAGTAAAATATTTGCAGGTGGCAGGAGGACTATTTAAAGATCCTGTACTAGATGCACTGGGAAAGGGTACACTACTCATTATAAGTAATTGAGAAAGATCAAAAGGAAAGCCAGCATGGCTAAACAGCAGGGTGAGAGAGATTGCTACATAGACTTCAGGCAGAATTTAAAAGTTAAGGTGCTTCAAAATGAAGAAAATCTAAACTCTGCCAGGTTACATGTAAAATACAGTAAGACAGGAGGGGGAAAAAGTGATTTTGAGGAGAAATTTGTAGAGGTATAAAAACAAATGCTATTCTTTTTCTTCAAACACATCAGAAACAGGAAACCTGCAAGACAGTTGATAGGAGCAATACATATTCAAGATAGAAAATGGTTGCTTGAGAAGGTAAGACTGTAGCAGGAAATCTAAACTAAGATTGTAACTGTATTCAGTGTAGAAGGTCTTGAAGAAGTTCCCACAGGGGAACCCTTTGTGTTTGGGCAGATGTTCTGGAGGATCTGTCTGAAAGTAGGGCTGGAGGAATAAGGCTGCAGAAAACACAGCCTAATGAATTATTATTTCTAGAACAAATTTTCAAGAGTGGCGTTCACCCAAGAGTTCTCACTGGCCTCTGAGATGAATAGCTGAGCTATTAACCATAGTGCATAATCTCTCTTGTGAAATTGGAAGTCCTAGAGAGCTGGAAATTACCTAATGCAATGCTGTTTTGTGTTTTTTCTTTCCTTTTTTCTTTTCTTTTTTATTTCTTTTTTTTTCAAGAAGGTTTCTGGTAGAACCCAGGGAATTACAGATTAGTGAGCTTGACATCCGTATGGAGAAATGGAGAAATTTTTAGAAATTGTTTTGCACAGAACTACTGAGCATGACATATGAAAAGAGTCAGTCTGGCTTTCTTGACAGACAATCAGGCCGTAGAGCTACAGGGAGCCAGCCAGATGCATGGGACAGGAAGAGATTTGGTGGAGTCTGCTTAGATTTCTGAAGTCTCCTGCTGCAGTTGTTCAAAAGAAGCTCAGCTGTGGAGTAGGAAAGGTCATGGAATGGATAGAGTCAGGGAATGAAGAGGAGGTATAAGCCATTAACATTCACAGAAGGAAGGGTTCCCCAAGGATCTGTCTGGGGCTTTTCTTTTCAGAGTCTTCATAAATTATCTGGAAAGGGGGCAAAGTGGGGGGTAGAGTGTACTGATGTACAGCTGTGATGGAGAGGACTGCAGAAGGGCTCTGAGCCCAAATGAGCTAAATGAAATAAAGTATATAGGGAAAAAATCAAATGCTACATACAGTACAGCTAGTTCAGAGCACTTACTAGTGAAGAACAAGATCTTGGCATTGTCCTATGTTGATCTATGGCAGTGCTGGTTCAGTGGTCAGTCATGGTCAAAAAAAAAAGCCCTTTGAGCAAAGACACAGAAAAGAGAATTTATGGATTCTTGACACAAATATCACCATGTTTTCTGTTCTTTCCTAACATCTGCTTTTGGCCACTATGGCAGCCCAGCCCTGCAGGTGTCCCTGCAGAGCCCTGTGCTCTCCCTCTGCTTGGCCAAGAGCAGAGCATGGCTCAGCCCCAAGCCCAGTGTTACATGGGGAGGCTGGCGTAGTCACCCCCAGCTCATCCTCACTCTCTTCCTTTTCAGGGATTCTGCTCCTGGCTTATTTCTATCTACCAAATGAAGTAAGTAGGTGCCTCTGGCATTGCCTTTGCTGGTGGTACCCACCACTGTCCATCCCCAGGTAGCTGGTGCCCACAGTTGGTCACTGGCTGTGCAGTCACCCAGCACTCAGCACCACCAAGCGATCTCCCACAGGGACCAGAGATGGGGGAGAGCAGAGACAGCCCTGCTGAAACATCCCCGCAGCGAGAGGGATCAGAGGGCTCCTCTGTGCATTCTCTGTGGCTGTGCTGTGCCTAGGCTCATGTCCTAAAAGAAAGGTCTTTAAGCTGTTCTAGTAGGAGCAAGTCCTGTGGTGGGCTGGCAGCCTGAAGGCTCTTTCCTCCCCATTTCTCCTGTGCCCCAGTCCCCTATGCCACAAGCAAGACACCATGAGTTTCTGTGGCTTTTGCAAAGCTGGAGCAGCCAGTGTGCCTGGGATTGGAGGCGGGGGCGGGTGGCAGAGGAGGGGAAGCGGCAACACCAGCACTAACTTGCACCTGCCTCTCTTCCTCAGGGATGAGGAGATTCAGAGTAAATGTGGGATCGATGCCACCACATACCTCTCCTTCCAGCGTCATCTCCTGGTCCTGCTCATGCTGGTCTGTGTGCTCTCCGTGGCTGTTATCTTGCCCGTCAACTTTTCAGGGGACCTCCTGGGTAGGTGCTTCCCCACCTTGGGGCTGATTCAGGAGTGTACCGCAAACAACCCCAGCCTCAGGGCGAGCAGCGTGTGCTGCGCTGCAGGGACGGGGGGCAGAACCATGCTGTCGTGAGCCAACGCTTGAGCAGAATTAAACTATCTGGAGGGCTGATCCTGCACAGGCTGTGCTAAGAACTAGCCCCATAGACAGGGATCAGGCTCAGCTGCAGTACAGAAGAAATGAAAGAGGCTCAAGAACTTCAGGGGTGGCAGGGGCTTGGCGAGGAGCTGGGAGATGAGTGGAGACAAGGGAGCAAAGATGGGGCCCCACAGCAGTTTCCCTGGGAGCACAGCCTGCACAGGAGTCTTGTAACCTCCCCACTTCTCCTCTTCTCTTGCAGGAAACAATCCCACCCACTTTGGGCGGACAACCATCGCCAACATTCCAACACAGTACGTGGCTCCCGTGTTTTGGGGGACTGTGTGTGCTACTGCTGCTGTGTTTAGCACTGCTGGGAGCGCCAAGGCATCACATTCAGCATAGCCCCTTGACCATGCCAGGGACTGGTCCATGTGAGCAGCACGCTACTCGCAGTTGTCCGTGTGTCTGTTTGCACTACGCGCAAGCACAGTTGTCGTAGCCAGCACGCTTGCACTGTTTGCTACACCCCTACTACCGGCAAAGGTTGCATCAGGAGTAGCCTGGGCAGCCTCATTTCTACAGTATCTCAGCTAGCACCATGGAAGGAGCACCTTCAGTCCCCTGAGGAATGCGTATTGGTCCTTGTAAGGGCTGGGAGGGCTGGGCAGTGATGTGTATGGTGCTGAGCACTGAGCTGCTCTGTGTGACATGCGCCCACTGCACGGGTAGCCTATCCAGCCTTTCTTTCCTCCAGGGACCGTCTCCTGTGGCTTCACAGTATCTTTGCCCTCGTCTATTTCATCCTCACCATTCTCTGCATGGCTCATCACTCCGTCCATCTCGAATACAGGGAGAATGAGAAGGTGAGCAACTCTGCCGCTATGCCAGCCATCATCTCTGCCTTTCTCAGCACAGACAGAAAGCTGTGTGTGCTTTGCAGGAAGGATGGTCCCAATGTATAAGGAAAGCTTTACTAACAGTTTAGCACTGGGCAGGCAGGGAAAGATTAGGTGGATTTCCTCAAATTTCTGGAGAAAGCCTGGCAGTCCAGAGGCAAAACTGTTTCTTATCGCTGCCTTGTTGCTCAGATTAAAACTTTGCTATGTCCAGCTCTCTGTGAGGCTGTAGTGTTCAGCTGTGCTTCCGGAGTGGTCTGCATTGACTCAGACTCCACGCTGGCAGCCAGCACCCCTGGTAGGTGGGGAATGAGGGATCATGCTATGAGGGATTCCTATCTCTGTCACCATATGAGAGCAGAATCTTCCTGAGTCTCATCTCTTCCACTTGTGCGTATCCCTTCCCCATCCATATGGTGGAAGCAGTGACCCTGGCCACAGTGCAGGCAAGCGGGATGGCACTGACAGCTGTCCAGTAGACCATCTGCCCCCGTCCGTCACCAATCCTCCTTCTCCTGCAGGTTGCCCGGACGCTGATGGTCACCCGGATTCCCAAGGAGATAACAGACCCTTCCCTGATCATCAAGCATTTCCAGTGAGTAGCACCATATGCCAGCCGCCCCTCAGCAGGGCAGCTGGTGCTCACGCTGTGTTGCAGGCAGGCAACACGCCACAGCCTTGCAGGCGGTTGGCTCCACGCTGGTGCTGAGAAGGCAGCTGCTGCTTCTCACGCTGCCTGACCAGGGGTCTTGGAGGGGTTGGTGGACCCTGCCAGTCCAGCTTGCCCTGCTGGGGGCTGCCAGGGGGCTGGCAGTGAGCTCCCGAGCTCTGTTCCCATCCCCCGGCTCCCGCTGTCACTGTGTCCCCATGCCCGCAGTGAGGCCTACCCCAGCTGCACCGTCACCAACGTCCAGTTCTGCTTCGACGTGCGCAGGCTGATGAAGCTGGATGCGGAGAGGTGAGTGTGTGCTGGGGCTGCTGGCCCGCAGCTCTGCCTTTCTCATGGCCTCGTGAGCCTTGCCGTTTGCAGCTGGTGGGCAGGTTTCCCACGGCTTTGCTGGCAATGCTCAGGCAACCTGCGAGATATCCAGCAAAGCAGCACCCCCGAGTTGGAGGGAGCCTGCCTGTTGTGGGGGGACAGCTGGTTCAGGCCATAGTGGTCCTGAACTGGCATGAGCCTGGGGAAGTCTGAGGTTGCTCCTGCCCAACAAATTCAGACATCCTCTACGGCCCTGTTCCTGGCAGGCGCAAGGCAATGAAGGGACGGCTTTACTTCACCACGAAGGCACAGAAAGAGGGGAAGATCATGATCAAAACTCACCCTTGTGCCCGCATCTTCTGCTGTCGCATCTGCGGCTTTGAGCAGGTAGGAGGGGAGCGGGCAGTGCTGGAGACAGTGCGTCTCTTGGCAGAGAGGCCAGGGGCTGCCTCATGGCAGCAGAGCCTCCCCAAGAGCTTTCCTTTCACCTGCCACACTGATCGCTGATAGGCTGCTCAGGAATCTCTCTCTTGCCATAAACATCAGGGTTGAGGAATCCCTAGAGCCCCTTGCAGGCATCAGGACATACAGGAGTATCTTCTCCCCAGCACTGTTGTTGAGGCCTTGATGGGTACTGAAAAGCCCTTAGCCTCAGCCTCCCCTTGCAACCCAGACTGCTGCCTCCGTGATGTGGCTTTTGCCACTCTTTTGCAAGCAGTATCTGCTAGAGAAGCTGGTGTGAAATTCAGCAGCTTGCACGTATTGCCCATGATGGCTGATACCCTCCCTGAATGGGATTTGGCAGCTCTTGAATCTAAGATTGCCATCTTTCTCCAGCTGGGTATGGGAAGGCAGAACTCTTCTCCCTCCTGCATGCTTAGGGGGCCCTGGTCATGGATGAGTGCTTGTGAGCTTGCCTCCTGTCTGCTTCTGCCTTGCCCTCAGCAAGGAGAGCTCTGCAAAGCGACCTTGCCTGCAGGTGGATGCTGAGCAGTACTATGGGGAGCTGGAGGAGAAACTCACTGACGAGTTCAATGCCGAGCGCAATCGCATCACGCTCAAGCGTCTCGACATGGCCTTCGTCACCTTCCAGGATGAGAGGATGACGGCTGTGTGAGTACCTGTCTCCGAGGGGGAGGCTGTGACCCTTCTGGTCCGAGCATGTGCACCACGCTGCTGCCAGGCTGGAGGGGAAGTGGCTCTGGGGCCACTGCCTCTGGGGTCAGCCAAAGCCAATGGTGGATGTGTCCCAGCTGCGTCTCCCCGGAGACAGTGACTGCTCTGCAAGAGGATTGCAGCCTGGGGTTGTGGGAAAGGTGTGACAAGAAGCAGGGGAGGGAAGCCCTTGGCTCAGACCTGTTCCCTTGCCTTTCTTCTCCTGCAGGATTTTGAAGGACTATGGTCACATCCACTGTCGTAAGCATCCCCAGCAATCCTCTGTGACTACAGTGGTCAAGTCACACCGCTGGGGTGTTTGCTATGCACCTGCACCCAGTGATATCATATGGTAAATACCCTTGTGGGCTGGGGCAGCAAGGAGAACCTCACAAAGGGGGAACCTGTGGCTATAGCTACAGGGCATCTTCCCAAGGTGGGCAGGGGATGTAGATCCCTCTTTCTGTGGCCTTGGCAGAAATCACCAGGCCTTGGCCTGACAAGAGTTGCTGGTGACTGCCAGCCTCTGATTTCTCTCCCTCTCCGGCGTCTCTCTGGCAGTGTGGAACTGCTCCTGCTGTGATACTCGAGTCCTAGGTGCTCTGATGGCAGTGATGCAGCAGATACAGGGACAGGGTGATGGTGGGCTCAGAGAAGGGCTACCAGGAGTGTCAGTGCATACAGCAAGGCCTGGGAAGTAGTGTGGTAGCACATTTTGGCAGGCACACTTGGAGGCCCAAGGGTGCTTGGCTTGTCCTCTGCTCTGTGTCTAAGAGATACTTTTCTCTCATAGGGAGAATTTATCTGTCCGTGGCACATCATGGTGGGTGCGATTTATCCTCCTTAACATCTGCCTCTTCATTCTCCTCTTCTTCCTTACCACACCGGCCATCATCGTCAACACCATGGACATGTTCAATGTCACACGGCCTGTGGAGAGCCTCAAGGTAGTCAACAGGGATTAGTGACAGCCTCAAAGTGTCTTGCAGCCTTGTTTGTGTTGGGGGAGGACCCAGGCTTCGTGCTGACGCAAGGAGACAAACCATCACTGGGACAGTTGTTGATGAGAGGCAAGGAGAGCTTGTGCCACTGTTTGCCATCCTCCCTGTCTCATAGGTGTTTTTGATGGCAGAGTCCTGGGGCCTCCATGCACACCTGAGGCTGGGTGTCCATGCCTGTTAACTTGTTGCTTCCTGAAGCCGCAGGCCCCTAAGTGAGTGTCTGACATCTCTCCTCTTGCAGAATCCCATCATTACCCAGTTCTTCCCTACGCTGCTGCTCTGGGCCTTCTCTGTCTTCCTGCCCTTCATTGTCTACTACTCTGCGTTCTTCGAGTCACACTGGACGAGGTAAGAGGGCCCTGCTCCCTGCTAGGTTACTTAGGGTTGAATTAGATGGGAAGAGCCTCAGGAGGACTCTTTGGACCCAACCTGCAGGGAGACAGGCAGTAGGTTCAAAGACTGGCAGATCCCCACAGTACCGTGGATGTTGTCTGCAAGGATTCCAGCTCATGCCCAAGGAGCCATTTCCTTGCCTTGAACATGTTCAAGATGCCAAGAAGTGCAAACAAAGCTGGTTTTATGAGGGTCTGAAGATATTAGCAAAATGGATGATGTGACAAGGGACTTACTAAGACAGGGCCGTGGCTGTGATTTAAGAGGCACACCCCAGCCATGCTTCCAGGCCTCCAAGGTGAAGGTGCAGGTTAAGGATGCTCAAAACCTCTCAGCAGAGAAAGTGCTGCTACTGCTCAGCCTCTACATTTTACTCCCTCTATCTTGACACTGTCAGTCCCAGCCCCTGTGCCTGGTCTACTTAGTGCCGTCTTTGCAAAAGCCCGGATCCCTTGTCTGCACCCATCCTCCCTGCCTTCTCCCTAAGGGCAGAAAAAGTGTCCCTGGCTTCTACATCCAGGGTGGAGATCCAACTCTCTTGCTGGACCAGTGCCTGCACTAGATATACAACCAGCAAATGCTGTACTGAGAGGAGGCAGGGGTGAGGGTTGTGAGACTAAGAGAGCAAGAGCTTTCCTGACAGTGCATTTCCCAGTGGTCGTTGCCCCACAGCCTGGGGAAAGGTTCTCACAGAGCTCAAATGTACATTGCTTCCTGTAGCTGGTGGCAGTGCCTTCGTACTCTAGGGCCCTTGGTACCCTTCTCACACCCTGATCTCCTGATCTTCCTCTGGAAAGTGCAAAGTTCTTCTCTTTTTTTCGCCTCTCTCCAGGTCAAGTGAAAACCAACTCACAATGCACAAGTGTTTCTTTTTCCTGGTGTTCATGGTCATCATCCTGCCTTCGCTGGGGCTGACCAGGTACTGTCCAACCTGCCAAGCTGCTTTCTTTGCTCACCTGCAGCCTAGGGATCACGCACAGACTCCTTCCCTATCTGAAAATCAGCCTAAAAAGTTTAAGAGGTAGGAGTCATTTCAGCTGCTATTGAAAAGCAGATGTGTGTAGGGAGCATCATGCTCACTCTTTAGCAGTGCTCAGCCACTTCCAGCACCATCACAGACAGAAAAGTCCACTGCAAAGGGAGCAGGACAGCTGTGGAGTCTGCCAGACTGCTAACTCCATGGCAATGTGCTGTTTTTTTATCTCTAAAGCCCCATACAAGACAGAGAGTCAGTGGCAGAGCCTCTCTGTGCCACAGGGGCTGTGCAGGTGGGCATAGGACAACACTGTGCTAGATCCTTTGCAAAGCCACTGCTGTGCCAGGTGTGCTCTCCTGCGAAACTTCCCTGTTCATGGATCTTGAAATAACAGGATTTGAGCTGCCTTTGAGTGAACTGGCTCTATGCACATGGAAAGCACATGGTGGCTGGATGATCCCCCGTATTTCTATGCTTCCTTTCTAAGCTGCTGCTCTTCTCTCTAGTTTGGATCTTTTCTTCCGCTGGCTCTTTGACATGCACTTTCTGGATGAGGCCGATATCAAGTTCCAGTGAGTACCAGAGAGCTCCCTGACTTGCGCTGGTCCTCTCAGCGCTCTGGGGGAGTGGGGAGAGGCCAATGCCACCCTCAGCCCCCTCCTGCCCTCATGGCTCTCTCGGCAGCCTGCGTGGCCTCACTCTCTTCCCTCGTTGTCTCTGGGAGCAGGTGTGTTTTCCTCCCAGACAATGGCGCTTTCTTTGTAAACTACGTCGTCACCTCCAGCCTGATTGGGACGGCCATGGAGCTGCTGCGCATTCCTGGCCTCCTCGTCTACACCGCCCGGCTCTGCTTTGCCAAGTCTGAGCCCGAACGGCTCCACATCAAGCGGGTACGTGGCTTTGGCTCCATGTGTACACGCACAGCCCCCATGGCATGCCAAGGTCATGTTTGTTGCCAGGGGTAGCTGGAAAATCAGGCTTTCCGGGTCTTACGGGGAGGTGTGTGGGGACAGGCCATTGTGCAGAGGGCACTGCTGCGCTCGTCTCTGTACCCATGGTGGTGAGGCATGCAGGCATGGGGGTTTGGAGAGGCAAGGACCGTCTGCGAAGCAAAGGTGCCTCGCTGTGTGAGGGGCTCGGAGCAGGCTGAGCTCTGCAGGGCTTGTGAAGGAGAGGAGGAGGAGTCAGGAGTCCTGTGAGGCCAAGGACTAGCTGCTGGCTGCGGTGCGGTCTGTGCAGGACCCACCATTTCTGGGTCTGCTGTGCATCCAGCTTTGTCAGTGCCCTACGGGAGGGACCAAAGGGCCCTGACCTTTCACACCGTCTAACATGGGAGCAGGAAGGTAACAGAGCCGTTGGTTGTGCCTCAGAGCCAAGCCTACCAGTTCCAGTTTGGGCTGGAGTACGCCTGGACCTGCTGCATCTTCTCAGTTGTCATGACCTACAGCATCACTTGCCCCATCATTGTCCCCTTTGGTGAGTACCAGGCTCCTGTTTTCCCAGCCCCTGTCTGTGCTGAGAACGGCCTGTTCAGTCACCAGGAATGGCGGGGGGTGCACAAGCTTCCCCAACGCCCGTGCTGTCTTCTGGGCCTGCCCTGCTCCCCCTGCACCATGACTCTCTTCATCCTGCTCCGCCAAACGTCTCCTGTTCCTCCCTGCCAGGTTTGCTCTACATGCTGCTGAAGCACATGGTCGACCGGTACAACATCTACTACGTGTACATCCCCACGAAGCTGAACCAGCGCCTCCACGTTGCTGCCATCAGCCAGGTCGTGGTGGCCCCCATCCTCTGCATGTTCTGGCTGCTCTTCTTCTCCGTCCTGCGCCTCGGTAGGGAGAGTTCGAGGCTGGCTCACCCACCATTTCCGAGTGTTACAGGTCTCAAGCTGTATGGGACAAGCAGCCATCATCGTCCCTGAGTTAGGCACAGCCTAGAGAATGAGGGACGGGAAGGGGGAAGGAGTGATGGAGGCCCAGCAGATGCAGGGGCAGGTATCTGCTAGTGTTTGGGAGGTGAGTGAGAGCTCACAACACCCAAAGCAGACGCCAACATGGGGCTCAGCCAGAGGTGCAGTAAGTTCCAAGCAGCCTTTGAAGGCTCACGTGGTGCCCTCATGTCTCTCTGTTCTAGGTCCTACCCGTCCTGTTACCCTCTTCACTTTCGTGGTCCTTCTCTCTTGCATCATCTTCTCCTTCTTCGGCCTCTGCCTGAAGAAACTGCAGCCACGGAAACCTTCCAGCTACCAGGTGAGCATGGGCAGCCTCCTGTCTAGTTCCCAGGACCAGGTACAGCTCTTTCCCACGTTCCGTTTTATCCCTTTCCCACAACTCTGGGTAAGTTTTCACAGAGGATCCTGAGGATTTGGTTGCAGGGCACAGATCTGGTGTGGTACTCACATGGTCGCATCCCTAAAGACCCCGGCACACAGTGCTCACCACTGCTGCAGGCCCACCAGGTCTGGCAGCCCATCCCCGTCCCGGCTGCTGTGCTGGCTCTGCTTTGCAGATATCGGTGCAGCTTGGCCAGCCTCGGGCCGCGTGGCCTGCTCAGTTGACCCCGGTTTGCTGGGGCGAGCACTGCAGCTGCGGAGGGGAGGCTGCACTGCGTGGTGCCCGGCTGGCACCGCGCCGGGGCCACCCCCTGCCTCTGTGCCCCGCTTCCCTCCCTGCTTCCCTCTCCCCAGATGTCCGACCAGTCTGACAGCGCCTTCAATGACACGGAGCGGAGCAGCGTCTCCTCCACCCCCAACTCCAACGTGAGTTCTCCTCCTGAGGGGCCCGGGCCTGCGCCCTCCCCGCTCGCCCGCTGAGCCCTATGGCGATGGCTGTGGCCCAGACCCTGTGCCCTTGGCCCTGACCCTGCTCTGTCTCCCGTCGCAGCTCTTCGTGGCCACCGTCCTGCAGGAGCCTGAGCTGAGCCTCACACCAGCAGCCTCCCCGGCACACCAGTCCTACGGGACCATGGGCAACCACCTGGAGCCGGCGGAGGATGGGGAAGAGGGTGGCCTGCAGAGCTTCGAGACAGAGCTGGAGGTGGTGGAGAGCGAGTACAGGACGGGGCCAGTGATGGAGAGCCAGGCCCGCTACCAGTGAGCGTCCCCCGCACCGGGGCGAGCACTGGCGATGCCCGAGAGCGGAGGATGTGCTGGGGGCGGGAAGGAGCCTCCCCGCCAGCCCTGGCTCCCGCACCACCATCCCAACCCTGCTGCCACCGCACGGCACCGGCACCCTGGGCCCAGCTCGCCAGGTGTCCGTGCACGGGGCCTGGGCCCGGAGGGCAGCAGGGGTGACGTGCAGGAGAGCGCCCTGTGTCCCCCCGCCCCGGCTCCGCACAGCCCTGCGCTGCAGCCCCTCCGCAGCCCCTTGCCTCCACTGGGCACCCGGCAGGGCTGCCCTGTGCCCCCCTTGCTCCTCGCTGCAGGGCAGAGGGGTGCAGCAGTGCGGGGAGAGGGTCTCTTAAAGGCCGGGCAAGGAGGGAGGCTGTGACCCTGCTGGCTGTGACCCCAGACAGCTCAAGTGAATGTGTCGGGCGGCCAAGCACAGCTCCGCAGGTCCCCAGTGCCGCCAGAGCCGGTCACGCTCAGGTGCAGCTGCCAAACCTCCGTTTCCCACTGTGCCCGCTCGCTGCTGCCGCTGCCTGGGGCAGCCCTATGCCGCCCCTCGGTGCCCCGCGCGGCCGGGTGCCCGCCAACCCGCGCGCTGGCCCGGGAGCGCGCCGCCCCTCCTGCCCGGGAGCTGCACCAAGGCTTTGCCAATTAAAGCGGGGGGCCTCTGAGACACTTGTGCTTTTGAGTGGATGAGCGCACGAGGTTGAGCCCTGGCCCCACGCAGGCTTGGGTGAGCTCGGCTTGGGTCTTCCTGGGCACCAGTGTCCCTTCCTCAAGTCGGGCCTGGAAACACAGTCCCAGCTCTTCAAAGGCACGGCCACCGCTCCGTGCTGCACAGCGAGGCACTAGTGATGGCTTCAGCTTTGTCACCAGTGGCCAACCTGCTTACCCTACTGTCCTTCCCTTCCCATCTCATCCCTCTGCAGCTGGAAAACGCTCGTGCTCTTGAGCGAAGTGTTTGGAGAGATGGGTAAGGTCAACGGCAGTGTGTGTTTAGTGGCGGTGACAGCATTTCCTCCTTAGTGCCAGTCCCACTGCCCCTGGTAGAGGTACTTTGCATGGTGGTGCTCTCGCTGGGGCCTCTGCAGGAGCCCCCATGGCTCCATCCCACTGCCAGAGAAATGGGGCCTGGTGGGACCAGCAGGTCATGGCTCCTGTCACAGCGCAGCATCCGGTCCTTGTGCCTGGTTGCAGCCTGGGAGGCTTTTCCACAATCTCTTCTCTCACGTGTAAATCCTGTCAGGATCAGCGTGCACATGCCTGCACTGTGGCCTTGAGGATTTTTGGCTGTCCCTCAGTGGCAGCGTAGGTCCGTAGGATGCAGGGGATGGAGATCTTTGTCCCGCTCAGCCCCTTCTCTGCAAAACTAATCAGCCTGAGTGCTGTTCAGCCTTACTGTAGCCTCAAGCTGGTCTCTTTTTTTGTTTGCTCTTTCCTGATGCAGTGCTGGGCCAGGGCAGGGTGGGAGCAGAGCCATGCTTTGGGGTCAGGGGGTGGGGGTGGCTGTCGTGTTGGTTGCTGAAATCCCAAGCTGATGCCCCGGCGCTGGAGGTGAGTGTGGCTCCTCCTGAGTTGCGTGGCAGGCACGGCTGACCCTGGTGCCCGGGGTTTCCCTTTCCTCCTAGCGCCGATGTGTGCAGCTGCACCTCTCATGCTCCATGTCCCCCATGTCGCTGCCCTGCAGCTCAGCCGAAGGGGAGCGTCTTGCATTGCCACAACTGCCCCTTGTACTGTATTCTCCCCCAGGAAGGGACTTGTGCTCAGCACCTTGCAGCCTGGCTGGTCTCTCCCATGCAGCCCAGTCCCTGGCAAGCAAAGGCAGCCCAAGCTCTTACACTCTTACATCAAGTGCTGCTTCCTGACCCTGCCAAGCTGAGCCCGGCCTCACACAGAGACGCTGTACTGCCTGGCAAGGACTGTCTCTGCTCCCCTGCTGCCTTCAAAGCGACTGCAGCCACCTTCATCTCCCTCCCTGGGGCATGCAGAGAGGGAAGGGGGGGGTGGTTACCACGGCTCTGTTCACACTGAGGCAGAGGCTCCACCATCGCAGCTTGCTTAAAATTGGGGCTGGGAGTAACTGCCTCTCCCCGGGCAAGCAGGCAGGCTCAGCAGGTTTGCGGCCAGTACCTGGCAGGATCCCCGCAGGAGGGACCAAGGCGCCAGGCGCCCCGCGGAGCCCCTACAGCCTCTGCGCTGTGCTAAGGGAGATGCTGGCACTTCCAGCAAGCTCAGGACCTTCCATGAGGAGCTCTCCACAGCCAACAGTTGGAAAACCAGAAGGAAGTGCTGGAAATCGTGTTCTGTTCTAAGAGCCAGACGCCTTCCCCTGGCTGCATCACTCTCTGCCTAGCAGCAGGGCTTTCTCCCCCATCGGCTGCAGTGACCGCAGGAGATGGAGCACCATCAGGCAAGGCTGACAGCTGGGCTCGTGCCTGTTCCATCACGCCAGATGGCCCATGGTCTTGCCCAGCATGTGGGTGAACCACACTTGGTCTTTCTCCTGCCCAGAAGACTTTGTGTTCAATTTACAGTGACAGGAGAGCACCCTATTCCCTCTGCCCCCTGGACCCTGGGCACTGCAGGAAGGGGTGGCACAGCAGGTCCAGCCCCTGGGTGTGGGCTTGTGGGGGGATGGAGGTGTAGGGCCAGCGTGCACTGTGTGCCCTGTTCAGTGCTCCTGGGGCTGTTGGGAGTGGGGTGTTAAAAGGCAGCCCAGGGCTCCGCAGGACTCAAGAGGACCCTGGCATCCCTCCTCCCATATACTTGCAGCCGCACTCCAGGCCCGGCTCCCCGGCATGCTAGTGCTCACCTCGGCAGGGCCCCGAGCCCCACCAGCCTGTCCTGCCATCACTGCCCCCAAAACACCCCTCAGCACCCATGTGGCCGCTCGTCCCCGGCGCCCCTGTCCAGGGGCTCAGCTGACGTCCTTGCTGCCTCTGCCTGGCCCCGGAGCCCCTGGCCGGGGCCGGCGGGATGCTCCTGGCCCCACCAGAAATACCGAGGGCTCTCTCCAGGGGGGAAGTGAGTGCCTGAGAGCATCACTGTGTCCTCGGGCGCTCTGGGTCCTGGCCTGACTTGCCCTTGGCTGCCACGCTACAGGAATGTGCCAGAGGTCTGTACCTTCTCGTTACTTATTGCTATGACCGTGCCTTGAATAAAATGACTTCACCCAGCCACTGGCCTGGTGTTGTCACCCCTATGTGTCCTGCACAGCACCAGGCAGTGCAATGAGGCGGGGAGCCATTGCTGCAGCCTGTGAAATACTCCAGCCCCTTCCCAGACTATGGGCTGCTTTTTGCCCTGACTGGCTCTTCCTTGCAGGGGCCACCCCAGGCCCTTTCCTACCTCACAGCCCCCTGCGGGGGCCACGCTTGGCAGCTGGGCCGAAACCTGAATCCAGCCCCTGGCGAGGAGGAGGAGCCAGCAGGTCACCCCTGCAGCTGCCCCTCAGCGTGGGGCTGGGAGGGGAGCAGGTGCCAGGCTGGGCCTCCTTTTCCAGGAGTGAGGGGAGCAGGGAGCGCTCGTTTCGCTTTCCCCTTTCCCCAGAGCAGCAGCTTTCTCCCTGGAGCGCTGCACCTCACCAGCACAGGGTTGAACCCCCGAGGCTCTCCTCCCCACACAACGCCCCCAGCACTGCTCCCACCAGCTTGGCTCATGGCTGGAAGAGGGGGCTTCACTTTGGGTGCAAAACTACACAGAAAAAGCCCCCACATACATGCAAGCACATACTCACTTTTTGTAATGAGCAGTAAACCCAGCTACTTTTGGGGCCTTGCTGCTGCCGGAGGGCAGAAGCAGGCGTCCTTGCTACACGCGACGCTTGTACTGCCTCCCCCCGCGCAGCTCATGGCTGTCGCAGCCCTGGCTCCGCGAGCTCGCCGCAGCGCAACAAGGTTGTGTAAGCATCATTGCTCAGTGTGATTGAGCACCGAGGCCCTCAGAAACCCACTCGCTTGATTACAGCCTTCGCATGCAAAAGCATCGCACAGCTGGGGCCCAGCAACCGCATCAGCTCTCCCACAGTGCTGCGGCGCGAGCCGGCTGAGGTCGGCAACGCCGGAGCATTCCCGGCGGGCAGCGGCACAGAGCCCTGCTGCGGCACAGGAACCACTTCTGGGAGCCGTAGCCAGCACCCCGCTGAGGCTGGGTGCCAGTGATGGCAAATTAGGGGCACCTGGGACTCTCGCTGTGACCCTTCCAGCAGTGCCGGGGTTGCCAGGCCCTGCTGACAGCCCTGAGTTTGCCTCACATAGCCTAGGCGAGAAAGACCTGGAAGGGGGTCACGAGCAATGAACCATGGGGACAAGTCGTGTGTGTGTGTGTGCGCGTGGCTCAGGCCTCTGTTGCGTTGCTTGCCCTTCACATCCCATCACACCTTACCCTGCGAAACTCCATGGAGCAGAACCGCTCCCTGCCTCCAGAGAGCGTGTCCGAGCGGGCCGGCGGCAGCGCTCTGCTCCGCCGCTCCGCGGGGCCTCCGAAAGAGAGAGCCGCTGCTATGGGTGCTGTCCCATGAAACAAAAGGAGCAGCTGAACACCTGAGAAGGGCTCTTTAGGCTGATTGCTTAAAACTCTAATCCCATTAGAGTCTATTATACTCGGAGGGTAATGAGCAATTAATAGAGGGTGCCTCTGTTAGCCATGCAGCAGCTCACCCATTCAGTTACAGCACAGGAAAGCACCCAACAGACGTCTGATGCTGGATGACTTCTTGTGGTACAGTCAAGCCAGACCGCACACCTCCCAGTACTTGATGCCACGGAGGTTAGTGCTCTCATAAAACCAGCAAACCTCCCCGACATCCCTTTCGCAGTTTGCTCCAGCCTTCTGTATTAAAATGAGCATAAAGCTGCAGACAGGGCACAGTGCCAGTGTTGTTCTTTATTAAATAGTATAGACAGGTGTAAGAGGCACACGGACTAGTTTGTTTCTCTTAGGAACTACACAGAACATGGCACAGAAGAGGTCCAGGAGCTGGGAAAGGTGGAGGAAGAGGGGCCCGTTTGGTGCAGTAATACACACACATACACACGCATCCACACACAGGTCTGTCTGCTTGTCATGTGGAGCCCAAAGGTCTCCCCCGGGATGCTGAGGGCTGACACCCCCCAGAGCAGGGCTCTAGATGTGACATTCCCACTCCTGAACCTCAGGCAGGCATCCCTGCCTGGCCTGAAGCACAAGTGAGGAGAAAGCAGCGGTGGCCGCGGGGGGACGGCAGCGCTGCCGGGCAGGCAGGGCACCGCGCGGCACAGCTCCGCTCCGGGGGAGGAGAGCGGCCGCGAGCAGCACCGCGGGCTGCAGGGTGCCACGACCACCGCACACCGGGGCAAGCGGGCGCTGCCATGACACCGCTCGGGGCCCCTCTCCCATGGGCCTGGAGAGCTCTTGGCTGCCTGTAACGGGTTACTTGCTCTGTAGCCTTCTCTAGGGCTGGTGATGGGAGAAACGCGGTTGTGCCCAGCCCACAGGGATATCCCCATAAAGACAAGCTGTTCTTCAAAGTGCCCAAGTTCAGTTTCCCATTGGAGTCATCAGATGCTGCTTATCAACCATCTGCCTTGAATTTCATCTGGCCGACGGGGTTTCTTTGCTCTTGATCTAACACCACATTGCTGCACGCTGATACTCAGGTGCCTTGCTCCCCTCCAAAGTGGCCGAGTCTCAGCAATAGCTGGGAAGTATTTCTGAAGGGTGAGGAAGCTCTGCAAATGCACATTATGTGCAGCTTGGACACACTCCAGGTCCTGACAGCATCAGCAGAGAAATTCTAGTTCGGCTTCCTCTGAGCAAGAGCTGGAGGACGGCTTTTGTTCTAGGACAGCTTTTATTGTATCTACCTCATTCTCCTTTACACAAAACACTTTAAATGGGTGCCATTACTACTGAACTTCAGCTGGCTCTCAGGTTAAAATAAATAACCAAGACAACAGAAGCCAATACCAGCTGGCAGCCCAGGCCTGATAAAAGCAGCCTTACCTCCGGATTAATGTGTTCCCAGTGCTTGAAACATCCCTAGGAAACACACTGAGTTTCGACCAACCTTACACAAGCCTTGGATCCCATTTAGAGGAGAAGCAGGTTAGAGGAGATCACCAGCATTAATCACCCAGGAGCGATGCTGGGAGAATGCTTGGGTGAAAAGGAGGAGGGGAAAAAACACATTGCAGGTTTAGAGGAGGATGGCTGCGCTACACAGACAGTTCCCACCATCTCTGCTGGCCAAAACATCTGCAGCTGTCCCTCCTTCTGCAGGGAGTCAAGTTAGCTATTGCCTACACAGCAAAACCAGGCACAACAGCACCTGAGGAGTGACCTGTGACAGCCCTCGTACATCTCAAACATGGCACATAAGAGCCCTGCACCTGGGCACGCTCCAGTGTGAGGAAGCCCAAGAGGCCTGTGTTGGCTGTCACTGAGCTAGGGCGGACAGCAGAAACAGGGAAGTCGGCAGAGAACCAGAAAACAGGCATTGGAGATGGTGCTCCAGCTAGCCCGAGGGAACCTGGAGCAGGTTGCCATATCGCTGCTGCATCACTTCCACACTTTGCTGCCAAGAAATACCCTGTCAGCCATCAGCGAAAACAGAGACATGGTCATGCCAAACCAAGGCAGAATTACTGAGGGAGCCCTGAAGCGCCCATGACTGCGAGAGACAGACTGAGACACAGAGAAAGGCAGAGAGAAAGAGACAGAGAGAGAGAGCGTGAGCGCTTCCCTTGCACAGGGTTGCTGCGAGTTAGGGATGGGAAAGGCTTGCGGGATCTAGACCCCTTCCGGGAGAGCGTCCCAGCCACGGCGCATGGCTTTCACCACGGCGTCGTAGAGTTTGGTCCAAGCCTCCCGCACATCCGGGCAGAAGGCAGTGCCAAGGCAGTTTTCCAGCATGTACAGCAAGGACTCGCCAACAGTCTGCAAACCAAACAGGGAGGCATCAGGCTCAGCACCACGGGCCAACATTCAGCCCGTTCTCTTGCTTCACCGCATTTTTGGCCTCTTGCCATTGCGGACCAAATGTTTCCCTCCACCCCCGGCCAGCAGAGCCAGGCCACCCTTTTTGCTGGCTGTTTGGAAGAGCACCAGGGCAAGGCTGGCCCACGTTGGGGAGCCGGCCCGTGCCGTCCCCTTCCCTGCCCTGGCTCTTTCCTTAGGCCAGCGGGGAGCACAAGCTGGCTGGGTGCAGGGTGACCCAGTCCCGGGGCAAGGGTGGCTGCAGGTAAGGCCAGCACAGAGGGGAGTATCCAGCCGCAGCGGCTCCCACGTACGAGCAGTCAGCACAGGCTCTTGGCACAGCAGCACCTCAACAGAAGAGAACGATGCCCTCGTGTAGAGAGGCTGGATCAGACCCCAGCCTTGCGGTCCAGAGCCTGCCTCACCTCCTCTTGCAGGGCTCTCCTCCTCCTCACCCTCATGGAGCTGCAAGAAAACCCCACTGGGCCTGCCTGGGTGGGAGCCTTCCTCACCTACATGGCTGAGAACAGGCCTGGGGGGAAATCACCATCCCAGAGGAGACACTGCTCACCCTGAAGAAGACTAGTGGTGTAAGGAAGGAGCTGTGAGTTGGTTGGGAACTTTTTCTTTAACCTGCCCTACCCTACTGCATTAGCCAACATTTCTGCCCCTGCTTGGTGGCAGGAAAGAAATAAGCCAGGGTGTGGAGCGAAGGTTTCCTCCGCCATACTGCAACAGAGAAAGCAGGGCATGTGTGGATCACGGGATTTTGTTTGGGACAAGGCACGGACTGAGGTTCAGACACCCCACATCAGGTGCCAAAACAGGCATTCCCATTCCCAGGCACGGTAAGGTTTGCCCAAAATATTTGGGGAGCTGGTGCCCAAAGCAAAGCCTGAGGCCACAGCCCTATGTTGCAGGGGAGACTGCAGTGTACCAAATGTTCTCCCCCTCAAACACGGGAAAGGTCTCGCTCCCCTCCGTCCTCTTGCCCCGGCCTACTGAGGGACGGCAGCCAGTGAAGCGAGCTTGAGGGTTTCCCAGTCAAGCCCGCCTCACCACACAGCTATGGGCAGCCTGGGGGCTGTGCTAGGCCATCAGTTTTCTCAGCAGCCAGCTGAAGGCAGTTGCTGGTTGCAGCAGCAGCCCTGGGAGCAGGGCAGGAGGGTGCTGCGGCAGGGCTGCACAAACCGCCGCCGAGGAGCGGGGCCGAGGACGCTGCCTCACCGAGAAAGACTCAACCTTCACGCCGGCCGCCTGGTGCTTCTTGCCAAGGCTGCAGAGATATTCTCCCAGGCACGGTAAGTCCTCCAGGTGGTTCACAGCGGCATCAATCACCAACATCACCTGCGGGAGCACAGCCAGGCAGAATGGCGTTCATGGCAAGGCTCTGCTGTCCACCCAGAACAGGCTGACCCAGCTGCCTCTCCTTCTCAGCCTCATGGCCATCATCACTTCCTAGCACTGCAAGTGTCTTTGCTTTCCTCTGCTCTGTTATGATCCGCTGGCCAGAATACCAGCACGTCTCGTGGGCAGCTATCCTCGCAGAGCACAGCACGTCTCATAGCCACCCCTTGCTAGGAGCACCCCCTCCTCCTTCCAGCAAAGGCAAGCCAAGCGAGCTGTTGTCCCCCTCCCGAATGTGCCACCTCTTCAGCTCTCGGAGCTGGGCCCAACCCGAGACACGCCGACTGCAGCACCCGCCACAGCCTCCCATGGAGCCGCCAGAGGTGCTGCAGCAAACAGCCCTGGTGACCACCTGGCAGCCCCCATCGTCCCAAAGGAAGGTAAGATTTAACACTGGGGGAGTTACTAGAGCTTTTATAAGCCCACAACAACTGCTGGGCAGGATGCTGTGGACACTGGAGCCATAGGGCAACTAGAAGTTGCCACGACAGTGCAATTGTGAATAAGGCAGCTGCAATTCTGAGAACGGCATTTTGAGAAGATGGACTGGGCAGAATAGACAAGAGACCTTGTCTGGCAAAGCAGGGACCATGTGGTCTCTGAGAAGCACCTGGAGTGAAATGGGAACAGAGCTGAGAAGGGTTAATGAGGGTTGAAGGGAAGAGAGAGGACCATTTAGGAGAAGAGATTAAAGCCAGTGGCATAGTTAACTTGGCAAAGCCAAGGCGTGATAGAATTGTGCTCTATAATTTCAACGGGAAAATTATCTCCAACGGGAGAAAAGAGCAATTCAGCTCAAAGCAATAATGGCAGAAATAAAAATGGACCTAACTTGGCTTGATAAATAGGCTGGAAAATAGTAAAGAGCCTGTAGCTATCAGAAAACAGTCCCAAAACAGCCTCTTGCAAGGAGTAAAGACAGACAAAACACTGATCAGGCTTAAAGATGAAGCTTGACAACATACGGAGGCATTTCCACGCCAAAGCTGTCTGTGCCCCATGTGGCTGCACTTCAGGGGTCAGGAAAAGGTTTCTGCTGCTCTGGGTGTAATTCTTCCCAAGATGCAAGAGCAGCATCAACTCTCTCTTTCCCTGTTCAAGGGGGAGGCAAATGCACACCACAGCTCTGCCTAAGAGCCTAAGCTAGAGGTGCTGCGGGCCCTCGGGTCCGCAGCTGCACAGAGCCCCCCGAAGCGGCTCCGCAGCAGCCTTGCCCACCGCCCGTCTCTGCGTCACCTCCCGCTCAGCACGCGGCCAAGCAGGACTGGAGACCTCCTGTGTGCAGAAGGGAGGCCACACAAAAACTGACGGTAAGAGGAGGCTTCCTCCTCACCTTCCGTATGTGATCCAGGAACTCGGGAGCAGAGAGGCACTCCTCAGGGCTGGCAAACTGCTTGCAGTTGTACTGGAAAAGGGGCAACAGGTCAGGGTCCAGATCAAACAACCTGCAACAGTGAGAAAGAAACCCCCATTTTTCTCACTTCTTCAACTTTCTATTTAGAGCCTCTTTCACCCAAGGAACAACATTGTCACTAACATGCCCACAGTCCTTCCTTTCCATTAGCTGATCCCTTCCCATGTGGGAAGGAGATAGAAGTTTTGAAAAGCCCTAGTTTGGGGCAATCTAGGTTACCAATTGTCCAAAAAAAAGTCTCCTTTTCAGGCACAGGCTCCTGAGACCCCAGATCTCCAATGTATTTATGGCACCTGAGTATCAGTCCCAGACCAATGGACTCCTTCCCAGGCTGGTGAAAACCCTGTTTGTCACCTTGATTTTTCCTATACACACTTCCTGAAGTCCCAAGGCTGTTAAGCCTGGGGAAGCCCTGCAAGTTGTCCAGTGTCAGCAAGCAGGGTGAGCAACCCCAGCTAATACCCCACTCTCCCACAGCACTGCTTGCTCTCAGTTTATTTGCTCTTGACCTGCTCTGCCACCATATACCGTGCACCCATGAGTCTCAGTAGGAGCTGTCCAGGCTGATGCCATCCCTGAAGGCCACAGGGAACTCCAGCAACACACTTGGACTCTCTTCTCCCTCGTGCTCTGCACAGTAAACTACCGTGTCCCTCACCCCTTGGCTAAAACTTGCAAACATTGCTCTCATCAGTCAGTTTTGCTGCGCAACATTTGGCTCATGTCTGCAACGGCCCTTTCCAGGAGGTGGTCATCAGCTCTTAGACTGTTTTTCAAATGGTTTTCCATGGCCTGCCATGTCATGGACAATTAGGAAGTCACTTTGATACATTCCACAGAGAGGAGCAGACATGCAGCTCCTCAAGCAACAGAAATACCTTCCCTGGTGACAGCGAGCAGGAAGAACATGTAGAGAGGCACAAAAGATGCCTGCTGCCTATTCCCTTCACTCTGTCTTCCCCGTTTCCCCGTAACAAAGTTCTGAAGCACACGGGACTGCAGAGCAAGGGGCCAAGAAGCGCCGTGAGTAGAGGATGGACCTTCCCCACGGCAGCTGCAGCTAAACCCTAGTTGGGCTTCATCACCCCCTCCTCCTCATGG
>VZSV01000079.1:2725795-2761764 GCA_013398735.1 Nothocercus julius
CCCCCGCGGGACGGGCCCTTCCCCGCTCCTCCGCGCAGGGCTCCTAACGAGCCGCTCGGAGCCCCCGCGCCGCCTTTCCCAGAGAGGCGGGGGGAATAAAATAAAGTCTTCTCCGCCAACCTCCGGACTTCCCGCCACAAGGCAGAGTAGAAAGTTTAGCTTATTCATGGTTGACATTTTCTCATCGGCCCAATTTTACAAATGAGAAAGCACAGCAAAGCAACGCCAGCGTGGAGGCAGCACGTTTGCTTACTCTTCAGCACAGCTCCCTCCACGTGTAACTCTGCTGTAGAGGTCTTGGAAGAGGCTGGAGCTGCAGCATCCTGTGCTCTCTGCTCCTTTCCCTGAGCCCCCTGCTCTTGCCCTGCGCAGGCACAGTCTAGACACTGCTCCACCCATGTATAACTTAAGGGGGTTTAAGTCAGAGGAATCAAGCAAAGCTATTAGTAAGAGCTCGGGAGACATTTCATGTGTGTGAAACACATTCTAAATGCCAACATCCCTTTATTATTCAGAGGAAGGGGGAAAATGCTTTAGCTTGTTTCAGGGATTTAGGCAGCAAGGAGGAAACTTAAGAGAGGGAGCAACCAAGGTCTCAGGCAGCACAGCAGTGACCCAGGGTACCAGCAGCAGCCAGGCAAGCTGACATTTTCAGAAGCATGCAAGCAACACAGTAGCACAAATGTTTTTGAGATAACAGTTGTGCTGGTCTTACTGCATATTTTGCTACTATACACGAGACTCTTGTGGTTAGTTCTTGTTAGTAGGAGCAAAAATGAAAAACTGAGAACCAAACCAGGAGCACATTGAATCAGTGTAGGCAGCAATGAAGCTCTTCTCTTTGGCACACTGAAGTTAGTCCCTGAAAGCTGGCAAGTTCAATGGCACAATACTACAGTATCTGCCCTGGTCCTTTCCTATCTCCCTCTTAATGGCCAGTTCCTCACCAGCCTAATAGCACTGCTTGCAATGATAGGAGGAGGCTGCACCTTTGAGGCTACTGCTGTCTCCTCTAAGTTCCCATGCTCAACACCATCATCCTTCAGCTCACGGCAGGTGCTTCCAGGACACATTTCCCCTGTTGGTCAGTGATGGCTGCATGGGGTGTGATGGATGAGATGGTGCCGTGTCTCAGAGCTGCTCAAATCAAACCTGCGGATAAGATGGTAGGACAAGGAAAGAGACATGAGTATAGACAACTGTTGTTCTCTTCTGAGCTTGTCTGTCCCTTTGCTCCTACTCTGAGCATCACTGCTGTTCCAGAGGAGCAACTTTGCTCCAGACCTGCTGTCTCTGGGCTCAGGACACCTGGTGTGTGCAACACAAGACAACACCCAGCTCCTGTTTAGCCTCACAGGATCCAGGCCCTGGTCTCACACCAGGTCATTCCTATACCAAAGACTTTCTTTTGGTTCCAGCACAGTGGGATGTAGGACAACCAGCAGAACTGCCTGTCCAGAAGGTTGAAGGTAGGTGGGAAACATGCCGAACATCACAAAGACCAGATCAGTACATCTGTTGAAAGCAGAAGGAAGTCAGCATGCCCCATTCCCACCATTTTTCTCACGCCTTCCTTCAGTCCGTTTTGCAGCTCTGAGTCATTCCCTCTGCAGGAAAGCAGGACCCCAGGGCAGTACTTGGGAAGCCAGCTGCTTACTCACAAACTCTTCCTCCACACCTCTACTCAGTCCACGCTGGGGAAAACAGCACCCATGGTGCTCACCACAGGCTGCCACAGAGTCTGTGCTCAAAACTAAGCATCTTGCTGAGATCGGACCCAGCATTTTCAGCAGAGATTAGGAACTTTTCCAGGTGTTCAAGATGGTCACAATCAGAGATTGCTGTTAAAAACACATGCCTTTATCTCTCGTGATGACTAAAAAAAAGCCTGAAAAGATATAATCTCTGCACATACTAATTCTTAGAAAAAGCAGGATAAAATAACAAGGATTCGGCAGTAAAGTCTTGTGCTTGCTGCAAGGCAATGTTATTTTGGAGGTTACGCTGCAGGTTGGAACATGCAGGATCCAGCAGGTGCCTCCTGCTGTTGGCCACCATCTCCTGATGCACGACAAGCTCACACTAAAAATCAGCCTCTGGGCTGAACAGTTGCAAAAACATTCACAACAGGCACCAAAACTGAATCAATGCAGAGATACCCGGTGAAGCTGCAGGGAGTCTGAAAGAGCAGCTAGGAGAGAAGTGGGAAATACCAGATCTAAGCAGGCAGGCTAACACAAGCCCAGCAATGACAAAGCTGACATTAACCTTTTTGGCTGATCAAGCTCATAAGTAAAAAACATTGTCATCCTATCTGCATCTGCACAAACCACTCTGAATAACATTTCAGCTTGCTGTCACAATCACATAGCCATGGTGCTTTGCCAGATTCAGCATGAGCATTTCAACCTGACCCTACTAATAAGAAAGGAGAGCAGAACAGCCAGGCAGCACCGTGCTAACAGAACACTGTAAAGTGGAGCAGAGAGCCCTAGCTACGTGTGCGATACCAAGAAACAGATTCAAAGGATATATATGTAATCAGAGCAGCAACCTGGGCTGAAGATTTGCCTAGCAACATTTTGGATATATTCAGAGCTGGATAAAAGAAGAGGAAGAGAAGCACAAAAGAAGTGGCTTGTTGTGATAAGGACCAGATCCTGAACACAAGCAAGATGAACACAGAAAGTGTGCACACACCATGGGGATGCAGGAGATGAAGGTGGGTGAAACAGGGAGGCAAGCGCGTTGACTCTTCGTAACACTTGGCTGGGATCCGGGTGCCTTGCTCTGAGTCCATGCAGGTATTGTGTCAGGTATCATACAGCTAACAACCAAAAGCAGATCAAGCTGTTGCTCCTAATGGAAAGGGTATCTCAGACAATAGCAATGAAGCCATTTGGTGATGGAAAGTGATGGTTTCTGTCCAAAGCTTTGCTGCCCCGCAGCCACACGAGTCTGTGCTGCAGATGGTGGCTGTGCGCTCGCAGTCGTGGACAAGACACAGCCACCAGAACAGACCAGCCACCAACGGCTGCAATGCGACTGTGGCGGTGACAGAAACGGTAACAGAAAGGGCAAAGGATGGTGATCCCCCTGCCTGTCCTTGGCACCCCCCACCCACTCTGGTGTTAACCTGGGCAAAGCCTGAGAGCTGAAGAGAGTTAATTCCTTCCCTAACTCTCAGCAACAGGGGCTGGGCCTCCAGGCAGGGTGGCAGCACGGTTAGGGGCAGTTTCTCTGCTCCTCTGTATCGGTAATCCGTCCTTTCATTACCTTCTGTCATTGATACTTGTTCTTTCTTCATTAATAAGACAGAAAAAAGCAGGGTTTTAATTTTCTTGACAGAGCAGGACTCCTAAGTAAAGGTAGAAGGAGCTGTAAGGAGGGGTTTGAGGTGGGAGCCAGCAAGAGCTCTGGGCAAGATGTATCTTAAAACAATTTGTGTGCTTTGAAAGATGCAGGGCTTTTTCCTGCATGCATAACATCTGCCCCCTTGCAACTCTGTCTCTGTCAGAAGGGTTCTTCCTGCTACCGTGGCACTGAGGGGTAGTCCAAAGAGAATATGAAGTACAGGGGAAAATAAACAAGCAAGTCTCCTTGTTGAAGTGTTTAGCAAGCCTTCAGATGTGAAGGAGCACCGAGGACGCATCAAGAAGTTGAGCACTGTGAAAGCTTCCATGGTCTGTAGGTTTCCCGTAGTGGTCCCCAGCTCCTTTGGCTCCACGTATCTAGCTTGGCAGCTCAGCTCTTTTCCGAAATGGTTTCTTTTCCCTGGAGCTGTCCTGAGTGAAGAGGAACCCGATCACCAGCACAGACTATTCCAAAATCATCTTTAGGCCATTTGGAGAAAGGGGAAAGAGACTGCCAATGAAGTTCAGTGATCAGCAAAGAAAGGTAATAAAGATTTAGAAGAAAACAAATTTATAAAGCTAATTGGCAGAAGGTCTCATTATTCTAATCTAATCTTGTCAAGTGTCTGCTTTGCTTATTCAACACCTCAGTTGAATACAGCTCATACTGCTCTCCCCATGGACATCACGTCATCCTGGCCTATGGATGACTACACAGCCGCTGTGACACTGTTGGTTTTCATCTCACGTGCTCTACTAACAAAAACCTTTGGATTCCTGTTCATTTCCAATTCTACTTCTCTGCAAGTCCTCACGAGTAATGTCACTCTGGTCTAGTTATGTCACGCTCTCTGCTTACCTTGGGGCCAACTTCCTGGACTTGGTTCATCCCCTTTCCCCCCTTCACCCCCAGACTCTGTCTGTTAGAAACTGTGGATTACGACTCCTCTTCTCCCCGCACTCCCCTGTCCCCATCCTCAGGTGAGGACACAGCTCATGCAACATCCCACCATGTTTCTAAGTCACGCTGCTATGCAACCCAGCACAGCTCAGCAGCAATGCAAATCACAGAACGCGGTTGCATAACAAGAAGCATAAAATGATTAAGGCAACAGCTGCAGAGCTCACTGCCTACCACTGTGCCTGTGGGGAAAACATATATTTTGACTTCTTCTTGCCACTAAACATCTGCCGGTTCATCTTAGATCTCCCAAGAGAGCATGCACAGATAGATGACAACAACCCAGAGCATGACTGTGTACGAACCAGCTGGAAAATCCAGAGGGCACCACACAGAGAGATGACAGGCTCTGTATTTTTGACAGTTGGAGAGCAGCTGTTGGCACCAAGAGATGTATAGACCTTTCCTAGGTTGTTACTCACCTCGTGCTCCCTTTGGTACAACAATAATCACACAGTCAATCAATAATTAACTCCAAACAGGCTGACCTTTCAGAAAGCAACCTCTGCCATCCCCATCTTTAAATCATTCTACCAACATGACTTCAAAAGTCACTTTACCACAAACAGGCTCCACATAAAAGCCGTATTTGACCATAAGACACAGCTACAGAGGTGCTCACAGATGGACCTGCACTCCAAGCCGGGGGGATGCGAGGCCGCCGCAGGCCCAAAGCCCTCCAGCCTCATCAGCTCGATGCTGTGCTCCAGCTGATGGGGCCTCGCAACCTGGCGCGCACTGTGTCAGTACAATTACCCCACTTCTGTCCTGCATAGGGATGGTTCACATGAGCTTGGATAAGCCCTCGGCTATTCTTATGCTTAGGTATTAGATCATTCTTAGCTGCTGAAACATCATAGCAAAAGCTTAGAGAAAGGCTGGTTACTCCCCGAGAAGCCGCCTCCATAGCTTCCCCACTAGCGTTGTCTCATTTCAGAAGCACTGTGAGTGCCCTTCTCTAAGTGCTCACAGATCGTTTTTTCCTCTATCTTGACTGTCTCTGCCCTTTCCTTCCTTCTTGCAACTGGAATTGATACTATTGACCAGAACGACTCCTACAATTACTTGACCTACCCTTGCCTCTGAGAATAACATCTTTGCTGTCACTGTTTGCTACTGAAACAAACATCTTGCTTCTGTGTGCGCCCGCTCCTTCGCTGCAAGGCTAGGCTAGCATGACAACATTCAGCTTCACATTCAGCCATTTGCTTTCAAATGAAACCCCACGTGCTAATGTTTCTGTGTGTGGGATCCTATTCTGCTTGAGGACTTCTCATCTTTACTCACATAAGCTATTCCAATTTGGGGGCTCTACCAAAATTATATTCCAATTCAAGTTTTGTACCTGTCAATTCCAGAGTCAAAACGCTATGCTTATCATTGAATAAATATTTTGGTTCTGTCTTGAAGAGAATGATGTCACGTCATAAAGCACTTTACAATCCATTAGTAACTAAATAGGACGTTAAGCAGTATCTATTAGAAACGAAGAGTTAAAATCAGCAGGCACCATGAGCCCTACAAGAGCTGCCTGAGGATATCGCATCTCCAGCCTACTTACATTGTTATTACTTTTTAGATAATCCTTTTAATATCCAGACATCTCAGCAGAATTTAGAAAATAAAAATGTGCCAATACTCCAAAAGGCCAAGCAGGATGAAAGAAACCTACTTGCCTGGTCAAAAACTGCATGGACAAAATAATAGGGAAGACCAGCAGCAGAGCTTGCTATGAAAATGTCTGAAGATGGGTATAAAACTCCTCAGAGCAGTCCATCAATCCACACCAAATAGTAAACCAATTCTTGGTGAGTCTTCTACTGCTCTACTGTTTGAAGTCAATTAAGAACTTGTTACTTAGCTTCTGAACTTGGCTTCTTCTTGTTCCTGGCCTTGTTTTGCATTAGGATAGTTGGTGCTTGTGCCCTTGTTATCCTGTATTTAAATACCTCTCTGCAGACATACTTCCCCTGGGATTATACCTGGAAATTATTAAATTATTAAATTGTTTAAGCTCACTTTCTTCAGCTCCACTGGCTTTATTTGGCTGTTCTCACACGAATCATAAGTTTTAAGAAGGAAATGTATCATTTCACCTATTTTCACATTGTCATCTCAAAAAATTCCTCTCCATTTGTCAGAAGAACTTGGCAACTTTCGTTCTCCAGTTCACAATTTAAAGCAATTGCAACATTTAGTAGATTATGCCTAGTCCAATGAAAAAAACTTTACATTTCATAGTATGCATTACATGGGTCAGAACTACAGAGTTAGAGACTATATATTAGAAAAACACTCCAAAGTATATGACAACCACGATCCTCGGACATGCACCAGGAAGTAGTTGGGTAACAGTGATGAGGATCTATTTCACCACGTGGAATTGGTGAGCGTGATGCTGGAAGACAGTCTGTAGTTTGGGAAAGCATAAGGGTAAACTGAAGAAAATGAGAAAAGACACACTAGAGATTTGAGGACTACAGAAAGCACCTTGCAGTGAAAGGATCTATTTAGTCAGCAAGAAGAGTAAACAGAACTTGAAGACAGTACAAAGAGAAAATAGCAGATTGTGAAAGAGCATTGGTCTTGTTCAGGAATGTGTAAAGGGATGATGGCTGGAATTTAGAAGTCTAGAAACCAGACAGACTCAAAACAAGAAATGACTTAAACTATATATATCATATTTTACAAATGTAATCAACCGTCAGCGCCCATGCACATTAGGTCTCACCTGGAAAAAAGAAGCCATTCTACTTTAAGAGAACAGGGAGAAGTAAAGCTTTACTTCAGATATCGTCAACGTATTTTGAGCAACACTTCTTCCCTTTGCTTTAAAGTCTTCTTCCCTACACTCTAGAATGGCTTCTGTATCAGCAGTCCTTCCTTCCAGACAGTATCCGAACACCAACTTGCACCTTTTGAAGTAATGTAAGACATCAGAAGGCTTTTCAGTAATGGTTAATAGCTTATTTCAATCACCTCACGCAGACCACAGACCAGTTTTCAGCTGTCCTGGCTGGCTTCACTCCAACAGTTCTTGGGACATGTCTAAATAGACTAATTGACTCTCTGCCAGCATTGACTTGGGCCTATTTCATAACTAGGATAGCCACAGATAAGAAGGTTGTATTTTTTCCTTCAAGCTTCACCCCAAAATTACAACCCCATTATTATACTGTACTCCTAGTATACATTGTCCTGTCATTACCGCCTGGAGTGGAACCAAATTCTGCTTTACAGGATTGTCACTTTTTATTCACAGAATCTTGTAATTAGTTATGAAATAATGCATCAGTCTGATGTTATGGACAGAACACATTTAAAATACAAATCACAGAAAAATTTGTTAATTTGATCTGTTAATTCAAACACCTATACAGAATGTACCAAAAGTACGATAAAGATACCCACTAAGCATGACATAGGATACATAACTAGCATTTAACACAGCTTTAATGCAAAGAAATAAACCCACCTCATTAGACAGCATTTCATTCTCATTCAAACATACCAGCTTCATTTCCCATTGTGCTTACCAACACAGCTTACACTGCAGTAAAACATGGTCTCCTGGAATTGCAGTCCAGCAGTATTTGTAGACTAAAAGTTGATGCTAGCTATGGCTTCTGTTGTGTAAATCACCATTGGCAAAAACCAAACTCTCCAATGCATCCATTTAAAGATCATGTTATTTTGTGTGTGTGAAGAAGAGAAAAAAAGGGAAGGGAAAAAAAAAAAGACTCAACAAGAGTGTTTGAAAGCAGAGCTATTTATTACAAAATTAAATTCCAAGTTCTGCCTCATTTTCCATGAGTTCCTGTACAAAACACATTACAGCTCCAGAAAGTGTTTTCTCATCCCTACTGCGTAGTGCAATAGGCATATCTCAGAACAATTAGAAGACAGTCAGTTCAAGGACTGACAGACAAAAGTATTAGCAGCATTAGTAAGAAAGGTTCAGAACACAGGACAGAATTACCAAAGAACCCCTTTCACCACTATTGCTCCAAACTCCAATTCAGTGACGGCAAGTTCAAGCATGGCTCTAAACAGCCCCCTTGTAAAACACAACAAATTTACTTGTCAAAGTTTCAGGACCAAATACAAATTCATCAGGAGTGGTTTTAGCATTAACATTTCCTCTACTTTAACTATTATCATTCAATAGCCCTTGACATCCAAGGAAGAGGGCATGAGGGAATTTAAGTAGTAAAGCAACTAGCAAGCAACCATGAAATCCAGCTGTTAGTGTCTTGAAGAAAAGGCCAATTTTTAGTCCTGACCACTTGCAACCCACAAGCTCCCTAAATGGAGAAGTATGCTGTGGAAGTAGTGTTCTTATCCCCAGATTTCCCTTCGTAGGCAAAAAGAACGTTATGATGTTTTAACAGTCCACACATTTTGTTTTTCATAATACTCACTGGGCCAATGGCAGAGAGGTCACTTGCTGTAAAGGGGAAAAATCTTACCTACATTCAGCTGCTGGAAATGCAGCGCCACTGCTGAGGAGATGTTGGCACTGCCAGCAGCGACCTGAAAGGAGGAAACAGTGTCCTAACGGTACCTGCACAAAGAGTGCCAAGCCAGAGCCCAAGTCACACGGGCACAGCTCTGTGAGGAAAGTCACTAAGCCAGCAACAACTGGGAGCTTCAGGGAAGCGCCTATGTTTCCACACCAAAAGTTGGTTCACGCTCAAATCCCCTGAAGATTGTCAGAGGTATCCAGGAGGGACCGTTCACAGAACAACCCTGCCCTGTGAACTCTGAAATGACATATCTTTTTAGGTTTCTGTAAAAGAGTGTCTGTGTTTGCTGTCAGCGCATGAGACAGGTATTCATTCACTCAGGATCCTATAACGCATCCAGTCCTTCCCTTTATTCAGATACAGTTTGTAAGAATTGGAAACACAGCCTAAAGACCAAAGAAGCAGAGAGATTCCTGTACTCTGTGCAGTGCTTTTAGTGGAAGGAACAGAATGGGTATGTAAGTAAGTAGGTATTAATGCACTCAGCAACAAGTCCATAGAATTAAGATGCAAAAAGAAAAGTCTCACCAGACTGGGGTGCCTTTCCCACAGGCCTGTGAATAATGCTGGTGACCAGTACATGACACACCAAATCTTACCTGGAGCAATGGCAGACTTTGCAAAGAAATCATCCTCAAAAATCCTCGAATCCTCCTCAAAATCACACCTCTGTCTCATAGCACGAGTATCTCACTCCCTGGAAACAGGCCAGTTCCTTCTGCAGGAACAGGTATGTATGGGTGTCCTGAAGCAATTGCTAACAAAACCCTTTTCAGATGGTTGAATTGTGTAGAATAAAGGGGATGTGCCTAGAGCTCTCCCGTCTACCTACTGAAGACTGAAGAGGTGAAAACAGAGTTTACACAGAGAAAAAAAAAAAAATCTGAAATGGGAATCTGGAAGCCTGCAGTTTTATGCAATTAGATTCAATAGATACAGTTTGATGAAAACTTTGCTAGTGATAAAAGGAGCCCTGCCAGGCAAACCTCAAAGGAAAGAGCTGCTCTAGAGAGCAGCATCTTCTGGCCTTGGAAAGCACTGCTAGCTACTTTCCATGTAGCTGGGAAGAGGACTAATAAGCAGTCCTCAAGATGAACCTGAACTTGTTTCACAACCAGGAATGGAAAAAATGAACTGAAACAGCTCAAACTGCACTCAGAAAGCAAAGAGTCTGCACCACTCCAAGACATTTAGTGTCGTGCCAGAGTTAGTAATGGAATCAGCATCATTATATTTTACTGGCCTCACAAAATATAGGCTAGTATTTTGTTTTCAGCTATGACCTGATAGATTTTTTTGAGAAGAAAATATTGAGGGAGAAATTTTCAGCTAAGAATAATTCTCAGTCTTTCTCTACTGAAAGAAAGTAAAGCAGCATCAATTTACACTTCCTTGAAAATTCATTCCTCAGAATCCAGAGGTTGCAGATGAAACACACGCCCTTTTAATGTCTGCTGTCTAGTCTTCAAATGTAGACCTTTTCATATCCTTAATTTCAGACGAAAAGAGAAATCCTGCTGGAGGCTGCTCCCTCTTGTGGGATATCTAGATTTTTTTTTTCCAATATATGCCTCCATACCACTACCAGCAAACAAGACCTAAGAAATTAATTATCCCCTATGCTAACCAAGTGAAGTGCTTTCAACAGTGGATTTCTGAACTGTTCAGGCTAAATTAAAATAACCCTTTGTTTGTACCAAAACAAAAGCTGAGTTTGTGCACAGGAAGCTGACTGTGAAAATGACAGTTGCCACTTTCAGTTGGTCCATCTAAACTCAGCTGCCATGTCTGCTAGAAATATTAGCTACAGAGGAGACAGGGCTCTGACAAGGAATACACTAGCTCGTCTTCCTCAGGCAGCTCCTACAAATCCAGCTGAGTAACTGAGGTTAGTGAGCTTATCTTCAACTTCCCACAGAAGTAAGAGTAAAAAAAAGTTTAGAAACTTTCATTTCAAAACACTCACAAATTTCTTAGCTTTTCCAATTAGTCTTTATGGCAAGCATGTGATCACACGTACTGAAAAACCCAAGTCTTTAATCCATGTCTTTTATCAGCCTCTGTGGCAATTCCTCCCCAAGGCAATGGGGCCACTGTATGGGAAGCTAATATTCATGACAGAGAGGCATTAAGCAGATAATCTGACCAAGGGGAGAGGATGCTGAATCACACTGCTACAAATGCAGTGGCGGCGCGTTGTCTGCCTGTTGAGCTGCCAACAGCTAACGATTTGCAGCTGCTGTTTAACTCCTGTCAGACCAAGCAGAATTGGAAGAAGCCTGCAGCCTCCTCCCTCACCCCCATGCCTATACATTATCGCTGTGAAGCCCCAGCTCAGGCTGGTAGGAGAACTTCCTGCCAGAGCAAATGGAAAGGAATCAGCAAATCCAGTAGCTAATTACCGTAATGACTTCCCACTAAGAATTACCAGCAGGTGATTAATTCAAAACCTTTAGAATCAAAAGCATACATCCATACCATCTACGTTGGTTTCTACAGAAGACAGCTTCTGGAAGGAGATGTGACACCAAGCCAGAACCTCATGATAGCAAGCAGCTGCCTTACCGAACACTCCTTTGGATCCTCTATGAAGGAGGAATGAAATCAAGCACGGTCAGAGTCTCAGTCCTGCATACAGGACAACTATCTTAGTAACACACAGCCCTTCTGGGTTGCAGGAAATATGTAAGAATTCCAGGTCAAGAAAGAGTAAGAATGTACAATTCATGTTTGAAAGCAGGCATGTTCACCTACTGCTCTCCCAGCACACATCATTTTGAGGCAAGCCTGAGAAGCAGAGCAAGGACTCTGAAAGGCTTGAATTCCTTGATATCTGTACAAAGTATTACTGCTTGAGACAGAAACACAGCTGGGATTTAAGCGCCATTTGCTTTGGATGCTACAAGGTAGTAACAGTAAACTGTGACAAGAAACTGAAATTTGGGCAAAGGGTGGGAGATTGAATGGAAAGAACATTTTAAATGAACACAAAAAGAGCATAATAGAGGAGAGAGGAATCAGTAACTGATAAAAAGTGTTCTGCCTTCTAGGATAGAGTGGATTCAACATCCAGGGCTCTTGATGTCTAACACATAAAGAAGTTTTGCCTGGCGTCACAATTTCTCAATGCAGTACTCAGTGGTCAGCCATCTATGAGAGAGAACTTGCTCAGTATAGCAATGTGGTGTGCAAATACCTTGGGTGCTGACAGCCAGTTTTGCAGATGCCACATCCATTAAGACGACACCTTCATCCTAAAAGTACAGGTACTGCATTGGAACAGCTTTAATCCAAAGGAGAATGACAGCTGTCAGTTCAATTTCCAGTCTAGTATTTCGACTCTTAGCACATCCCTAATGGGGCCAGTCTTCACAGAACATTTGGGCAGAAAATAAATTACCTGCCGCTCCATTATAATTTCCTTTGTAGCTTCTTTGCAGGTCTGGATGAAACTGCCAAGTGCTGTGCTGGAACAGCCCAAGTGTGAGAAGAGGCCTGCTGGGTAATCATTATAAATGGTTAAACGTGTCCAGCAAGCAAGGCAATCTACAGGGATAAAAGAGCAATCTCTACCTTCCCTGCCTGCAAAGAGCCTGAGAGACAGGCAAGGCACAGTGGCTTAGGGAGATTTCAAGTGGACACCCTTTCAGTTGTAGACAGCCAGAGTAGAGTGGCATAGAGATCCCCAGGTACTTACATAAAGGTTAAAAAAAACCCAAAACCAGAACACTATAATAAAGACTGTTAAACGTGATAAAAATCCTCACGTCTCAGACACTGTCTGGCTCCCAAGCTGCAATGGCACTTGGATTACAAGAAGGAAGACACACACACATCCACACATGTGGACATACCCTATGACTCGTACTGGTCTCACTCCTGAAACACCACTGCTGTTTGACTGTAAAGGGTTCTGATATATTGCTCATAAGAATTGACATTTAAGTAGTTGGTTGCCCAGAAACATAACCTAAAATTTCATGACTTGAGTCTTCCTCAGAGAGCCTTCTCATGGTCACTATCTTCACCTTGCAAAGCAGGCAATGCAAACAAATGCCAAAGCACCATGGCTACTAGATCCAGAGGTCTCCAGAGAAGGCATTTTATAGTCACATGTCTTCAAAGCCCTGGGATCAGTCTGACATGCAGCAGATCTCACATTTCTCTCTCTGCTTCCAAGCTCCTTTTGCTGGCTCTAGAACTCCCAGGACTCCATCCACCGGAGACCCGCCATGGGGCTGTTCGGGTCTGAGGCCATGGGTCCTATCATGCCATAGGACAGAGGATGGAAGAGGTAGAAGCTGTGGAAGGAATCCAAATATCCATCAGGGACTAATTAACTGCAGTGTGTTCTGCCTCAAGAACATTGCAGAAGATTAATCCGTACAGGTGAACTATGGCAACTTTATTTTTAGGCTGCTATAAGCTCTACTGAGGAGCTGAACATGGTATTTAGCTTTATGAAAGGTGGTACTATCTCTCAGCAACAACTTTGGAGAAGAGTCAGAAGGGTAAGCCTGCAATGGTTCATCTTTATTTGAGGGATATGACACCATATAGTATGGGGACTAGAACCATAAACTACTGTGGGTTCAGAGGACAACAGAGTGTTCACACTGAATAGTGGGGTAAAAAGATGAGATTCTCTGTAATAGATTTTTGAAAATCCATTACAGGTACACTAATGCTGAATTTAATGAAACACGAGCATTTAGGGTGCTTGCAGACTGGATGTCTAAAAAGATCAGTAGAGAAGGGAGGCAGAAACAAAGGCTAAGGGTAATTAACGGGCGCTAAGAGTTCCACTGAGAGAGTGGCTGTTAAATATTCAGGAAAGCTGAGATTTTAGCACTCACCTGTACACGATGAGTAGAACCAGTACCAGGACTCCCCCACCATACACTTTTCTAGCTGTAGTGCTGGATGACAGGAACCTAGCACAGAACTTCAGTAGGGTGTCCCAGGTGATTCCTAGGAAAAGAAGGAAGAAGAAACCAAAGAACAAAGCTGCTACATGCAGCTATTGACTGAGCTGATAAAGCTCTGTTGACACCTTAGAACCTCCTCTACTTTTGAACTAATTTACCTTGTATACCTTCGGAACTATACAGAATACACAGACACACATGCATGTATATGTATATGTATATGTATATGTATATATGTATATAGAGAGTCAGAAGAAAGTTCCTTTTTTTCCCCCAGCATCTTCTCAGCAGAAAGAATGAGAGAGAAATCTGCACCCCAGCATGCTAACTAGGTTGGTACAAAAATGACAGGAAAAGCTACCAAAACTGAAGTATGAACAAGCAAGACAGAAGTATAGGGAAGCATCCAAAGAAGGGAAATAACTTGTATAAAATTATATAGAGAGAGTAAAACAGCAGCGAATAGGAATCAAATATCTAAATTCAAATGCGCTAACCACTAGGATATACAATTCTTTGGGGTGCTAAGAAAAAAAAAAAGATAAGAAAATTTGGCATCTCAAGTTGATTTGTGAAGGCATTTTTAACTAGCATGGGTTTTCAAGCACTATGCTGAAGCCAGTAGAAAACCTATCATAAAAAAATACAGTTGAGTCTGAAAGCGTTCTGTGTAACAGAACATCATCTGTTTCCTTGCCTCTTCTTCTCCCAACCTCCAGTACTTACCTGTCAACATGCTGGAAAAAAGCATGGCAGGAAAGTAGTGGTGAAAGTAGAGAACTCGGCCCATCATAAAGAAAGGGAGATAATGAAGGAGCCAGCCCAGTGTAATCTGCCCTCCACCATGTAGCAAGACTTGGGACAGTTCTAGAACAAAAACAAACATGCTTCAGCAAAGGAAACCTCAACCCCAGTTTCTCTTTGCAAGCCTTAGCACAGTATGTAGTGTGAGAGTGACAGTAAAATCTACAAGAAGGATACTTGCAAGAAGCAGTCTACTGGTCTGAAATTGCTCCAAGCTTCTACAATATTCCAGTTGTATTCTTTATGCACATCTGTCCATAAAGAACAGTTGTATTCTTTATGCACGTCATATTCTTTATGCACATACAAATAGTGCTCAGGGGAACAACTGCCAGCAAAGATATGCAAAGACATAAGTCTTGAGGGATCTCCAGGGGGTGGACCGTACTCAATGTTAAGACCAAGCTCACAGTTTCTCAGGATGTACATTAGACTAAGTAGACTATTCCAGTTTCTGATGCTTTTGGTTTTCTCTGCAATGAAATTAAGAGCCATCCAGATAACCACTTTGTCACCCTTCTCTGGAAAGGAATGCTGTCTACTGTTCAGATTCTGGGAAAGCAACTGAGAGCTCTGGTGCCTGTCTTCGACTTAGCCAATAACTCCCTGTATTAGTGAATAGTTTCACTTCACATTTTAGAATTCATTTCTCAAAAAAAAAAAAAAAAAAAAAAAAAAAAAAAAAAAAAAAAAACCATTGATGTAAACTAGAATGGTCAAAGTATAATTTACTAGGGTTTGTGAAAAGCCCTATGAACCAAGCACCGATGACAATAAAAGACTATTGCATCCCTTCTATCTGCCATTTCATGAGCTCTGCATAAGTATCAGGAAACACTACCCATTCCAAAATAGTGTAACATGAAAATACAGTGCACAAGCAGACTGTGAGAGCAGGGCATTGATCTGACTGGTCTTTCTCCCTTACAGCCAATACAGGGAGCCCCTTACAATATTTTTGTTAGAGATCTATCCTGTTCATTTTTGAACTACTTGAGATATGAAGCTTCCACTCTTTCACTTGAGGAGTTTGCTCCATAACCTATCTCAGTGGTTTTCCACCCTTGCCACACAGGGCCCTGCCTTCCACACACTTCTAAAGCATCTGCAAAAGGCATCATCAAAAAGGAAAACTATTACCAGTAGCCTATGTGGGGTCAATATAACCATTAGAAAAAAATAATTAGAAGTCTACAAATCAGAAAAAAAGTTAAAAACCTCAGAACCAGTAGATATCTGTATCAGGAAGGTTTCCTTGACATACATTCTATCTCCTACTAATATATCCAGATCAAATACATTCTTTCCAACAGGTACACATCTGGTCATCAATGAACAGTGTAATCAATGCAACTGACAGCAACTACAGACAACATTTCGGCTCTTGAGCAGTTCATGAACAATTCCCATGCTAGACTGTGTGATGAACAGCAGAGCAGAGCAGGTGTATGAGCTACTACTGAGTAACCTTGTTTCTTGGAAGAGGCAAGTCTGCAAGACTTTACCGAGATTTTCATTTTGGATCACCTTAGGCTGCCAGCCTCAGCAGTCCAGCTCAGTACTCTCCAGCAAAGGAGTGGTTAAGATTTTACTGGTCCTATCTCCCACCTGTGAGTCACTCCTAGAGTTCTTCTAGCTTTTTGGCTTGTTATGTATGTGTCTCAGGGATGTTAGTCACTTGAGGATTTTTGATGAAGCCTTAAGGCTTAGGAAATTTGGTCTCTGCAATTCAAGAAGCCAGATTTGTTAATCAGAGTAATTCTTTCTGGTACGAAACTCTTCCTTGACAGTCACATCATTTTGTAGTACATTTTCATAGCACTAATTAACTTGGCTTTCTCTACCTAGCACTGTCTTGTAGGCTTTTTTTCAATGCCCAGAGGGTTTAGTACAGCATACAGAAAGAGGTATACTACAGGAGTTCTAAGAAAAGCTTTCCTGTATCAGGAAACCAGGACATTATAACAGGTGATTTTACAGTACAGGAGAAATAGGAAAACTGGCCTTACCTTTAACTTCAGATGTTAGCTGGACACCTCTTTTCAGAGCCACTGTTGTAGAAATTGCCATCAGAAGATACAAGCCAATAGTGGCTAGATTCAGCCACCAAATCACCTAAATAGGAGGAAAAAAAAAAAAAAAAACAGGAAAAAGAAAGAAAGAAAGAATGGGGACATTGGACAGGGCTGCATGTTGGAGTGAGCATGTCGGGGGAAACAGAAGATACATGCAGGCATAAAAGCACAATGAGAGAAGCAGTCCAAAAGGAAGAAGAGGAAGAGAATCACTGTCACTATGTAAAATTTGCTAAAGATACTGGTTTGGAATCTCCCTTTCCAGCTTACCGGGTTTCCCAGCAAATAAACCCGATAATCTGTCTCATTGACACCAGAAAAACGCAGGCCCTGAGGAGAGAGAACAAAATCAGTAAAGCTAGCATCAGTCTAGTTAATAACATCTTTAACAGTGTCAAAGGTGTCACAGAAGAGGTTGCAACAGACAGGCTGTGGAGTCACCATCCTTGCAAACATTCAAAAGCCCTTTGGACACAATCCTCGACAATCTGCTCTAGGTGACCCTGCTGAGGTGGGAGTTTGGTCTAGATGATCTCTAGAGATCCCTTTAGACCTCAACCATTCTGTGTTTTTGTGAAAAGCACCTGAAAACAGAAAGGGGCGTGAACTGATCAACATACCTGGTAGTTGATGGGCCAGTGCCAAGGTTTGGATGTAACTTCATTGTCCTTTGGTTTGAGGCCACTGTTTCCCTACAAACAAAACAAAATTGAAATAAATGGGCAGTTAGGCTGAAAGGCCTGCCCAGACATGTCTGGGTACACAAACGTACATGAGTACTCCTCCTGAGCAAAGGCTGTTCTCTGGCTACATGAACAGATAAACTTCTGGAGACTGACAAACTGTGGACAGTGAACATTAGATATTCCTGTGTAAGTGAAAATGTTACTTGGCTACCATTAGAGGCATTATTCTCTCATTTCTCTTCTCCAGGTTTTCTGTCATTGACGATATATGTTGCTTAAACAATACCTTTGTTTATTAAGAGACTGACTACTTCAACAGGTTTCCCTCTGCTCAAATAAAAGCTTCGGAAAGATTATTTCCATAGAAACTTATGTAGGTGTTTCCTTACCTGAAACAACCTTATCACTTGTTGCCATGGAAGTTATTAGCCTTAATAATGATTTGCTTGACTACCTGATATCTTTTGAGAACTTGAGAATTGCTTTACAAAAGTAATAAAACCTTAAATTCCCTCCAAATGTTAACATTCTCAGCTGAAGGAGGAGCTGGAAGCAGAAGGGAAGCAGAAGGTTGCTCACAGAGAACAATCATGGAAAGGACTATAAAGGCAGTCCACCTTGAAAATATGAAATCCAGTTCTTTTTCAAGTATCCTCAGGGATAAACAGAGAAGAGGAAAGTAGAGAACACAATAGCTCAATAAATTAAAAAAAACAAACAAACAGAACTTTTCCTTTTTCAGCTCACACATTTGTTGTTCTCTGCAGTGTCCGTTTACCTGATTTTGTGACTTTGATCACAGTAATATCTTCCTGCCTCACTCATTTCACTTTAACAAGCAATGAAAGGATTTAATAACTAGACTGCAGCCAGATCGTATTAACAGTAGAGGCGCGGATCAAGTCCAGGGCTTCCAAACTTGGGGAGTTTTAACTGTAAGACCATTCCTTTCTCTAAGTAAAAGTCTAAGTAGACTGCTGTAGCTTTAAAATCTTGCCCTACCTTGCCATTATCCAGAAATCCCAGAAATTATATTTCTTTTTAATGAAAGAGAGGAGGAAGAAAATTATAATCAAGAATTAATACTGTCCTACCCGGATCATAACCATGTGGGATTCTAGCAGAATTTCTACAAAAGATGGCTTCAAAACATCCAGGCTGATATTGGGCACTTTAGAAAGAGAAGAAAAAAAAAAAGTCAATAAGCAATCTGTATGTTTTACTTTTATTTGATTTTTGCATAACAAATTCCGTCCTCCTGCGTCAAATCTGTAACAAAGCTGCTTCTAGCACCTCTTTTAATTCCCTGTGCAATTCATTCATATTCTAAACAGAGAGGCTTTCAATCAAAAAAGTATCCCCCAGGGAATTTCACAACTGATCCACTCCTTGATTTCCTACCAAGCAAGAGAAATACATAAAAAATCCCGAAAGAAACAGATCTCTGTTTCAAGATGAAATTAGAGCCCAGGTGTTCATAAACTGCTGTTTATCCATAGATAAGCCATAAGTGTGAAATACAAAATACAGGACAACAGAAGAGGAGATTCCACCAAGTGAACAGCCCAGGATTCCTTTAATAGGATTCCTTTATTTTGGTTTGCACACAGTGGCTCTGAAAGATTGAAAGAAAAACATTAGCTGTTTGGGTTTTTTTAAGCCCAAGTCATCTGCAATTCATGAGATGAAAATTATATCAAATATTCAGGCCAAACGAGGCTCTGACACATATCAATTCCTGGATGAGCCTGGTAGGCCCGTCTGTCTTAACTGGCACTCTTCATTCTTTCCTGACCCTTGTCATATTTTCACTATCCATTACTCGATTTTACTGCAAAGTTATTATTTAACATTCTCCTCCAGAAGTAAATGAAAAGAAAAAAATACAGCAGAACAAAGTGGATACTAACTTTTAAATAAAAATCATTAAAACATATGCAACATACTTCTACCAATCATAATATTCTCTGCAATTATAACAATGATGTTAAACTAATAGCCTGTGACTACAAAACTACCCCCTTTCATTATTCACGAATATCTCAGAATTCTTATTATACTTCCATTCCACTGGAGGCACTACCACCAGGTTACAGGAAAAACACTTAAGCAGAATACAGCCACGCATCTCTAGACAACTATCTCAGGTTCAGCAGGTTTGAACCAGGAAAGCATGGACAAACACTAAATGCCATTTATCAACCTCTGATCATCTTTTCCCTGAAGTGCAAGCCAAGATGCATCCTGAAGGGAAAGGGAAACAGACACTCACACTTTGGGTTGATATGATCTTCAACGTTCCAGAGGGAATTGGGAGTCTCCTTCAGATACGGTGTGCAGGTAACTTCCACTTGTTCCCAACCCCTGAGGAGGAGCAGGGCAGGATGTCACCAATTCACAAAAGGTCATGAAGTACATGCCCTCACATTTAGTTTTCACATGGAGTTTTTTTCCCACATTAACACCTGCCACACCTCTCAACCTCAGCTATCTTTTTCTCATTTACTCAGACGTCCTGTTGTAGTACCATGTAGAAACTGGAACTGACTTGCAGGGAAGACAAAATCAAAATCTTATTAAACATACAAAAGCACATACCCAAACTTGGATGCCTAAAGCCAAATATATATGCTTAAGTGCATATGTAAGTGGCTTGGTTTTCAAAGAAGCTGCACATCGACAATCAACAACTACTACACGTCAACCAGAAAGACTTTTTTCTCAACAGAAAAAAGTCATCGTCATCACTTTAAGTCAATCCATGCCTGTAGCAACTCAACTACAGAAACACACAAATGACTTTAGAGGATCCCATCAACTGCTCATGTAGCTTGTTACCCTATTTCTAGCAGTGGACGCATTTTGGGATGTGCAGCAGATACTGCAGTAATGTGAAAGCTCAATCGGGAATTTTTTGCCAGTCACCCCTTAGCAGGTGAAGCTCAGTTCTCTGAAGGACAAGGATTATTCCCTTCAAATTATTTTTTAAAATATGTATAAATCCAAACTAATCTAACCATCATTATTCTTAGTTACCAGTATTTAATCTGAGCTCTTAATGTCAACAACATTGTGTAGCAATGACATACATGTACAGGGTAAGTTTGGGTCAGGGAAAAAAAACCTGTCATTTCTTGAGCACTGTCATCAGAGGCAGCGGTTTGGTGTTTTGTTTTGTTTTGTTTTACCCATAAGTGCCAGATTACTAGAAAAAAAATCTAACACACATTCTTGACCATGCAATCACCAGTAGAGACATCTGCCTGCACTCGATACAAATCATCTTAAATGGGATTTCTTAAAAGCCCTTTTTACCATCACACAATGGAGGGAAACCTAAACCAGCAGGAACAGAGGCAGCTTTGGAAACAGAAGCAACATGATTATGCAACATGATGCTTCAGGATCCACGATAACTTACTACACAGCACAGCTCTCTAGACACAGCAGTTTGTTTGACAGTAGTCTGAATATCTACACATGTACCTTGTTTTATGATGAGTTTATACTCATATAACCTGAGGGGATGTTAAATCCTCCCCCTGCTAATATCAGCTTGTTACAGCTGCCCTTACACTTCAGATGCTGCATACAGAAATGGCCCAAGATCTTCAAACTACAAAAGAAAACAGCATCAATAGAAATGTTTGGTGGATTATGGAATATAACAATGTAAATTGCCTCAGTTTTTAGCAATTTTTTGCAAGACCCTTAGGATATAATGGGCCTTCAAGAACTACTGCTTCATGTCTAGGATCCTATCCCTGGACTTACTGCATGGCAAGATCTACACCCATGCCATTTTTGGAACTCCTGGTAAGGGATATTATTTTCCAGAACTGCTGCCCACAAGTTACTTTCACTGTAAAAGACTGTATAACTCTATCCCAGAACTTCCTAACCTCTAGTCATATGTTTAGAGCCTACTGGATCTTTAAAAGAATAATAAAATATAAAATGGAGGAAAAGTGGGTTTTATCTAGCTTAAATTTAAAAGTACCATTGAACAAAGGAGCAAAAAAAAAATGATATAAAATGAGGAACACTAGCTGTCAACTCAAAGCCTTTGGTGGGAAGGATTACAAGCTACTTACCATTTTGGCAGCGTCTTTCCAGAAGAGCCCAATATACACCCTGTGGCCATGTGGGTTAGCCGGATCTGACTCCGGAGGACTTTTATGAGCTTCCCAGTCTTTCTGCCCGTCACTTCAATCCTCCAGAAATCATTGGAATCTCCTGTTCCATTCTATCATCCAAACATAGCACAAGGAGGAAAAAAAAAAAAAAAAGGTAAATAACAAAATACTGGTAAGAGGCATAACAAACAGGAACTTCTGAAAATCTAATGCTGGCACAGCTAAATCAAAGAGCCCAGGCTGCCCTTGTTTAGAGTTCACAAGAGATCTCCCATTAGGAAAAGATGATTTTAGATATCAGCAGCTACCCACAAATCTTGCCAATCTTAAGATTTTTTTGCTTTAAATTCGTATTTGACTCTGGTTCAGAACTACATTTTAAATGGGGAACAGTTTGGCTGCCTCTCAGAAGGTGTGTAGGCAACAACCTCTTGCCTTTGGAAATTCAGCCTCAAAGCAGATCTTATTTTCCTGATTCCAAATTCTGTCATCATTCTGTCAATAAAAGTCATTTGTCTATGTGACAAGGACAGACACAGAAAATAATACTTGTCAGAGCAACTTCAAGGTTGCCCAGCTAGGCATTTAAGGAGCTGAATGCTGCCAAAGCTAGACTGGAAGTGAAAGTTTAATTCTTTCCCTGACTGTGCTCATACTAAACAGACCTTAAACATGAAATGTACTGTCTTATACTAAAACAGATTTCCTTCCAGTCCAGCAGCTCTACAGCTATCACTCTAGCTAACAAACTAAAAGTAGGAATAAGTCCTCTTATCGTGGTGTCTACTTCCCTCAAAAGAAGGAGGGTTTGTTTTATCTTGCCATTTACTTACTATTCCATAGCCAGTGACCTGAAAATGCTTCCTTGTCAGGGGAGCCTCATGCTGGTGACTGTGGAGATTTCTAGAAGTTCTGAAATGAAATTAAAAGTCAAACCTGGCTTTGTTTTAGTGTCTTAGTCAATTTGTGATAAGAACTTTGGTTTGAGCCATTCAAAGAGAGCTGCCAGCCCGGTGATCACCGAATCCCGGGCTAGGGCAGGACACAGCCTCAGTGGCGATGGGGTTGTACAGCGAAACTGTTGGTTCCCACCACATGACTCTGAACTTCTGCCATGCCAGGCAGTACTGACAGAAAGCAACAGCACAAATTAATCCAACCCTCAAGCTATAATCTACTACCTCCTGGTAGAAAAGACTTTGATTATTGCTTGCCACAGTTAAGAAAAGGAAGGCATTTAGCTGATGGTGCACTGAGATTTTTTGTTTGTTTTACGAACTGCTAACATTGGACTAATAGTCCTGGCAAAACAAGGTCCTGACCAGTCTTGCCTATTAGATTTACTTTTGAAGGAAAAGATTGCACCATTCAGTCAACATAGACTTCCTGAGGAGTGGGTGAGTGGTCCCCATTAGCACCAGGCATCTTTCCCAGGGCTCATGGTGGGATCACCCAGCTCCTGCCCTAGCTGGAACTGCTGACTGGGAAAACCAGAAAAATCTGGCCATCATTCTGACAAGAGCTGATCAGTTCTTAGCAAAAGCACTCAGACAGGGAGCCTCTCCCACCAACAGCTGCAGCTGCATCCAGCCCTGCCGTATCTGCACAGAAGCCTCGGCCCATGCCGGAAGCTGCTTCTATGTGAAGGCTGAGAGCCACCTGCCGGAGCTCTTCCCAGCACTGCCGGTTCATCTCCCGCTCCAGAAGCCTACCTCTCTTCAGCATGTGAGTAACGTAAGAATACTGCAAAACCAAGAATTTATCACCATCGTTTTCACGTATTTGATGGTAAAACGCAAAATTCAAGGCATCACTTTTTTTTTTTTTAAACTTTTAAGCGTTTTCAGAAGTCTAACTCATGATTTGTAAATATGCAATATTGAGTGCGTTGTGACATGATTTCCAGATGTACATGTACAGAATGTACATAGTTACTTCAAGAAGGTGGTCCTTAATATTACACAGCTACACAAAACTTTCACAGGGTGCTGGATGGACTCCATGAGTAGGTGCTTTTCAAAAGGCTGCATGGTTCTGTTAAGGGCTCTCTATTCCACAGACACCCATCAAAACTCAATCTCTTCAAGTCCCAGAAAGCATTCTTACTCTTTATGTTCCAAGCGGATAATATCTCCATGCCTCACAAACTCCACAGGGCTGGAAGGGTCTAGCAGATCTGCTGAAAAAAGGCAAACCAGTTGTATCAATAGGATGACAAGCAAATCAGTGTCTCAGAGAAAGTTTCTTGGGAGCACTCATGCCTCAGGCAGACAGGAACACAATGCAGACTCATTTGTGTGGACTCCAAACCTGGTGTAAACCATTGCTTCAGCTTAAAGACCAGCCCCGAGGACCATTCTGTGCAACTGTGCAAGATCATGGCCTCAAGCAGACACACTGCTTTTGAACAAAGACGATAGGTGGCCAACCTAACTGAACAGCACAACTAGAAATACACACTTTCATTTCATGGACTATATCATGCCACTTGAATAGGCAATATAGGGAATATAATGCTACTATTTCTGAGTTATTTCCCGACCCCCTTTTTTTTAAAACATAGTTTCCTGCCTCAGCTATTGTATATGATATTCCAAAACATAAAGCAAGTACAAACATATACTGGGACCCAACTTCTCCTGGAGCTGCAGTCAGAGTAACAAATTTCATAAAATATTAAGTGAGCTCAAATTAGTTCTCTTTTATTTACAGTCCTAAAAAGAGGAAAGCTGCCACTGCAACCTTTAGCTGAGAAAAGCTTGTCCACCTCAGCTATACAATTTGAAGAAAAAATCCCCCAAAATATGGTTGTCACAAAAAGCGCTGATGAACATGAAGCCGCATTCTCCTTGTTCTTCCCCTCACATCAATGAAAGATATTTTACAATAGTGGCACTCAGAAGATTTAAGTAAAAATCTGAAGCAACGGTTACAGAAATCACTCTGCAGGTGTTTGTTACCTGTATTTGAATCATGTTTCTTTATAATCCACAGGTTATTCAAATCTTTATGCAAGTAGGCAGTGACCTGAAACACAGTATAAACCATTTCATCAAAGAAGAAAAAAGCTGAGCATAGCAGACATGCATTCATCAGCAAATCCAAGTCCCAAATAAATGCATGACTAACACAGAAAACCCAGGATGATTTTTATGACGTGCTGAAGCTCTAAGTTCCCTTCCACTCTCCAAACCCCTAAAACTCTCCCAGCCCCCAATCCTTGTCCATCTTCCAGAATACAGAGTAGGGTGAAGGGTGGGGTGGGTTTCCAGCCTTTTCCACTCAGGGAAACTCCCATTAGCATCTCCCCAAGCCCCCTTCCCTGCTTTCTGTATCATAAAGCATGTTCTGCACTTGAATTCTGCCTATACTTGAGTCAGCTCTTACAGGACATCTCCACCTACAATAACAAACATTAATATCACATGAGAGCATTAGATTTTCTGGTTGGAAAGAACAGCAAGGAAAGAAGATTGAACTAAAGATGTAATTTTTGAAAAATAAAAAAGTCTTCCCCACAACAGAGACTTAGTGGAGTTAAAAAAAAAAAAAAAAAATTGTTTTGCTCTTGAAACTTTCTTTCAAAGAGCTTGGGAAACTTTTAGATATTAATATGCAAACTACAAGTATATATTGGGAATGTTATAGAGTCTGCAAGAGGCTTGATGATGATATACAAAAAAAGGAAATTCGTTTTATTTTTGTACTGCTTAATTAGTGGTAATTGCTTGGTTCCTAATTTTTACTTTGATCTACAGGTTAATCATTTATCAGAAGCCTTTAAAAAGTTCAGGTAAGCACCTTTCATAATGGCTAGATTATGAACATACAGAAATCTAATTTAATGAACAAAGCCTTACAAATACTCATGTGACAAATGAGGAAAACAAGGCACAAAAGGGGAAGTAATTAGCGTAGGGTCACAGAGGAAGCCAATGCTAGGAGGAAAACAACACTTGGCACTCCTATTGCTTTAACACACAGCAATGAACTCTACAAGATAAAGTAATAGATTTGTTTTATACAAAAGTTTTGCAGCCTTCCCTGGGGTAACACTCCTTCATTCCCTGTGCAGCGTGCCCTAGGTAACCCTGCTTGTGCATGGCGGGGTGGAATAGATGATGTTCAAAAGTCCCTTCCAATCTCAATGATTCTGTGATTTGGGAATATTATTTTTAAATCCTCTTGGCCTCCATCTATGAAGGGTGATCTCACTACTGCAATGAAGTTTGCTACTGTAAGTCACTCTTCTGGTGCAAGAATGGCAGGACCTTTTCAAGAAACCTACCTGCTAAGGTTTCCAAGCCAAAGGTACAGACATGATACTGAAAGGATCACAGATTCTGACACAGCTCCTGTCACAACAGTATCTACTGCTCAATGAAGTGGGATGAGGAAGTCCCACAGGCCAGGGGACAATGACTGTGATCCGTCAGTATTACAGCAGTGCGCTAACCTGTTGTTGACGGGCTCCGACACCCTCAGGGTAGAGGTGCCAGTGGGAGTGAAGGTATCCCCCTGCCATGCGCAGATTCTTCATTGTAACCACAGAGCCGTAGGCCAAGTCTAAATAGGAAGGAGAGAGAAGTAAAGGCATAAGCTAAGGCTCCTGTAAGTATCTCCCCAGCCAGCCTGCTGGGCTCTGATTCAGCATATATGTTCCTGCTGTGTTTTTATACAAGCTCATTTCCTGTTTCACACATTACTTCAAAATAGTTTATCTTCCATCACCAACCAAAATTCAGAAAAACAGATTTATAAAATTTAGTTGAAAAATCTAAAATTCTCCCAGATACTTTTAACATAAACAGAAGTTGTAGTTCTGAAGCAGAAAAATACTCCAAAGGATAAAAAAAAGTATTACAAAACAGTTATGTACAGTGCATTAGGTGTTATTTTCAGCCTTTATCTTTTCTGTAGATACATAAAATTGTAGTGGTACAGCATGGATCTGACTGTGAGCACAGAGACATAGTCTGCGCTGTTCTGCACTGACTTACAGAAGACTTTGTTTTTAGTTAAATGCAAAAGTACATTGACAAAACTCATAGCAGTTTATTCCCCTGGACACTCACACTCTGGAACAGAGACGTTATGAAGGTTGTTCCCAATCAACTGCGATTGAAAGGCAGAACTGAAGAAACCATCCCCAGGCCCACTATAAAAACAAAGAGCACAGAATGTTAAAGTCAGAAGTCTGGCAAAAAGCGCAAAGCAGGTATACAAAGCTCTAATACGCATTACCAAATTGTTTCTACAGGAGGAAAATGTTAACACCAGGCATGGTCTAAAGAGAGGAACGACTGCAGTTCCCTTAGATCCACCTGTCCTACTGTGAATCACAGCAGATGTATAAGCTCTTGCAGGCAAATGTCCAGGGGTGCAAGGATCAGAGGTCACAAAAATGCAAGTCTTCTAACAGTGCACAGAGCACCACCAACTATCTTTGAAGGTGCTGTTTTTATAACAAATAAATCTGACACATTACCAGGTTAGATATAGCAAAGCCTCACTCTGCAGCCCTCATGTCCTGCTCCTGGCAAGAGGCTAATACCAAGCACATCTGACTTAAACTTAACAATATGAAAAATAACAGATTTAATTAGGTTTCATATATATTCACTTCATTTCCTAAAGCTGGCATATGGATAATTACTTAACCTTAATCATTACTTAGTCATTTTACTATGTGTGGTGCTCTTTCCAGACAGACATCATCCACTGGTTGCAGACATTCAGAGCAGGGCCCACCCTTTGCTAATTCTCATCGGAGCATTTTTAATGAGCCAAAACATTTTTCAATAACATAATGCTTAAAATAAAATGCAATGGGGGAGTGGATATTTTCAGGTCCAGGAAAGAGAGGAGAAAAAAAATGAAACAAACATTTTGGTCAGGATACTTGCTTGGCATGTCAGAAAGTCTCAAGCTCAAACCCTGTTTCACTGCGAGCTTGGCCAGAGCCTTCCTCTGAGAGCAGTGCAGTAGTCTGGGAAGGGAATTAAACGAAGACACAGCTTGTGGCTGTGCTTCTGACACTGAAAATGGAGAAATCCATAATCAGTGGCCTTTAATACAAAGCAAAGACAGGCGATTCTTATCCTGGAGAAAACACTTGAGAAATACCTTTTATTTAAAACTGCAAAGTGAACAGCAAACATAGCCGTGTAGAGGGCAAGTGGGAGCACGATGAGGCAGAGCACACGAGCCAGTAAATGCTTCCCAAACATGACCTGTAACAAACACAACCTAGATCAAAGAGTGCAACTGCAGAAACAACTCCACGCCTTACTTCAGCAAACTCTGAGTCTGCTACATATAACAAGCACAGCAAGATGCAGAATTACCTCAAAAAGTCTTAGAGTTAAAAGCCAAGACAGGTCCTGTTTGACCTCCAAAAGCTGGAGGTGGTGTTCCTTTAAGTTTCAGGGACATGGGAAGAAGACCCCCAAAAAAGGCAAGAGGAGTGTTTAACTTTCCAAAATGTCATACATTTCTAACTATGGCAACAAGAACTTAGACAGCTCCCACTGATTGTCCCCTGAAAAGGAGGCACGTACACTTTAACTTGCTTAAGAAGAGTAGAGATCTTAAGACCAAACTACAGCATGGAAATAGCCTCCAGAATACCAGCTGTCAAAGGTAAGCAAAACAGAAAATGAAAGTATAAGGGTACAAGCTACTAGATAACTACATGTTTTCCCAGAAAGTTTCCCTGTGCAGATGTGAACATAACATGACTGCATGGGGACCTAGAGTGCACTTCATTCCGAGAAAACAGATCACTTAGGATGTTCCCACACTGCAATTTTGTTGCTGCTCCTCAGCCACAAGTTACAGAAAAGTCAGGAGTAAAACTGTGTTTCAGCTTCTTCAATACAGAAGCAGAGCACTTGACTTAAACCATTGAGGCAGGTGGTTTATACCCAGATGACCAGGATGTGATTACATGCCTCCGTCCTACTGACATTGCTGGTAATAGGGCAAATGATCTAAAATACAGGTAAGTAACAGCTGGAGAAAAGGAAAACACCTTGAACTGCAACACTTGTTCACAAAATGTCTGCATTCAACTCTAGCATTGACAAAGGCAAATTGGCAAGCTATCTTCTGTATTTTGTTTTTACACGGTACCTATCACCCAATCATTAAGCCAATGCCTCCCTACCTTAACAGCTGATCAAAAGATTTTGGAGCTAATGGAAAGAATTGAACACATTAGAGAGCTGCGGAGGAAAATCTGAATTAACTGACTGTGTATGAGGCTCTGAACGCACTGAAGTCAACAAAAGAAACAGTTGCTCGGCCCATGTGCTTGAACAAAACGCTTTCAAAAATGGCCATAGCCAACACTTATACTGGACAGTTATAAACAAAAAATATATATCTATCTATGATACATAGTTATGCAGTTATGCAGTATAGGAGCTAATCTCCAGGCCCTTGCTAAAAATGACCAAAATATCCTTCCATCTTAGTAGAAAAGATTTTTTTAAGCTACAGATTACGATGCAAAACTTGAAAGAAAACCCACATGAAGGACAACATCGAGCAAAACAGAACTGTGAATCAGTATCAGCTGGGAATTCTAGAAATTAAATTAGTTCCAAAAACATGCATGTAACACTGATCATGCCTAGTTTAAAAAAAAAAAAAAAAAAAAACAGAGAACAGTTATTTGGAGTGTAGGGGTAGGGATTGTTTCCCCCCACCCCTCCTCCTCAAGTACCAAGGTTGCCAGATAGTTAGTTATTCAGCAAGCATCTCCCTCCTGGAGTAAAATTTTTTTCATATTCTAACACTCAGGGCTTGCTGCCTCTGCTGCCAGCAGCACAAATGAAATCACTCTGCAGCCGTCTGCTGGCAGAAAGCTTAGACATGATGGATTTGCTCCATTCCAAATGCAATTAACTGCCTCTGCTCAGGAAGTGTTTCTCTGCATCTTTGCAGCCCATATTGACTCACATTAATCACAGAAAACAAACTGCACGGCAGAAATGGAAAAAATCCCCCCGAAAATCTCACCATTCACAAGACAGAAGCAGTACAAAAACAATAAGTGAAAAGAATAGAATTTTTAAGCTTCAGGCGAGGCTGAGGCAAGAGGAGAACTGAATGCCTTTTAAAAGATGTGCTTGAAGAAATGTTCTTTCTCCTCTGGTTGCAAGGCAGCAAATGGCATATCAAGGTATTTTACCAAACAGCAGATTTCACAGTCCTCAAATATAAGATGCAATATATTAGAAGAGAGCTCACAAATACATTAGTAAATTACTTGGAGTTTAAGAACTAAATGTGTGCAAAATCAAGCAGACTATGGCTGCCTGCACCCTACATACAGGCTAGGAAGGTGGCCAGTTACAGCGTGTCCCTATGACTACAGTGGGCTATAGTCATGCCACAGTTTGCTGCTAGGGCAGAGCCTCAGCTTACTCCCTGGCTGCAGACAAGGTGCTGCAAGACATGCCTGTCTGTCACCTATCGGGTACTGCCCAGAAGGTCATGCAACAGAATTTGGGACAACATTTGACTGTGGGCCATCACACCACCACGACAAACATGTGCATATTAGACTGAAATAAAATTCAGCCAACTGGAAAGGTAATATTGTCTCCTGGGAAACAACAACAAATCACAGCACTATATGTGATGTTTTCACATCATTATATCCTGCTTATGTGTGGTTTTTAGAAAACATATAGCAATATGTTTTTCATTAAAACCTTTATCTTTAATCATCATCATCATCCAGCTGAGATGGCCCTGTCTGCTGTAGACAGGATACCACAGTGCAACTGTATTCATGGTTGTCAAAAGCTAGGAAAATTACAAGGGCAAAAGAAAGGAAAACAAAACAAAGAAGCATTTCAGAAAGAAAAGTTTTAAGCACTCACCAGTGATAGGCTGAGGTTTCCCAGCAAGTCCCAAAGATCACATATTGTGTTCAGGCCAACCAGCAAGACTACAAAAAGGCCAACAAACTTCACCCCCGTGGCTCCAGCAAGGTTCACCCCGGTCATACTCAGCCAGAACCACCAGGAGGTGGAAAATGGCCTGCAGGACAAACAGAGCAGGTCAGTAAATAAGTGATGGCTACACGCATGGACAACACAATCAGGAAAACAAACGGAAAATCAGCTACCCTCCAAAATTACATTCCATCTTCTCAGGAGTTCATGGGAATAGAAAGGCAAGTTTTTCATTCATTTCAGAAGGATTCGAAGATACCCTTGACACAGAATTCAGAAAGGCTCATTACTTAAGCCTGGGCAGCCCTAGATCTCCCCTTTAAGGAAGAGAACACAGACATTGATACAAGCTAAAACACTAGCGTGAAAAAAAAAAAAGTGTGAAAAAAAATCCCACATACGAAAGGCCTGAAGGAAAAAACAGGAGTTTTGCTCCACACACAGAAGAAAACAAAACAAAACAACCCCCCCAAAAAAACCCACAACATCAACCCCCCATGTTAACTTCAATTAGAAGTTATAGACCTAAGGACAAGAAAGAGAACCTAGGAAACACATCAGCCACTTTCTTTCTAACGCAAAAAAGTGTTGGAGAAATCCACCCAAAACACAAACAAAAGCTGTGGCAAAAAGGTACAAACTAAATCAAAACCTAACTGCAGAGAAAAGACAAGGGAAGATGTTTGCAAAATTTAAAACCTTCCCCTACTGACTTCTGATGTCGTGGTCCTTACATTTTGACTAAACAAAATTCCCATGACTACCTGCCAAGCCTGCCAGCATGGTAGACAGAGTTAGCTTTTAATTTACATAAAATTAACTAACAAGAGATCAGTCTCTTTTCAAAGACATTTGAAATCAGATCAGGTCATGGTGCACAGCGCTCCATTATGAATGGATCAAATGCTGTCCTGTACCTCAGTGCTTGCACTAACTGGGTCGTGTGCTGTAGACAAGGGTGGCTCCAGAAAGCATCACATGACTACACGGACTGAATTTTAGTCCTGTCTGCTATAGTCTTGCTAAGATCAGTTGCTATGATCAGAGCTATCTTGCTATGAGCAGTTCCTGAACATCTCATAAAGCATACTTGGCATACAGCATAGCTTTCTAGGCTTTCTTGCTTTCCAATCCTCGTTACATTGTGGGGATAGTACCCTGTAGAGCCTAGCCAGAGAAGCCTTTTGACATGTCCAAATATCTATAATCACAATTTCCCTCTGGATATTTCTTCAGCGAATATCTCAGACAACTCAGTTGTTTCATTCAGAATCATCCTAGAAATATTTTTCTTAAATTTTTGTAACCAATTTCTTTAACACTCACAGAATTACAGTCACAAATAAGTTGTATTCCTCTGCATGGAGATGAAGCAAGGGGGTAAGATGATGTACTAATATTTTTCCCATTTAGGATCAAAGCCTTGACCAGGCTACATGTACCTTCCATTCCCATTCTTCTGACCTGTGCACTAGCCTGCTTTCTTGTCAGGAAGTTTTAAAACTTTAACCTTCATTTAAAGATTTGTAGTTCCATCAATACTATTTCTGCTGAAGTTTCCTTTCACATTCAAATATTCTATTTAAGTGTTGACTTAGGTTACCCTGCCATGATACTTCCTCCCTTATTTCACAAATCCTTATACCAAAAATACCTCTCCTCTGCTATGAGCCGTTTTCACCTCTGCATTTCCTGAAACAGTCTAATCTCAGCTGTTTCCCACACTATCAAGTGTGAAACAAAATCTGTTATTTTATCTCCGTGAAAGTTGAATGTCTATAGTTTAAGAAAAAATGTCATCTTTATCTTACCTATCTGCACAGGTATTACATTTCACCATACTCAGAACAGCTCCCATGAGGAAGAACATCAGAATGGGGTCAAGCAGAATATACTGAGACAAAGTAATACAGCCTGTATCTGCAAATGAATGCATGACATGGTCAGAAAGGCTTGCAGTTACCAAGCAAATGTGAGATTGAAAGAAGCCAGTTACTCAGTGTAAACAGGAAAGAAGGAACAAGGGCAATTTGAGAAATGGAAACAGGTCAGAGCATTTCAAATTCTACCTGGATAACAAATTAAAATAAACAAAAAAACAAAAAAAACACAGATAGTGTAACAAGAGCTGAGAAGCACCACTTGGGAAGTGTTGCTACTGTATTCACATAAAGACTGTTACAGTCATCATGGATCCACCAGCTAAAGCACTAGTATGGTGCCAGAGCAAGCCATAGAGGAGGAAGGAAAAAAAGTAATCTTTCAGACCTTATCTATACAATACAAATATGACTTCAGTATTTTAAAATCTGAGTGAACCTCTGCATCCTGGCTAAACCATGATTTGAATAATTCCACTTGTAATGCTAATTTCTTCACCATTTGCTCAGCAACCTTGTTGATTTCTTGAGCTGAAATCTTCCACAATACTGAAGTAGGAAGTTATATACCCAATGGGATACTTAACTCCCATGGAAGATGTCAATATTTCACTAGTGGGCAAAGTTATTCCTAACCATGTATCTTGTAAAGAATTCTTAAAATTGAAGTGAAATTTAGTGCATTCTGTAGTTATGCACATAACAGAGGCACTTATAAACAAACAAAAAAACTGCAAAATCTTCAAGTGATTAGCCAGTTACCAAAGCTCCTATAAAGCAGACTTACTTGGCTTTTGGGAATCTTTCCTGTTAGCCACCATATCCTCTGGCTAGGTAATAACATAAGACTCCAAAAAAGCAAACTCTCTGAACAATTAACCTGTTCTGTTTTGCAGTAGCAGGAACACCTACCAAAAATAAGGATGAGAGCTGCGAGTAAGGCTGCAGGCAGTGACTTGGACAGTTCTAGCACTGTGAGGTAGGCGAAGGGAACGAGGCAGGAGCCAAGGAACGCACAGAACTGAAGGAAAAGAAGATCACAGGAGATATTATACCACTTCCCAGGGGGAACATGCAGGCATATCCCTTCCCTTTCTCCATCTGATACAACCACTAACAACAGACAGCTTTGTAGGTGACTAAACTAGCTCACTCCAAACATCAGACAAAAGTCAAATGAGCCAAGATGTTAGAGAATGCCAGCTGCTTACTCTGTTCTCAAGAGACTTCAGTAACAATAGTTAATCAGTTTCTTTCTGGACTGCATGAGATACTATGAAAAGATCTGCCATACAGATGCAATATGTATCTAACATATTCAGCATATCTTAACCAGATATTAGACTATGGAATCTGAGGGCAAAAAAAAGGAAACACGTACATTTGCCTTACACACCTTCAGCAAAACAATATGACTCCTGCTAGGCAAATGAGAGCAAGGGTAGTTAGAGAGGGAAGAATGGAAATCAAAATGAAGTTGCAGTAAATTCTGCAACTTCAAGGTTTGGTTCTAGCATTTCTCCTGCCTTTGGCTCAGGGTAATCTAGAACCATAAACTGGTGGAAATCAGAAAGCAAACTAAGAAAACATGCCTTCCCAGTTTCTACCCTTTATTCTAGACACTAGAAGTTGGCTAGTGTTTTTTCCCTTGCCTTGCTTCATCTGCAGTTTAGGAAGACCAAGAGCCATAAGTGTGATACCAGTACCGCCTGGGTTCCACATGGGATATCACTCTGAACAACGGCATTTTTCCCCATCAGCTCCTGCAGCCTTATTGCCACTGTGGGTGGCACCATGGGCAGCGCTGGATGGTCCTGGCTTTCTTTAAGTCCCTGGCTCTCAGCCACTAGGGACAGGTCCAGCACAGCCCAAGCTCACAGAGAACCTTCTGCAGGACAGGCAGGACATATGGCACACTGAGAACTGCAGCCCTGCTAGTGAGTGACAAGAACTGGCCTCAGTTATCATTGTAACCTGGATCCTCACAGACAGATGTTAAGGTTTATTCACTAATCCTTTGCTAAAGAGCGTAGAGAAAAAACACAAAGCTAAACAGACCCTTAATCAGATCCAGTAAAGCTGCACTTATGACATAGCAGTCTATAATGTAAAGCCAAGGAGAGTCAGCAAGCTAGATACCAGGCTGCAGAGCCTTACCCCTCTCATTCCCATGTAGTTGTGATGTTCATATCTGTCCCCCGGCTTTTGGAAAGGAAATGTTCCATCATATCCACTAAGATAGCCAGCAAGTCCAATCAGCATCTGCAGAGTTAATGTGGAAAAACTGGTCAGGTAAATCATACTGGCAGCAGGAGAACCCAGATGAAGAGCAGGGAAGATTTTCATAGTAGACAAGTTCGAATCAGAGGATAACTAGTTATTAATGCAGACACATCATCCAAACACTTGAAAGGAAGATAATCTTCCAAAGCCAGAAGGAAAGCATCTCAATCAGCACTCCATAAAACTTCCTTTCTTCCTTTTTTTTTTTCAGTCATGGAGTAGTAAGTCAGAGCTTTCAAAGGCCTTTGTGGTAGGCATCATATTTACACACCGGCTATCAGGAAATGTCTGGCTCTTTAAATCTGTAGTCTTCCATTAAACATCCCTCCAATCCACGTAAGCCTCATGTTCATTTTTTGCTTTCCGTCTGCTCAAACCTTTCAAGTTCCCAGTGCACAATACTGTGTTTTTTTTTCCCCCCCCACAATCAAAGCATGGATGTAAGAGGCAAATACCAGGATACCAGCCACAGGTAGATAAGGTTTTTGTGTTCACTGAATCCTTCAACTAGATGTAAGGGGAAGACTTTTCTTGGCCTATTTACATGGCTTCTAAAACACACAACAAAAGAACAGGTTACCTTCCCCAAAGGAGGGTGGACATCAAAGAAGAAGGTCCGATTAATGTAGTAACTTCCCATCTTCCCAAAATGAGTTTCATCCCAACTGAAAAAAAAAAAAAAAAAAAAAAAGTTACTCCAGTACTGAAAAAAATATCAAAATCCAGGGAGGTAGTTTTCCTAATATTTTCCAATTTACAGCAATCTTTACTGCAATTTCTTCTTTATGAGAAAATGAACTAAATAAATTAATTAGGAAAACAAAGACAGAGGGTACTGTAGCCAATTGAGTCACAGACTCTTGAAAGAGTTAAACATTAGAGCTCCAAAGCTTCTGATCTTTCAACACACGCATCGTGTTGAAAGGCTTACAGTGGGACTCAATGATCTCAAAGGTCTTTTCCAACCATAATGATTCTATGATCTACCTTTTTGGCTCCAGGCAGAGCTCAGAGACATTAAAAAGCCAATCTGCAATTTGCACAGGGCCCAAGCGGCCACCACCTCCCTGCAGCACTCCAACAACCTCCACAGCAGCAGGCAGGGCCCAGGCGGGAGATGGATCTGCAGGACCAGGGTGCCATCCGTGTGCCCTCTCCCCACCAGCATCCCACTGCACCACCAAAACTGTATCTCTTTGCAGTCGCGGTGGGGATGTTTGAAATCAGGGACGAAGGAAGCAGCAAGGAGGGGAAATTTTTGGTTTATTCTCGCTGACTTGGCATAGGGTTGGGAACGCGCTTCTCTATAAGGTATGGACTTCCCCCAACCGGCGAGGCCGCGCACGGGCGGACAGGTCAACCCCAGCC
>VZSV01000079.1:2781867-2795189 GCA_013398735.1 Nothocercus julius
GCCGCCCCCGCCCCGGGCTGCGGCCGCCGCGCACAGGGATCCGCCGCCTCCCCGGGCCGGCCCCCGCCCAGCGCCGCGCCGAGCTGTAGGCACCTGTAGTGCCCACGCTGTGCACCTGTTTGGACAAAATGATTTGATTTCTCATCCCTAGATGGTGTTATCCGCGCACATTTCTGTTTCACGTGAGAAGGAGCAGATAGGAAGCTTGTCGACTACATGAGGACACCCACCTCGGGAGGACGTGAGGAGGGCAGAGCACCATTTAGAAAAACTGGCTTGTGCTTTGCTGCACTGTAGCAATGGAAACACCAGCTTTAACGCTGTGCTGTTGCTAATCAGACAACATGGAAGCATCAGACAACAAAGACAGGATTTCAGTAGCCCAGGGGGTGATATTCTCCCCTGTTTCCCTAACGGAAAAGGGGAAGAGCAGGGCTAAAGCAGCCTCATGCAACACGGTTGCTGAACAGCCCCTGATCAGAGCATCAGGAAGACATTTCTGCTGCAGGCTCGCTGCAAGAACTAGAAAAATGGGAGGGAATAATTAACCTCCAACTTTCACATCACTGCCCTCCATACCCCCAAAGGCATTTGATTTCCTCATAAACCTGTATCTGTAGCACAACAGTGTGCAGGGTTGCATAGCATGTTCACGGTATCAAATAGCTGCAGTGCCAGTTTGTATCCGTTCTCTTAAGCAAGACTGAGTATCTGTGTCTTTGATTCGCCTCCTATATGCTCCTCTTCATCAGTTATTTTGCAGAAGCGCTCCAAGCAAACAGAAAGCACAAGCACAGAGGCAGGTGAGTAGTTTCAGTACTCATCCCACTGAGCTTTGAAACAGGACCAACAAGAATCGGTCGTTGAAGCTGCAACTGTTAATTCTCATTTTGTCCAGCAGGTGAACCCTGAACACTCTTCCTTCAGGCTATTTAAATACAGATACTGTTCATGGGCAAACAGCTTTAAGGAAACTATGAAGGGCAAACACTTTCCCTAGGTAACTGAACAGATGTTTAGGGACATGGTTTAGTAGGCAGGGTGGTGATGAATTTATAGTTGGACTTGATGATCTTACAGGTCTTTTCCAACCATTATGAGTCTATGATTTTATGTTCTTTAATCCAATGCTGAAGTAATGGGCTAGTCAGCTGTAGAGGAATCTCTCCAAAGGGAGGTGAAGTGTCAGTATTAAGCACCAGAGGGAAAGGCAATATAACTCCACCTGTGTCACAAGAAGAGCTTGACAACTTGTTCATTCATCTCCAGTTCTTCAAATATTTGTACCCCTTGTAAAGAATGCAAATAATTAAAAATAGAGGAAAAAAAAATCCCAGTAAATCATTTTAACAGACAGAAAATTGCTTAGCTGAAACCAGAAAGCTCCCAGGAGCTATGCCCTGCTTCTACACTCTAGGCCAGTAAAAGCATTTGTCCATTCATTAGCAATTATAATGTCCAAAACTCTGCAAAATGCATTTTAAATATTTTATATTTTTTTCTTCATAAAAAATAAGTTTAATTGGGTTTTTGTTTTGTTAGGAAGTCTGTAGTTCAGTTTTTCATATGAAAACACTCATTTGCTTTAAGGGAAGACAGAGATTTGTTTGCATAGAGAAAAGTTTATTTAAAGAGAACAGGTTCCAATACACTATTACAAAGCAGCCACAATACAAACAAACAATACAAACCAAGCCTGAAAGGAATGCAAGCACACCATTTATATAATCTTCATATGTGCCGTTCAGCAAGACATTCAATACTACATTTTGTTGAAATATCCTCCAGTTAAAACTCTTGGGAGGATATGAAAAGCATCAAGGTGACAGAGAGAACTCAAATTTGAAACTATAGGACATCACAAATATTCATTTCACATCGATTACGACTGATGGACAAGCCCCACAGCTCACAAGAACACAGGTCTCAAAGGTACGGCCAGCTACAAGACACTCACCATTGAAAGACTACGCTAGTGGTTTGGAGCAGTGAATTGAGGGCAGATTGCTTCATTCTGGAGAGCAGGCAATCACAAGGGCATCCTCCAGATGGCTGGGAGACCATCTCCAGTCACTTAAAGTTTTCAAAAATAGCTACTCAACTTTAAGGCCATTACTTGGCAAAGCCTCTTTAGCTCTAAGCTAAATGGCTGGCATCCAGCTTCTCCCCCAAGGGACTTGACTCATCAGTGGATGGGTTCAAACTAGACAGCACTCATTCAAGAACCATAAAAGCCTTCCGCTCCCTGCCCGATAAAAGGGTGTATATATTGAAATGATGCATCTGAGAGAAATGTGTAAAATTCAGAACAGAATGCAGGACTGCCAAGGGGAGTCAGATTCACCATCCACCTAGTACGATGTTCTGTCATCAACTCTGCCAGCACCAGGTGTTTCAGAATAAGGTGCCAGAGACTTTGAAGGCAAGTGGGGAATAATCACACAGGAAGCTCTCATAACAGAGGAGTTGGAGCTCTGAAGCTTTATGTGCCTTTGTATTTATTGCAAAACCACTGATTTAGTGACCTATCATTTTGAATCCTGATAAACTCCTAGCTTCTTTCACAGTGTGTCTAGGCAATGTTTTTAACATTGATCAGTTCTCAATTTTCCCTTCTACCAATTCAGATGTTCCACTAGATATACATTACATTAATAAATATATTCAACATTCTCACAGATCTTAAAAAAAAAAAAAAAAAAGTCATTTTCTCCCACATTTACATCAAAAATTCTTTGTTGCTTTGGTCTTTCATTCAGTGTCATGGCACACGAGCACACACTTCCCACAACGCTGAATTCAGACACTCGTCTTAGGAGAATGAATGGCCACAAGGAATGCTAAGTATGTTTAGCTAGTGTTCCACTGGTCCTCAGGCTTGGCAACAGCGTATCCAAGGCAGTAGTCCTCTGCAGGTCCCCAATACCTGACAGCAGCATATCATTTTCAAAGGCAAATATCCTATGGCACCAGCAGACTCTTCTACTATGCATCTTTCAGCAACAGGACAGACTACTGAACAGCTTCAATCTTCTGAAACAACCTGTAGGGGTTCTCCTTATGTGACCTTAGAAGTGCCTCCCCTCTACCCAAACAGAGCAGAGAAACGAGGAAATTTTTCCTTGGATTAATGACATCTATGGCTCCTGTTTCAGACATGCTCCTTGTTCCTAAGGCACCTTGTGATAAAACCTCTGTAGAGTGGCTTTAGGAAGGGTAGGGAGACAAGAAGCAAGCACATAGACAACGGGGATAAAAATGAACTCATTTAGGGATTCATTCTCTACCCTTATTCCATAACCACAAGGGTAGGTGCTTCTCTCAGCAGCCAGACAAGGTTCCCCTCATCTCTAACCCCCCTTACCAGCTCCAGCACCACAGCAACTGCTTTGGGTAAGTGACCCATGACTGTAGGCCATGAATGAAGAAGGCTACATGTGCACACACCTTCCACGTAGGTAAGTGCACACAGCAAAAAGAAAGGAGCGGGGTTATCCTGTAGGCTAAATTGCATAGTAACTCAACTTCTCAGCACCTAAAGTGAGAAAACTAAGCTCTTTCTCTCCTTAGATCTAAACATGTATTTTCATCTTATCTGTACATTTAAGAGGCTTGTTATGAAAAATCAGGAACTATTAAATGGTCTCAGACATGATTTTGCAACTAGAATAAATAGGACACCAGTAACTTTTAAAATTAGTCCATGTTATACTCTAAAGAGTTTGAGAGTAAATTAAATCTGTACAAGCAGACTGATTTAAGTAGTTTTAGCTCTCAAACTTCAGTGAATGCATACAATCTAAACTTCTGCCATTATACTATAACAATAGATGTGAGAAAAAAAAAAAGAGAGAAAACAGTGGGTAGCTTATGACCTTTTCAGTATTAAAAAAACAACCTACAGATTGTTGTAAAGCTTCCATTATTGTAAACAATTATACAACCTGATTTTTGTGCAAGTCCTGTACTGCAGGATTGTCCTATGTCTCCGGTTGAATGTGTAAGTTTTACTCCTAGACTTTATTTATTTATTATTACTAGACTAAGTTATTTTCAAACCAAAATGGGAGAAAAAAATGGGGTTTCATTAAAGCAAACTCAAATGTAAAAAGCAAACAAATTAAAGAAAAAAACACTTTGCAAAATGCAAAAGAAGCTTCTTCACTGATTGAGTCTTTTGTATTTCCAAATAGAATTTACAGGGAGAACAAGCACATTTTAAAAACCTATCTTCCCTCCACAGAAACAAAGAGGGAATTTTCTTTTCTAGAGAATTGACTTCCATCTCTGAAGTGCAGCTGCCTCCTTAGTTCATTTGCCCGTGTAGACCAAAATGGTCTGTAGGTCTCGAATTAAAATAGGAAAGGTTTCCAACGCTGTTTCAACCAAACAGCAGGATTAGATACAAATCTAAGAGACAGAGAAGGCAGAAAGGGATGCATGAGAAGCAGGCAGTTTACTTCTTTGAACCAACTATATTTTCAATTTTGAATAGGAATGACTGCTGCTAATCACCAAAGCCATGCAGTCAAACTATTTGATTTATGAGAAAGTAAAAAAGAAAATAAATATCCTTCCAGAGATAAGTTGCCACTTGGATAGTGAGTGATATCTGAACAGAAAAACAGGATGTTCATATAATATGGAAATTAAAAAGCAAACAAAAACCAGAATTATCCTCTACAAATGTGAAGCCTCTGTTTCCTGCAGATGAAATATTCTACGCCTAAGACTATTTTGTGTTTATAAGAGATACCAGACACTTTGGGGAAGCATAAGCAGTGAAATAACACGCTGCAATCCCTTTCTGTTTCACTGCAGCAGGCACATCTATGAGTACAGTGTATTTCCAGGGCAAGCGTACCAACTGGGATGGCACACTATATTCAGTGCTGCTATTTGGCTTTAGCCATAAAGACTGAGAAATGAGGACAGATATGAACAAATGACCTGAGCCTCGCAAAGAAACGTTGGTTCACATTTCATAAATCCAGAACTGAGCAGCAGGATTACAATCTATAGGGCACCTATTTTAGCTAAACCCAATACTAGCTTGATAACTGTGTACATACTATTTCTTTCAATGAGTCACCAAAATTAATTGTGAGGCAGGTTTTGTCAGTTTGTTACAATGTGAGAAAATGCATTTTTCAATTTTGGTGCGAGCAAAAGACAGGTTAGTGTGCATGGGGTAGCAGGGGGAAGGAATTGCAAATTAGCAATGGGGAGACAGAATGCAATGGAAAGTTTTTATTGGCACTAACTTGTTAGCTGCAGTTAAATTGTGCAACTGAGGATCAGTAATTCTAGAGTATCTGATGTATGTACTGATCAAAATTCCCTTTATCATAAATGTAACCTAAATTAGAAAGTGGACTGGATGACTGACTATGCATCATATGTTAACTAGCAGGCATGTGCAGGGTCTTCCAGAGCACATAGCAAAGGACCAAAAGCAGTCAATGAATGGGGAAGTTCTGGCGTTTCAGTCAGAAAAAGAGACTGAAGGGTCTTTTCTGTTTAGTGCCTGGGAACCTGACAGCCAAAGGATGAGAAGAGGGGAGAGCTGTACTCAAGTTGCTCAAACCTGATTCAAGGGCTGTACAAAGATCTCCCCCAAGAGGGGTGTTAAAGGAAGAAATATTCCTGATTCGGTTGCTGAATGAAAAAAGGGCTTTACTCAGGCACCAAGCCCTGCTGTTCTGCCTGCCAGGTCTTCTCGCGCAGTTGCCCCTGTTGAATAAGGCAGCTTTGCAGTTCATCCTAGCTGGGTTCCTTCACATCCTCTTTCCTTCAAGAAAGGCATCTGTTTCCTTCCCCCTCCTCTCAGGGTCCAGAGCAGCACCTACCCCGCTCCTTATCCTGAACAACTCTGCTCCCTGCCTCACCCCGAAAGCCGCTGGGCTCCAGCCAACGTCCTCCGCATTTCTGCTCTTCCCACTCAGAGAGACTGGCTTGGGCTGCTTTGCTGTAGGTTTCTCTCTCTCATCTTTTTCACCTATTAAGTGCTTCGGGGAGCTGAATACATAAACAGAGGAAGTTAAAAGAAGAATCTTATTACAGAACAAATTGCAGAGCATTGAAATATAGCCTTAATAGGAAATATGCAGCCTTCCTAGGAGAGTGAAATCTTTGGTTTTAACTACCCAAAAATCATTTTGTCCCTCATTCCCTCTCAACAGAGGGAGCTGACCAAGTGGAGGTGCATTACCTGGAGGATTTATAAACAGAACTTGGAATGCTACTAGAATCACCATGCAAAGAGTCATTTTTTATCTCTGCAAAGAGGTATCAAAATGTAAATACAACAGTATTCTTAAAAAGATAATGATTAAGTATTAAAATTAAAAAATGAACTACAGTGAGTTACAGATAAATGTGACTTAAAATTCATCTCTGAAGGATTAAGTTAATCCTTGCTCAACTCTGCCAACACTTGAGCAGAAAATGATTGCTAATGCCATTGCTGGCCATCAAAACCGTCCTTTACCACATGGTGAGGGTTGGCAATGGCTTTGTCAATTCTAGCTTATAGAAAAGATTAGTTAAATCCCACACCTTTTGAGCTTCTGAGCAGATGTGCTTTTGTAACTGTACCTTGTAACAGCAATAGCAGCTGACAAGCTGCCTTGGGGAACATTTTCCTTACTATAAACTATATTATCCAGCTGGCAGCAATACCAGTGAACGAACATACTGCTACTAAGAAGCATCTATTGTGTATTTATTGGTTGTATCCCAATCTGCTTGCTGGTTTCATATTTATTCAGCACTGCAGTAAGCTTTTTTTTTTCCACTTCACATCTGTATTACAAAAAAAAAACTCTTGGTGGTCACTGGAGTTTTAACCAGCTACATATCCTTGTAATCAACGGATGCAATATCCAGTTCCCAATCCAGTGAAAGATCTTCCTGTGGATCCCGAGCTATACCCCACTGCCACGCACTCCGTACAAACACGGAGTAAACATGGTTACTGCACCACTGGGGCCCTTGCTGTTGTAGCACGACCTGGCCACTGCAACAGAGGCTGTCCCTGCATCCCCACACAAGTAAGTGAAGAAAGGAAGCACTGGCTGGTAGTGACACAGAGTGGTGGTAAGCGATGACATTATCAGTGGGTAGGTGACCAACTAGCCAGTCGCACCATTTTGGCCAACAGCCACCTGCCCTCTAGTGACGCATATGCAGCAGAAGAGTCTGAAGAGTTATTTACAAAACAGTAACAAATCAAGGAACATTTTGACTTCATTTCGTACCAGTGCAACAGAAAGAAGCTACAACCAGCTGAACCTGGCCTCTGGACATATCCTGGCTGTGACAAGAAGCTACAACCAGCTGAACCTGGCCTCTGGACATATCCTGGCTGTGACAAGAAGCTACAACCAGCTGAACCTGGCCTCTAGACATATCCTAGCTGTGACAAGAAGCCCCAGGCTGAGGCCTCTTCAGACCAGGTCTCCTGAGGTTTTAGCAAAAGAGCAGCTGCCTGTGGACAGTCAGGCAGTCACAACTACCTTCTCCACTGGGTCAGCTGGAAAGGAGGGTTGGGGGAAAAGCCAGTCTGTATCTGAAGAAGAGCTGTCAGAGTCGTGCCTTGACTCTCTAACACAGCAGTGCCCATCAGGGAGTTCCAGGGCTGGCTGGCAGCCTGCTACACTCACCGTTACTTGCCTGCTGTCCCTGCCCCTCCATCCCTTCAGCTGGTGTAATAGACGTGAAAGAAAAGAGTCTTATTGCGGAGGAGAGAGTAGGAGTTATCAAATTTGAGGAGGTAGATGCCTTCGCCGGGATAGTCGTGGCTGCCCGCCTGCACCTCCCGATGGCTGTCTCTCCGGTACACGGGCATGATCTCCCCGTAGCGGCTCCGCATGCAGCTTTTGGAGCCCCTTTCCACATCCCCAACAGGGGCAAGTCCTGAATAGAAAAGAGGAGACAACAAACAGGACAGAGACAGGTAAGCCAAGAGACACTCTAGAAAATGATCAACAAGCCCAGAATATATCACTGGTATGCAAATATATAAATATACACACACACACATATATATATATATATATATACACATATATAAAAAGTTGACTACGATAGCATTACATGCAATGTCTGCCCTGACCTTTGTTCACAAAGTCCAGCTTTTCCTACTGTGACAAAAGCCATATTGAAAAAACAGTTCTTTTGGGAATAGTATGGGACAGCGGCCACCCATCTGACCTCCTCTCCTGGCTAATACCTTTCAGACACCTAAATACCTTTACACACCACAACACGTTCTCCTCAGAGTCATCCAGTGATACTGACTTGGGGCAAAAGAAAGCTGGGAAGGGTCTTAGCAATAACCTCATTTTTTCTGCATGTCCTCAATTCACTTTTCCATGGGGATTCCTCAAAGAGGAGAGATCCCTGCAAGATTTGTTTCAGACACCAATCCCTCCTTCCCCCCCATTTAAGAATGCTCTTGGCGAAGGACAGCCTTTAACACATGCTGAAACAGGAAATGCTAAATGCTTTCTCATCACAGCATAACCAAGAGCCCAAAGCGCTGCAGAGATAACAAATGGGCTGAGTAAACAAAGATGGAAATTACAGCATCTGGCAGATGCTCTCAGTAGCTAGGCAACAGGCTCCACAAGTTAACCCTTACAAGTTGTGCACCAGTACCTTCAATTTCCTCCTCCTCGTCTTCATCCTCCTCATCGCTGGATTCGCTGACCTGCACGGTAATGGCAGTGCTAGTCACTGTAGACCAATCAAAGTAGACTCCAAATCCAATGTCGTAGTCATCTGTGGCAAACTCCCAGCAGACACGTTTCCCATCAGGATGGGTTGGCACACGGACTGTCATCACCTCGCCTCGCTTCACCACCATGCGGCCATTTTTCTCCTTTCCCATCCTGGCTTTGAATTCCTTTATCTTCTCAGTGGTCCAGGTTGTGGGTGGAGCCAGAGGAGGAGGCTGAGCTGAGAGAAGGGACAACACCATCAGCGCAGCTTATTTTTCACTACTGGCATACACCTGAAATCAATGAAGCTATTCCTTATAAAATTCTTGAAATCCCAAGCCTGCTCTCAGAAACCTTGGACGTGAAGTCTTCCCACTCACTAGCCATAAGCCCGCACTGCCAGCAGGAGTCAGCAGTGCCTGCAAAGCAGCCTCTCTTCTTTCTGGCTGAGTTAGAAAGATGCTTCAAAACCAGCCCAGTCACCTGTCCTTGCAGGCCTCACCTTTCCTCTGCTCCCCCAGGAGGTCTGCAGTCTCCAGCTCAGCTGAAAGGATATCCACAGCACCCGTGTGATCCGACTGAATCATGACTATATCCCCTACTCCTTGAGGTACGTGGTATTTGGTCATCCGAACAACGGATTCCTGCACAAGGCACACACAAAGTCACCAAGGGCATCACAGTAAGAATTCTCAATGGATTGGAAGCAACCGGTTAGTAAGCCAAGCATCTTTCTGAAGCCAAGTCAGCCCTGCAGAAGCTTCTGTTACAGTTACAAAAGAACTGGCTGGCTCTGATGCACATCTCTGTATTATTACCCCTATAACACCAAAGCCATGAAACCAAATGCCACCTATGCGACACTGATGTCACATTTTACACACACCTTGCCCCTCCCCTGCCTCAGGAGGCAGTCTCTCTGGACAGGCACGTCTGGGTACCTATCCCAGAGCTACTGTCATTACTTGCAAAGCAACAGCCTTCCAAATATAGCTGACTATTCTCAGAAAGCATTCCCAAGACACTCTCCCTCCAGGGACAGCCCTTCAGCTCGGTCTGCGTGTGATTGCAGCTACAATTGCACTGACATTTGCTGTGTCCCAGTTAAACGTTCATCTGGTTTAGCAGGGGCAGCTCGATCTCCTCATATATGCAAAACACACAGCCCTTTGCTGTGTGCCAGGTGCGACTTGCGCAGGTTTCTGGACTGTATTTGTAATGCAAACAAACTGGCTGCTCACTAAAAACAAACAAACAAAAAAAAAACAAGTTAGCAGAGTCCTTTCAGCTCCTTCCTCGATAAATCTACTGGAAGGGAATTCCCAGAAGTCCCAGACAAAAGGTAGAAGGTGAAAATAACCTTGAAGGCTTGAGCCAAAAAAAAAACAGCAAGGGAACAAAGACAACCCCAAGATACGAGAGGGATTTTACAAGGCAGACTGACAACTCTTTCCTCCTGTTAATATACAGAAGAAATAACTACATTGATACTACTTCCGTTTCAACACAGCTCTTGAAGCCTTTGTCCCCTGGCTGTAAGCAGAGCAGGAGCCCACAGGAAACACCACTGTACCTCTTTCCTTGCTTTTTTACGAAAAGAGACCCCACCTACCTCTTTGGGGGAATGGATTTGGTCAGGCAGCTTATCCTTCAATTCAGTTACTTTCTGGTCCTCTAAAGTGCCATCTTCTTCCTTCAGACCCCGTGCAAGAGATCCAATCTGCGACCTCTCAGAGGAAGAGAGCATTTCAATTCAGTACTTAAACTCAGGATACAAGTGGCAGACCACAGCAAAGACAGACACCACTACAGGATCAACATTCAAATGGACTGAGGAAAAACAAGCTTCCTATAACCACAACGCATCACCTGCAATGAAGGGCTATTTTCACTCCAGCTAACCCTCACCTGCAGCTCTACCTTTCTTCCATGCTACCCAGAGGGAAACTCCCATGACCTCATGCCCTGTTCATTGTCTTTTAGAGAGCAGCTCTTAACATCCCCCTCACAACATGCCAGCTTGTTTCATGCTATACAAAGCACAGAAGTCAGTAGTAACTTTTCCGCTGAAGAAAAGACAACTACTTATGCCTGCCCCATATGACATCTACGTATCTTATTACGGGTCAGCTGGATCAGTGAAAGAATTCCAAACACTCTTGAATGCCATACTGATAATGCCTTGTATTCAAATAGCCCATCATGTCTTTCATACTAGCAAACCCAAGGGGTAAAGAGGACACTTGGGTCCATCTCTATCCTGTTCACTAACAAGTAAACCATAAATTGTGCAGTGGCAGTACACTAATAGTAAAGAACTCCAAGCACTGCACTGTGAGAAGAGGAGTTGGGGATGTTAGAACAAAAACAAAGCTACACAGCAGGAAAAATAAGAAACATGAAAAGAAACATCTTTGGCATTCAATTGCTGTTGAATGACTTTTTTTTTCTGAATTGCTATTTAAAAAAATGCTATCTATTGCTGGAAATAATTAATCTGCCCCAAAATAAATACATCATACTATTAAGTGCTGTATGAAATTGTCATAAGAAGTGAGCTAGTCTTTAATAAGAATAGTTTCATTTCTGAGAAGCAAACCACTTCTCCCATGGCAGTACAAAACCAATGCCAGTTTCCCAAGTCTAAAAAGAGAGAAACAAGAGAATGTAGCAGTTATAGAAAATATGTACATTATCTGAAATTTCTGCTTTTGGAATCAGAAATATTCTGACTAACAAAGTGGCAGGATATGAACATGGGGTGGAATAGTTTTAAAATAAATAAAAGGGAAAAAATAAATACAAAGAGCTCAATGCAGGCACAGGCTGTGTCTATAAAGGAGGAGATCGGAACCAGGCAAATAGGACTTTTGTTTCCAGATCTGTACTCCTACAGGGACTGGAGGCTGGATCCTGAAAAGCTATTTCTTACTCAACAAAATGCTCTCAGTGCTGCAATTTCCTCTCCTGGAAATGGCATGACACACCAGAAGGACTGTAAGAACAGCTCTAACGAGCTGAATGCTAGGATACTCAAAATACCAGACAGTAGCTGAAAAGAAAGAACACTTGCAGGGGACAGTGTTTTTTGTTTTATTTTAAAGGAAGAGCTCTCACAGCAACTGGTAACTGTCTAAAGCGTAGTCTAACAAATTAGAACTTCTATATCATCAGTTTCCATCACATTTGCTTTTTATCTTAACGAAGATAACACAGAGATAACACACAGATAACTGTCACACCAGACAGCCTATTTGGTCCCTGCTACCATACACGTACACATCTGCTCAGAAGGTTACCCATTGACATAGGATCTGACAGCCTGAGACTGTTTCTTTTCTTTCCTTTTTCTCCAAACATGACTGAAGTCCCAGAGGGTCACACAAAGATTAAGAGGTGCTACACAAGCTTTATAGGCAGATTTACAAAGTTCAGCTGATTCTTCTTCATATGCCCCTTTGGGATGACTCCTCTTCCTTTCAAAGGGGACCTAACAAATACATTTGTCTCATAGCATCTGCAAGTACCTGGCATCTGCTTTGGCCCTTTCCCTCACAGCCTATATTAATTTCTTCAAAGAAAATTACACAACATAGTAAAGTGAGATGGAAGAAACGGGATTCAAGAAGGCTGCTACAAAATTTCATTAGCGTTCAGAGAGAGCGAGCTTCAATTGCTGTTTAATTTACTAGTTTTTCCTTTTGTCTTTTCCAGGGAGGTTGTGTTCCACTGAGCGGGGGGACCTAACGCTGAGCTCACGCTTCTCTGAGGCTCTTTGCGGCACAGCAGACGCACGGTCCTAGTGTTGCAACCAGAGGCCCGAAGTACCACAGGCCCCACAAACAGATAACAACAGGCTAACGCTTGATAATGTGGTGTTTAAGTAATAATAAGGACAGAACAAAGAACAAGGACATGGAAGACAAAGGGTGAAGAAAAAGACATTGTCAAGAAGGCAGCAAAAGGTGGTTTCTTTCCTAACTGCCCCTGGGATTATACTCAGGGTGAGAATTCTTAATTATTAAAGCATCCTTTGGACAGGAGGGAGAGAACAATTTCCTGTCAAAAAATTATTAGCTCTTATTGAGGTTTGACTATATAACTTTTCAGGATTTCTTTCAAACTAAATGATTCTGTGGTTTTAACAGCTGAGCCATGAGCTACGTGTTATTATTTTTACAGCTTCCAAATAAACATCAGCCTACAAGCCCAACTCCTATACTGATTCCCAAGAGGGGGATAACTCTATCTATCTATCGATCTATCTATCTATCTATATCCCCTAGGATATATCTATCCCCTAGGAGATAGATAGATAGATAGATAGATAGATAGATAGATAGATAGATAGATATCCCCTGTACTGTCCCAAGAGGGCAGCTCAGTCCTTCCTCTCCACCTAGACTGGAGCGACTGCCAGACACAGGGGCCGGGAGGGCTGAAACATGTTGTTGTGCACATCAGTCACAGCACAGAAATTTTTTCCTACCTGCACTGGGGCCCACTGGACTCCAAAGAATCAGCTGGCTGATCTGCAGGCTCCGTCTTTCGCGCCAAATCTTCATTTTCTAGCAAAAAGCAGAACACATGCAGAGAAAA
>VZSV01000079.1:2804610-2842414 GCA_013398735.1 Nothocercus julius
CTTGTACTGGGGAGCCCAGAAGTTGCAAAGGTTCTTTCTATTTGACAGCTTTTCAGTGCCTGCGGTCAAGCTAGTCTGCGGGCCCTTAATATTGCTGCTGCGGAGAGATCCACAGGACTGTCAGTTTTGTAGAACAATTAGGTGTATGTTTAAAAAACAAAACAAAATAAAATAATCATCCCTTTGATCTTGCTCCCTCAGTGTGTGAGGACATTGCGTGAGTTATGTGGGAGGGCAGAAACTGGGTTTAACTGGCAGAAAGGAGAGGGAAGCAGGAAGTTCTCAAAATCATGATAAGAAGGTCAGCAGTTATCATCTGTGGGATCACCAAGCTTTTTACCAGTTAGCAGCCTAACCCATAGCATGTCAAAAAACTGTTTCACACCTGACCGCTTATCAGTTACCTGAGCAGAAGCCCAAGGACTGGACTGACCACAGAGCATAAGCAAAACCCTCTGTGCATTCAGACCCCTCAGGACAGGCTCCTCTCCTGAGTTATGGCAGCAGCTTGAGATGAAACAGTATTTTTTTCCTCCTTTTTTTCTGGGTAGTTTGCAATGGGCCTTACAGCGATGATCTGAGACCACGACAGGAAGGGATTTTCAAAGCCAGGATTGTTTTAGATTTGGAGCTTTTAACTCCTTTTTTCTTTTGATGTCTTCTGATCACGTTTTCAAGCTTGTAGCCATGAAGTCTAGAAAAGTCCTTTAGAAAAACAAAAAGCCATAGTTCCAAGGTATTGCCATGACTCTAGCAGCTGGGGATTTGGGCGAGTGGCTGAACAGGACAAGGTCTGTGATGATGTTGTTTTGCAATAAAATCAAGAGCATCATTGCAGCTGCAGCTTGGCCAGAGCCCGTGCGCTGTGCTTGCCCCACTGCAACCCAGACAGGGGCTGCATATCCAGGCTCTCTGGCCCACCTTACCTGCGGAGCGGGACAGCGGTGACGAGGCTGTACACGACACAGGGTTCCCGGATGGCCGCCCGAATGACGGAGCAGACGGTCAGCACGTGCGACGGGAGGCAGCAGAGGAAGACCACGTCTGCCCAGGCCACCAGCTGAGCGTTGTCGTAAAAGCAGCCGACCCCCTGCTCCCGTAGCTCTGCTGGGATAAGCAAAGCGGAAGGGGCTGGGCGCCGCGGAGCCAGGCCCGGCAGCCTGAGACCTGCTCTCCGCCACCTACAGATGAAACGCCAACCACCCCTCCCTAGCTGCGACTGCCCTCCCGGGGTGGCACTCAGGGACGCTGGCAGCTCCCCGTCACCATGTCCACATGGCAATGGCACCTTGGTGACAAGGCAAGTGTCTCTGCAGGAATGAGCATGCAGAGGTTGCAGCCGCCTGGCCGCAGTTCGTGAGCACCGATTTAAAGGCTTAGCCAAAACAGCCAAGTCTTGGGATCTGGCTGGTTTCCTAGATCTATAAAAAGCCATTTAATCACCCCTGCTTACTCTCTGTTCTGAAATGATTAGAAAGAGGATTTTATTGTTCCAAGCATCTCCCTGGAGGAGAGCACTCCCCACTCATCTCAGTTACATAACAGTTCACGGGGCAGTGGGCAGTCTGCGGGCAAACAGTTGCTGTAATGCTGCACTTGAATTCCCTCTGCTCACTGGGCCTTCAGAGCTTTCCAGAGCACCGCAAGGAGCTTGTCTTGTACAAGTGAGCCTACAGCAACGACGTAAGGAGAGGAGCTTCTCAGTTTCGGCAGTGCTACAGATCTGGAGATGTGTTTTCTCTCTTGGGTGAATATTTAACAAGGTGGAGCCTCAATTGCTGACAAAACTTTTGGCACATGTGGCGCGTGACAAGGAGAATTTTGAAAAGAGCAGCAAAAGTGTGTGTGCAGAGAACCCACACTAAAAGGGCCCTGAAGCCAACAGGCTTTCAGAGGAACAGAGTAAATGTCTCCGCCAAGCTCGGGTGGGACTGGTGAAAATAACCTTACACAACTAAATTAGGAGTTAGTGGACAGTGGGTTCCCAACTAATAAAGATTTTTTCCACAATCACATCCTCTGCTTCCCCATAAAAATTCTGGGTTTCAACACCTTCAATATTTTTGGCAGGAGAGCATTCTCTAGTGAGTTCTGCATGAAATGCTATAGGAAAATTCAGTTACAATGCACATGAGGGCACTCTCACTTCCACCTCCAGGTTCGGAGCACTTACCCAGGCTCTCCGGGCGCCTGGTGGAAATGCGGATACTGCAGCATGGAGCCCAGCTCACAGTCAGCAGCACTCGGGCCAGCTGCTTTCCAAGGTGGCCCCCGCCAATAATCCCAATCTTCAGGCCACAGCTGTCCTCCAAGGAAGCTGGAAAAGCCTTTTCAGTTTTGCTTGGCCTGGGGAAGCAGAGGAACTGGCATCAGCCCAACGGGAGCCCCGAGCTCCGTGCCAGGAAAAGCCCCTTGCCAGACGATCCTTCCCCACCCGCCGTGGGGACGTGGGTGATGCTGATGCCGGGTGGTTTTCACCTCTCGGCACTGCTTTGCTAATGCCTGAGGCAGAGAGCCCTTTGCAGGCCCCCCACGCGCCTGACGGCCGCAGCACGGCACCCGTGGCGTCCGTGGGGCCTGGGGCGAGACCCTTGTGAGGGGCCAAGGCTTCCTCCTCGCAGCCCGTCTCCCTGACAGGCTCCTGCCACAGCCGTCTACCAGCAGTGCGGAGCTCGCTTCCACCTCACCTCAGGGCATGAAGAAGTCTGCAGAAGAAGACGGCATGGGCACACGCGTTCACCGTCAGCGCCTTGTAGCGCCTTGCCAGATACATCAGGGCCTCCTCAGCTTCCACGTCTTCCTCAGACTGAGAAGGCTTGAAAATCTCTGCAACATTCCACATCCTGGCCCAAAGGACAAACTTCCGCAATGAGGATTTAGAAGAGGGATGCGGCCCTCACCCACACGGCACTGCAATCCAGCCCCTCATCTGCCAGGAATGAGCAGAGGCAATTTACAGGCCCCAGCTCTTCTCAGGGTTTTTCCTTGCAGAGAACCGGCCTAGAAAAGCAACAGCTCCCCCCGTGCTGTGCGGCCACTGGGAACAGCACACATCAGTGGGTATTCGAATCTGCCACAGCTCCCTACTATGTGAGCCCCAAACAGACTTTAAAGCACAGCTGTCTGCAAGCTGCTGGCACAGCACTTGGCCAGGCTTCCTTTGAGCTGCTCTGAAGATGAAGGTATTCAGAAAAATGAACCTTGAATGAATTTTTTTTTTTTTTCTTTTTTCTTTTTCTGGATGCTGGAATAGTACTGTGTTTCCTGTATGCTGGAGTAGCACGGTGCTTCCTGTCTTCCCCTGCTGAGCAATCCATCAATTCCTTCGCTTTCCCACATTCGCTACGGAAGTCCCTAGTTCTTGGCCCAGCCAGCTCAGCCGCATCCAGAGGCAAGAACCTGATACCTGTGCTATTGCTTCACACGAGCCACAGGGATGCTCAGAGTGGTGCAAGGCACCCATGACAAGACGACAGTGGTTTTGACCAGCCCACAAAGCTCTGTAGCGCCCAGCGAAAGCAGATTCCCTCCTCTGCTGGGGAGCTGGTGTTTCAGGCAGCAAGAGCACCGGCAGGTAGAGAGGTAGGGACTCCCAGCCCCGCCTGCTTCAGCAGAGGAGCCTTGGTGCAGTTCAGTCGGACCTGAGGCAGTACAGTGCTCTTGTTCAGAGCAGGGCACTGCTCAGCCATCTGAATTGCTTCTGTCCCCTGACTAGAGCACTGTTCAGTGTATCACAAACCTGCACCAGAGAAGGAGAGAAAGAGGAGCAGAACAGGCCCTTTTCCGCTTTCTGCAACTCGCCCAACTCAGGCATGCCTCCTGCGAGGCAAGAGGCACCAGCAGGCCTTAACCACCCCCAGCCAAGCTCCAGTCGGAGCTGGAAAGCCCAGCAGTCAAATACCTGCTGCAAGTGGTTGGAGTCCTGTTCTGCAGCTCTTCTTCACCTGCAGCCACCAATGCCGTGAGTCCAGTCAGTGCAAGGAACAAGGACAACTTGAATAAGGGCCCTGCCAGTTTCCGTCTGCTCTGCTTCCGTCACCGTGTCCTGGCGGTAACATCGCAGCAGAGCCGGTCCTGCCCGTGGGGCAGCAAGCCCGAGGCGCCCTGTGCCCCGCTGCCCCGGGGACGCCCGGCGAGGCAGCCCAACCGCTGCCGCCACGGCGAGCGCCTGGTTACCAGGGGCCTCAGCAGAACCTCAGCTTTATGCAGTGGGAGCCAGAGCCTCCATTCCTTCCAGAGCCCTAACAATTTCCCCAAGAGCAGAGCCTTCCCTGGCATATAAGTCAATCACACAGCAGGATCAAATCATCTTCAGCAACCTCTTCTTTTTTCTTTTTTTTCTTTCCCCCTGCTATCTTGAAGACCCCATTTTTTAGAAGGCAGTCATGAAGAGTTTAAGGCTCCACCAGATTTCTCCACGAACACAGTCAGTTTCTCCTGTTCATGCTCCCTGACACAAACTCCAACCAGCAATACAATTCCAAATCCTACAACTGAGCAATGCCCATCCTAGGGCACACAATTTAAGGTTGTCAGCAAACCTCACCCTAACAAATTGAGATTGCATTTCACACAGAGTACAGCAGGGATCTTGGAGCTCAGCCTTTCCCCCATGGAAACATACCAGTTTCACACACAACCTGCAGCTCTGTGCAATCACCTGCAACATTCAATTATACCCAGCCATGCTGATGGCACTGATGGTGTGAAATAAGGTACTGCTGCAGGCAAATCAACTTCATGGTCACACTCATTGTGCTTTTCAGGACATGAGGAAAACACCCTACCTACTCAGTGGGAGGTGTGATGAATTGCTCAGGATCAGTGCTCAGAGTGACAAAGTGCTCAGTGTGGGAAGGTAATAAACAAGCCAAGAAGAAAGAGACAGTTTTATTTAAGGGATGAATTAGTAGCTGGAAGGATGAAGCCAGCAGTTGCCTGAGGAATCATGTTTCTGAGGAGGTGCAGATCAATCTCAGTGAGAACTGCTGGGGCCAGCAGGCTGTGCCTAAGCAAAGGGGTCCCTACTTGGTCATAGCCCAACCCAGCAGGGCTCTGACCAGCTCCACACCAGATGCCTGCTCTCCTGCTGAGTACCAGCATGGAGGTATTGGCACAGGTTGCTGCCCTGGCTGTCTGGAGTTCACACAATACTTCTTTTCCTGGGATGAGCCAGAACAAATCAAAAAAAAGAGGGCTTTAAGGTAGAGACAGTTCTTTCCCCATCACGCTCTTTGAGGCCACCGCCCCCATCATATGCTTTACTCTGGACACAGCCATAGCTGATGATGCCCATGTCAGCTGGGAGTGTTGCAGAGAATGGTCAGCATCATCTGTTGGAGAGACCCACGAGTGTGAGCAACCTGTTCCTCTTGCTGGAACAAGCCCAGACACCACACAGGGAAAACATAATCCTGCTGTGCCCAGCGACTGTCCTCTGTAAACACAAGCAATGCTTGGCTTACAGCCATGTCAAAGGGACTCAGATTCCAAAAAGAATCAACCCTGATGGATCAGTACCATGTTTCTCGGGCTGGATTGGAGCAGCTGCCTTCAACCAGCCCAACTGTCTGTCCCGCAAGCCACAGGCATCCACTGTCACTGATGGATATTAACCATGCAATGACAAGTATCAGAGTTGGTCTGTTGGCACTGGACTGGATTTCGTGGTTTCCGCTCTCACTGGCAAAGCAATGGCTAAGTGGGCTCCTCAATTCTTCCATCGGATTTGCTAGAAGAGAGGCAGAAAAGAACATGACTAGTATCAGGGCTTTCTACAGATTTCTTCAGAGCCAGGTTAGTGGGCCCCAATCCACAAGAAGCACAAATATGTCCAAAAGGTGCTATTTCTATCAGTTTCACCCTTCATTCCTGCACTGAAGGCAGCCCCAAACATAACATTAGCTTCCCAGGAGGAAGAATGTGGGACAGCCATGTCCCCACTGCACACCAAAAATATGCCTCTGATGCAGGTCTCTAGGAGGTGAAGCAGTGTTTCTTACCACATTATTGAGAATGCTGTCTATCTTCTCCTCTTCTGCAGAGCCCCGCTCCACTTTGCATCTATAAGCTGCCAGCTGGATACGATCCTTTAGATCTCTGTATGTCTAGATAAAGAACAAAACCAGAACCCAGGTAAGTGAACGGATAAGTGGGATGGTGCCCTGCAGATGAACAGGAGTCAATCTTTCATCCCCTCTCAAATTCCCACTGATGACTTCAGCTGCCTGGGCAAATGTACTGGGCAGATCTGTCCTGGGCACAGCACAAACCCAGGAGCTCTCCTGGTTCAGTCGGCTTCCACTGACCACAGCATTCCCAGGCCACAGGGGCAAGCAAACCACACCAGGCATGCGGCAGGAAGGTAAGAGAGGGGCACAGTGAAGCTTAGGGAGGAAAAGCAGGCTCCCATCCCCGCTCATCCCCCACACAGCAGGGACTCACATCAATGACAACATCATGGCACTTGTACTTGGTGGCCAGGTTTAACCGTGTCTCCACATCCTCCACCAGGCGCACGTATTCCTGCAACACCTACAAGGAAAGGAAGGCTGTGTCGGCTCACTTCTACAGGCCCCTTCTGCCTCACTCTCTTACCTCAAACACAAAATCTTTAAGATCACTGGTTATCACAGACTTGACCCATTCCCCCTTGGACAAGTGACCAGCACAGGACTGCTCAGGACCACAGAGGCAGTAAAACTTTGCTCACAAACAGCCTAGTCTTAAACTACCCCACTCTTGAGGAACAGCTTAGGCATTGCCTGACTAAATAAGTATAAAAGCTGGTGTAGCAAACAAAGCTGGCAAAGCACTGTGTGGAGAGTTCTCCTAGACACCCTTAGTCCTGCTGTCCCTCTTGCAATCAGCAAGAACCAGGCTCCTATTCCTGTTTACATTTTCCGTTGACATTTGGGTCACTAGCTAGCTCACTGTGCCGAGCTGGCAGAGCCATCCAGTTGTGAGGCAGCTAACTTGGACAGTCAGTCTTGCGCTGGATTCCAGTGCACAGGCAATAGCACCCATGAACCGCACAACACATGTAAGCCAGCCTGAGAAATGGCTAGTGACCCAAAGGGACAACTTGCTCACCTGCACCGGAGCATTGTTCCTCTGTAAGATCTCCACCACCCGGTGGAAGCCAATGGGTGCCTTCTTCTTGGTATAGCCCAGCCAATTCTGAAACCAGAGGCAAACTCAGTGTTAACTCTAAAGGCAATCCCTCCAGCTACTGACAGAAGAGGCAGAAAGGCAAAGAACAGGGTTGACACAGATTGAAGTTCGAAATAAGAGACTTTTTGCTCTCAGTGAAGGGTGTGGAGGAAGGAATCTCACTCCAGCTGCTGGCAACCTTCCCCATCTGTTACTACATATTCCAGTGCCAGAGCCCTTTGTTCAGGGACTGGGCTGAGGTTGGCAGTGAACCCCTTCCAGGCCCAGCAGAACACTAATGCAGGGAAAGCTGCCCTATGAGCAACTCACTGCAACTTCCTGCAACCAAGATGCTGGGCCCCCCTGAAATAAAACCAGTCTGTTCAGTAATGCCACAATAAGCCAGATAGCAGCACTGGGAAATGAGTTCCCAGGAATTCTTTCCCCTGCTCACCTTGGTGGTGAAGAGGGCATCCACATCACTCCAAGCACGCAGTTTGGCCCGCGCAGCCAGGGCGGTCAGCACGTACTGCTTATCAGGAATCTGCAAGGCAGAAAGCTGCAGTCAGAGCAACAGCACAGCTCAGAGGGCCTGTGCAGGATAAGCCGGAATGTCACCTGCCTCCACCTGGCAGCACCCGTGCCCACAGCCAGGCAAGGAGGCAAGGTGCTGTGTGAGACCAGGGTGAGCACGCGCACGAGGTACGAGAAGGGGATTTGCAAGTGCTGCTGCAGGTTAGCCAGGCTGCCTCTCTCAGTGGGACAGTGAAAGCCTCCACACAGCTGCGACTTGCATTTCTGAGCCTCCAGAACGGCTCTGCTTGGGGAGAACGAAGGACTATCCTCCTTGTCTCAGTGCTGAGCCCCTCAAACTCCTACTCAGCCCCCCTGCTAACTCAGCCTGGCTGGTGCTGCCACAACATCAGGACAGCAGTCACAGAGGGTTCCTCACCTTAAACGTTTTCTTCAGGTTGGTTGGACTGCTGTATGTCCCCTGCAGAGAATAAACAAGTTAGTGCAGTTCCAACACGGGAGATCAATGGGGAGGTTCAGATGCTTTCTGTTGTAAAGCATTTGTTTCACACAGGGTAAATCTCCCCTCCATACAAGTCTTCACTGCTTGTTGCTCATGCCAGTGTCATAGGAGGGAACAGCTGGCAGAGGAGAGAACAACTGTTCACCACATTAGCTCTCTGGCTTGGTTTTCCCTGCAAGGTCTATCTGGAGGGCCTGGACAATCTACAAGGTTCCTCCTGGTCTACCTGGAGGACGACAGCACGACCTCACTCCCTTCCTTCATTAACATGCCAAGCTTAAGCACCCCACATACTAACTACAGGGACAAGAAGTAACCTCCATCATTTGTCACATCATCCTCACCTCAGCCTCTGTGTAGTGGTAGAAACAAGAGTAGAAGAGAGTGGTCACCAGTGGCATGTTGAGAATCGAGGCCTTGCGAGGATATTTCCGGAATATCTCTGACTGCCCATCTTTCTCTGAGCGCCGATCATTGGCCTGAAAAAGCAGAGGGAGGCGGTGAGCATAAGACAATGCAGCTGCCTGACCTAGCTGTGGGGCAGAGACCTAGAGAGTGTTGTGAAAGGGGTGCACACTCACACACTCAAAAGGACAAGAAATCTCACGTCTGGTATTTGTTACATATGCCTGGCAGAGCAGTTTGGATGACTACTCGCGTCAGGCCCGGGTGGTTAGATGAAAAGTGCTGTGAGTTAGGACAAATGGAGACCTCATAGCCAGCCCCAGCCATCTCCTGATCGACAGGGAGGATTTCATACCTCAATGATTATCTGCCTCTCCAGCAGAGTATAATGATCTTGGACATGAGACGTATCCTCAGCTGAAAATGGCAGCCTGGCCAGACACAGAACAAGGCATTGTCAGGAACACAATACACCTGAGCAAGCACCCTGTGTATAGGGATGTGGCAAGGAACACTTCACTTTATGCCCAGCCTGAGAGGAGCTACCAAGAAGCCAACATCCTGCCTTACAACCCCCTCCCCACTGCCCTTTCTGGCTTTCTCCTACACTGGCTCCAGAGAAATTATTTGGCACCCTTAAAGGGAGAGCCTAAAGCAGATACTATTGATTTTTTGACAGTACCGGCTGCAGCTTTCACCCTTCACAGGCTGAAGGGTCAGTGCTCAGAACGTCCCCAAATTAGCAGCAGAAGATGCTGCAGTAGTGATGATCCTAAATTTTTCTTCTCTGATTTACACTGCATATCATAATACCCCATTCCCAGCACAGTATCAACATCAGTTCTTGCAGTATGGCACTGGGAAGGGTTCTCATTTTCTTTATTACTACCTTCTGTTTAGCACCTACCTCTCACCCATTCTCTTGCGTTTTTTTCTTACCCAATGCAGCCTTTCAGAAACTCCTTTCGTTTCTCTGCATCCTGAATGTTTAAATGCTCCCGGTACTGCGACAGCTGGAGAGAGAGGGAAGAAAAACAGGTTATTCTCATGGGTTTGGGAGACACAGGACTCCAGAGAGCAGAAGCAGAATGCAAATCTCTTCCCTCTGACTACTAGACACCCTTCTGCCAGCCTCCCTCTGCCCTTCCCACTCGCTGTGCTCCCTCATCCCTGAAGGAAGAGCAGCTTCAGTTCCTAGAAATACTCACTGCAACTTCTTCAGTCCTGTCCAGGAACCTGCAAAAGGGAAGGAGCATTAGTTCTGGAGCAGGTTCCTAGTAGCACATTCAGTCCTGCTGCAGGACTGGGCAAGAGCCTCACCTGAGCAGATCCAGAAGCAACTTCTGCTCACCCGTCTCTTTCAGGAAATGGATCAGATGACATAGGGCCACCTGCCGCACCTCCAGCTCCCGAAACAAGATCTCTATGGGGCAGAGGGAGGCATGCACATGGGGGTAAAGCAAGTTGTTAGCTAACATATCAGCACTGACAGAGGGCCCAAGCACAGTGCACAGAGCTACAAAACACTACTGGGATCCAGCAACAGAGTCACAGAATGGTTGAGGTTGGAAAGGACCTCTAGATATCTAGTCCAACCCCTGCTGCTCCAGCAGGGACACCTAGAGCACGGGGCAGAGGGGGTGGCATCCAGGTGGGTTTGGAAGATCTCCAGAGAGGGAGACTCCACAGCCTCTCTGGGCAGCCTGTTCCAGGGCTCTGTCACCTTCACAGGAAAGCTCTTCCTCATACAGAGATTAAACTTCCTGTGTTTTAATTTATACCCATTACTCCTTGTTCTGTCATTGGCCACCACCAAGAAGAGTTTGGTCTCAGTGCCTTTACATTCTCCCCTCAGGTATTTGTACATGTTGATAAGATCCCTTCTCAGTCTTCTCTTCTCCAGACTAAACAGGTCCAGCTCGCTTATGAGGAAAGACTAAGATAGATGCTTGAGTCCCTTAATTATCTTCATTGCTCCCCTGCTCCTTCCTCAGAGCACAGCCCTAGAAGTCTAGAGACAGGGCTGAATTCACAGCTTTCTATCCCTCCAAATTCATTCTCATTCACCCCATCACTACCACCACCTACCAGTGCTCCAAGCTCCTCTCTGGAGCCTTCTGGGGCATCATACTCCCCTCTCATATTATACTCACTGCACTCACAGACATTTCATGCTCAGTAAAGCAGCATTGCCCCAGCTACTTTCTCTTCTCAACTTGCAGCCAGTGAAAGAACCAGCCCCTCGGCCTCCAACTGAAATACACCATGGAAATCCTGATTCTAGTCATGCTTACCTTTCCTTAGTGTCCGTTTCAGGAATATCAGAACCTGTGAGCACAGAGAGGCAGCTCTCAGCTGAACAGATCAATCTTCACCAGAATTAAAACAGACAGACAGCAAATTGGTCAAGGCCTGAGGACGTTTTTGTAAAGGTCCTCTGAAGGTACAGCTTTTACAGCACTAAATTTTGCTGACTGCCAGACACTGGGCAAGCAATGAGCCAGGGTCACAGCAGCCCGGATTCTCTAGAACTTAGACAAATGAGATCCAGTTTTACAGAGACAAAGCTTTACTCTAGAGATTGAAGGGCTTAAAAAAAAAAAAAAAAAGGGGGGAAAAAGGGATGAGGATGCTCTGACACAGCCTCATTTGCTGTATGATGCTTTGGAAGCCAGATAAGCTGGCAGATTAAACCTTAGCCTTTAAAATCTTGCTGCAGAGATCTATAAAGCTGAAGGATCAGATTCCTTGTTATCACCTGATGGGAATCCTATGGAGTGGCAGGAAAGCTAGCAAGAATAGGTAGCTTCCCAGCTTTTAACTTTGACACTCTTTGGTAAAAGCTTGGTTTTAAGTGAAGAACAATCCTTCATCTTGCAGTATTAAATGGCCAATTCACTGCATTCATACAAAGGCCTTCTGTGGCGTCACCAAGGAAGTCCCAGCCCTATAGGCATACGGCCCCAGCAGGACTCACAGCTGTAATGACATTTCCATCATTCCCTGCCACAGCTTCATCCAAAAGCACCAGCTTGTCCTGCAGGGAGCGGAACCTCTCTAGAGAGCAGACCTGGAGTCAGAAGGGGTAAAATATGGCAAAGATCAGGCAAGTCCCCAGGCTGAACCAAGCCCCCAAATCCTACCCATTCTTCCCTCCAGAGCCCTTCAGCAACAAGAGTCCCATCCATGGGAGAACTTTTCATGCACTAACACCATGCACTGCACGATCCCTGGAAATCTCATAGACTCATAGACTCATAGAATGCTTAAGGTTGGAAGGGACCTCTGGAGATCATCTAGTCCAACCTCCCTGCACACACAGGGTCACCTACAGCATGTGGCTCAGGACTGCGTCCAAGCGGGTTTGGAAGATCTCCAGACAAGGAGACTCCACAACCTCCCTGGGCAGCCTGTTCCAGGGCTCTGTCACCCTCATTGTTAAGTTTTTCCTTAAGTTCCTGTGGAACTTTTGGTGTTTCAGTTTGTGGCGGTTTCCTCTAGTCCTATCAGTGGCCACCACTGAGAAGAGGCCGGCCCCATCCTCCTCACTGCCTCCCTTGAGGTACTGATAGACACTGCTCAGGTCTGTCCACAGGGGTTACAGAATTAGCTCTCATTACTGCCTAGGCCAGGAGGGTAAACACTCTGCATGCAGAGTTCTCCCGAGCACCCTTTTAACACGGCCAAACTCCCTGAACACGAGCCCTGACAGAGGGAGAACATTTTGTAGGGTCTTTTCCATGGAGGAGATGAGAAAATTGGAATTGCAGGACTTTTACTTCCTCTTATCCCAAAGTTATCGTCTATCTCTGCCTTTGGTCCATCTGCTCCGTTTCAGGAGACATATGCAGAATAAAACATATGGCAGCTGGCAAGGAGAAGTAGCATCAATAGCAACTCTAAAGGGCTATGGAGATCTTGGTGGTTCTCTCTGTGCAAAGCTCCTTATGTGCTTGCTGCAAACTCTGGGGAGATAAGATTCCAGCTCCAGAATGTTTGTTTTCTTCCCTCCATTTATTATCACTGAGAAAAGAAGTAAAGTCCCACAGTCTTGGATTTTTTTTCCATAGCCCCAGGGAGTGGAAAGGACAGGGAAGAGCACAGGTGTACAGATAACTTCTGCGAGAGCCTAGCTGAGGGGGATAACACAAGTAACTACCCAAGAAAACCCTGCAAGTTTCCTTGATCCAGGGTGATCTCGGTGCTTCCACCTAGTAAAGTGACAGACAGGCCCAGCACACTCCCCGATAGGTGTTGCAAGCAACGGCGATCCCCTTCCTGCTTTTGGACACAGTCAGAGCACTGGGGAAGGTGTAAAGCAGTTTGGGAGCACCCATATTCCTCTCTTGCAAGCAGATGGAAGAGGAAGGTACTTACCTTGCCCCTCTGCATTCGTCTGACAGTATCTTTGGGGCTCCAGTCACTGCTGTAATCCTGTCACAAAACCAAAACAAAACACGACTTTTGAGCCTCCAGAGGCCTGATTGCTCTAGCAGGCTCCAACCTGGCTTCCATTTGTGTTGGACCAGAGCAAAGAGCCAGAGACAGTCTCTGTTGACAGGACAACCAAACTCAGCCACTCAAGGACAGGCCTGCACCCTGCCCTGCCCTACCCGAAGGGCACTCTGAACAGGGAAGGTTCAGACCCAGGCAGAGCTTCTTGGACTTCTCATTCAGCTGCTGCAGGGAGACCATCAGGCTGATGAATCTTTACAGTCCTCAGGTGGGAATGCTGTGCACTGAGAGTCTGCATCCTGGTGGAGAATACTAGAGGCTGAGAGGCCAAAGGAGAGTCTTTTATTGCCTGGGTAGGGTCCACAGCCATATCCTTTACAGGAAGTGCATTTCAACAGGGTATCCTGCTTGCAAATTAAAGCTCCAAGGTTGCTTTCAGAAGGACAAACAAAATACATGCAAAACTGACAAGTCCAGAACTGAGAGAGAAGGACTCAGTTTCTTACTACATCTCACACACACCTCTCCACAGCTTTCCACAGCACAGAATACAAGGCTGGCAGCCTTAGGCAAGTGCTTGGGCAATCACAGAGGACTAGTCAAATGTGACAATAGCACTGAGGTCTGTAGCTAGACTATCCTCAGGCAATGTACTACAGATGCTGCAGTGAGTAAAGTACTTCCCGCAAAGACACTAGGGTCTGGAAGCACCAAATAATGGGTGGATCAAGCCAGGCTCAAACTCAGATTCCAAGTAGGAATCTAAGTCTATGTGAAGCCCTAGAAAAAGTGGTCATATTACAGTACTCTGTCTCTCTCAAAAGAGACGGAGAAAGGGAATACACAAAGGCAGCTTTCAGAATACTGAAATTAAAATTAATTGAAGTTTTACTGAAATTACAGATCTAGGGAGTAAAGGCCTTGCCCAGTCCTCTCCCAGTAGGGGACTGTTCTATGAGTCTTTGAAGTCACTACACAACTAAGTGTCAAATGTCCTGAGCACTGGGGCTCTCTGCAGCACCTCTGGCCAAAGGCAGCTCCTCAGCCTGTCGCTGTTCGGACACTATTTCAAAGCTGACACTGGATTTTCTTTCTTCGTTCCACTCCACTTACATATTCCTTCCTGCTTTAACGGGGCTGTGCAAAAGCCTCTCCTTCCTGCTTCAGTATTCCTGAAGACACTAGAGCACAGAGCAGGACACAACACAGAGCATTTATTTCTCCTGTTGCGCTTTCAGGAAGTGCTGCCTGTTAGGTTAAGGAGTAATCACCACAAACACACAGAACTAGTGAGGATCAGATGACCATAGACAGGATGAAGAATCCCAGCAAGCTAATCAGTGTAAACTGAGCACACCGACTTGGCTACATCCATCTAACATCAACAAGACAGATTAACTCCTCACCCCCTTGTATGAAACCTGCCAATATGAGGAAAACAAAGAAACTCTCCACAAACACCTTGCAACCCTAAAGATGTAAAGGACTTAATATCGGATGCAGGGGAAAGAGAAACTTGGGATGTTATAAGAGGATTGTGGGAATACATGAATCTTACTACAAGATGCTCATGGCAAGGACAAAAAAGCACAGAGACGGAGGGATCAATGTAAATTTGGAACAAACAAGTGAAAACAGTGGGAAAAAGGAATAGTGGCTGCCAGTCAAGCATAAACAGGGGGCTTATCTGTTGTTGTATGCTTGTCTGACTGAGCCCTGCACTTGATCAATGCAGTCTATCTTATACTCTTATTAAATCTTATTTTTAATAATCTTGCGTGCAAGTGGCTTCTCTATTCCAAGTGCGTGTGTGTGAATGTTAGTGAGTTTCTAGGTCACCCAGCCAGTGAGTAGGATAAGTGGTCCAAGCACCAGCAACAAAAGTGGCACAACAGACAACAAGAGCTTGAGCACCCAGGTGTCAGCTACTGGAGAGGCCTGTATGTTGTGGGCATGCTCTGCTGGGGGAGCTCAATCCTGAAAGAAGATGAGGCTCGGGACGAGGCCTCAGTGCTGTACGGATGCATGTCTGCTGGTAAATACACTGTGTTTTGTTTCTGTTGATCTGTGCGGCCAACTGTTTTAGCAGTGTGTGTGGGCATGTACGTGCCTACAGGGAATGAGCTCAGCCTTGTTATGGGCTGGACCTAGGTCAGGAGAAAGGGACCAGGCCGGGACAGGAGAAACCCACTGGCTGCTGAAACCCATGAGATTCAGCAATATCTAATACCGCCTACCTGGGAGAAGAACATTCCTGCCAACTGGAACTCCATCTTTGTGCTCTCCCTGACCAGGGTGTTCCTGTGATTCATGAACAAGGGATTTAGAAGGCTGTTTCGTTTAAGGAATAAAAATGATGCGAACGCATCTGATCCAGCATGAAAGGAGCTTACACGCAAGGCATTATTAAGAGTTCCTTTCACAGAGACTGATGGGCAAGACATTAAGAGAAAGAACAACTAACAACCCTTCTTGTGGAACCAAAGCTCCTCTCCTGGGCACAAACAGAGAATGCCTAAATTACCATGAGGCTGGTTCTACATCTTGCATCTCCCTGTCCTATCCTCTGCATTGCCCTCTGCTGTCTGAAATACTGATTAATCACTTCTCATAAAACCTTTAGAGTAAGCAGCTCTCCTGGCAGTGCTCTGGTCTCTGTGTTGCAAACACAGGCTACTCACCTTGTACTCAGCTCTTGGTCTGCGCAGCTCCGGAGCGTAGTTTTTAACCCCTGTGTCAGAGAGGGCTGGGAGGGAAAGAAAACGATGAGTAGCAGCGCATCAAAATCCTGATCCTCTCACTTTTGAAACCACACTTTTCTTGGTTTCTCTGGTAGATGACCTGAACTCAAGCATCAGATGGCAACACAAAATGAAGAGGTTTTGGTTTAGAACTTAACGCAATACTCTTCACTTACATACAGCTCCCACACCATCATGCCAACTCTTTTGCTTGTTTGCTGGGCGACTTTTAGCAAATACATGAATCAGCTTCCCTTTCTGCCATATAAGGAAGATGGCACCACTCCTTCTTTGGAAATGCTTTGGGTACAAACCTTTTATGCAATACTACGCCCCTTCCAAAACAAGGCAAAGATTCATACGTACCATCTGAAAGGGACTGGAAACTTGGAAGCTTGTTTCGCCCTGAAATGAAAACAAACACAGCTCTAGACTACAAGCCACTGAGCCACTGCTACACTGGTGTAGAACAAGCCACTCTGCACAATGATTTGCGCTATACTGTCACACCTCAGACTCACCTGCTTGCAGTCTAAGGCTTTTAGATGGTCTGTGGCATCACAAACCATGTGCCACCCTGGCCCTATCTGCCGTGTTTTGGCCAAGGCCAGAAGCAGCTAGACAGCCTGCAGAACAGAGGCCTGTGGCACAGCACTACAGCAGCCTTGGCATCACAGGGAAGCCTCATTCACCAGAGCTGATTTTGATACCCTTCTTTGCCACTATGTTATCAAAGCTGTGAGTAAAAAGCATCCCAGAAAAAGATAGAAAATAAACGTTGGCTTGTTCTCAAGCTGCAAGACAACAGAGCTGAACTCTTGCAAGCTGCTGTGCTACCACTGCTACTGCCAAGTGGTATACGCTGCTGAATGACATGCAAACATCAACAGCAGCCACCTAAGCTCCAAGTAAAGGATAATCAGCTTGTCTTCCCTACAGCACTGAGGACCAAATGCAGGCCACATGGGTCCAGCCAGTCCCTTTATGGCCTGCTCCTTTCCATTGTGAAAACAAGTAGCTGTAATGTGCTATGCTCTACATTGCTACTCCATGAAACCTGGGTTTTAAAAAGCTACAAAGTCTCCTCAGAAAAGCTTATCTACCTTCTTCTGCAAAAGACAAGCACTGTCTCCAATTTCTTACCAGTGCCAGATATATCCAGTTAGAAAATTTACCTACTTGAGGTATATCCTCAGAAGAGCTCAGAATAGCTTTCCTGTTTTGCAATACACTTTGCAGAAAATGCTAAGAAAACACAATTTCCTCTTGAGACTCTTGAGGAAAAACCCATTTGTCCAAACTGTGTAGGAGGAACCTCACCTTTGAATAGGCTGCTTAGGGAATAGGAGGAAGCTTGTTTAGGAAGAGCAGTATAGGAGGAAGAGCCCTTTGGCAGACTGGAATCTCGGCTCTCCAGGGAACTGGTGCTACTGGATGCTGTCTCTTTGATTGACCAGGAGATACCTGACAGACAAAATGTACAGACAGAACCACAGTAGCCATTTAAAGCAGAGAAAAAGAAAACCAACAAAGGAAGATCTTAAGGCAGAGCAGGAACGCATGTGTCTTGGTCAGGTTTACGCCAGCATATCCCTGTATCTTTTGATGCCTGGCACTTTTCAGATGCAGTGTGCTGACTCTCAACATCATGTAATATTGCTTATTAAACAATTGCCTGTTCTCTTCCAGAAATGGAGGTATTTCAGCAGTGCGGTACAGCCATTTATGGCTTTTCATGCAGCCGGACAACACACACTTTCAGGACAGGGTAGCATAACAAAAGAATAGGCAATGGATATAGACCTTACACCAGAAAGGAATAGACCTGAACCATAGGGAGGAGCTGCAGCATAGGGCAGGAAGATTGGACTCTTTGAAAGTCCTCTGGGTGATTCAAATTTCAACTTGTGCAGTTTGAAATGTGCCCAATGGCTAGCAAAGGCCTGAACTGTTTTTTATGGCAGCAATAGGTCCAAAAAGCAGCAGACAGCAATTGCATGAGGACTGTGAGCCTGCTCCCACAATTGCCCAGAAATGGATTTGTTTACTGCTTTCAATACTCTTCAAGCTTCAGGCAGAGGAGTCTGTCCTTAAACACAGACTAGATGTTGAAATATCTCCTTAAATTGTTACAAGGCAAAACTCGGAGAGCCTGAGATGGTGTCATTTCAGGCAGAAGCATGAAGCAGGTATCACTCACAAACATGAGGGTCAACTGAACATGATGCATGTCAAAATGTCTTTAATCCTCAAATATCTGCTCTAGGTTAAAATACATATTGGGAAAAACACAGTAAAATCCCTCCACTTGTCTGCAGTCTTTCTAGTTATGCCATCTGCTTCTGCATCCCCTCTTTAGAGCAGATCCACACAGGTAATACCAGTGGCTCACAATTTGTTCTGAAGCAAAAGGTGGGCAGAATTAGATAGTCTGCAGTACTCCTGACCTCAAATAAACAGCATAGGTTAAATGGCAATTTTAACCCTACTGCCTCCAAAGATAGCTCAGGATCCTTCTGCACTTACTTCCCACAGGCTCCCCACTCCAGCTGACCTTCTCGAGGTCATCGTCATCATCGTCAACAATATCCCGAAGGCTGTTCACTGCCCGCTTGGACTCCTTTAGCTAGGGACAATGAAAAAATTTGCATTAAGGACCACTAGTGTTGCACGGAGCTCTTTGTTTCCCATGACCTCCTCAAACAACCTCCCTCAGGACGTTGTACCCAGCTCCTGCAGCCTGGGAGCCCCCGCGCAGGGCCCTCCCCGCAGGAGGCTGTCGGTGCGGGTGAATACTCGGCTGTATGCGGGGGCCCAGCAGCCGGAGGCCGCTTCTCCGCTCCTCCTCTCCCTGCGGGTCACAGGCACCCACACAGATACGAATAGCTCAAAAACGCAGGTGCTGCAGCTGGACACGCAAGGGAAGGAGGGAAAGAAGGGAGGAAGGGAGCATCACAGCTTATAGAGGGATTCAGACGGGCTGCGGAGGGGCGAGGCGGGAGCTCCCGGCCCGCCGGCAGGGAGCAGCGGCCCCAGGGAAGCACCCGCCGCCCTCACCCGCACCGAGGCCGCTCGGAGGGTGGCGGGCAGGGGAGCCCTACCTGGGACAGCTCGTCATCCTCATCGTCGAAGGTGAAGGCGCGGAACTTGGAGCTGTGCCAGTACTCCTCCTCGTCCGCCCGCGCCCGGCTCATCTGCAACGGCACCGCGTCAGCGCGGCGGGCGGCTCCGCACCGGCCCCGCCGCCACCCACCGGCCCTGCCTTCCCCCCCGCCCCCGCCGCGCCGTAGCACCACGGGGCTCGGTCTCGGGCCCGGTCGCCTCCCCACCTCGCCTCTCTTCTTCTCGCCTCGCCCGTCCCGCGCGAGACAGCGACCCCACTAACGGCGCCGCAGGAGGAAGGGCGGCCGCGGCTGCGCGGCACGCCGGGACTTGTAGTGTTCCCGCCGCCCTGTGACCCGGCGGCCCCGCGCCCGCGGACTACGAGTCCCAGCATGCTCCGCGCCCGCCCTTCACGGCCGCACAGCAAGGGGCGGCAGGCGGGGCCCGGCGTGGTCGCCGCGGGGTCCTGCGGGCACTGGGTGTTCAGCGCTGCCGGCGGCCGCGGGTACCGGTCTCGGGTACCGGCTTCGGACGGAGTGGGGAGGCGGCGCGGGGTGGAACCAAGAAGAGCGGGCCGGGCGAGGGAGGGCGCCGGAAGGGTCCGTGCCGGTGCCGGAAGCCGGGAGGTGGCGCGGCGGTTCTAGCAGTTTCCACGGGCGGCCAGGCGGCGCGGAGCGGAGGCGGCGGGCGGACAGCGGTCCCGATGGCCAAGTGGGGCGAGGGAGACCCGCGCTGGATCGTCGAGCAGCGGGCGGACGCCACCAACGTCAACAACTGGCACTGGTGAGTGGCCGGGCGGGCGGCGGGGCCTGCTGGCCAGGCAGCCCGGGCCGGTGCCCAGGGAGGCCCTTCCTTCCCCACCGTGTGTGCAGGGGGGAAGGCAGCACCAGCCGCTCGCGTGGGCCGAGTGCGGGGCTTTGGGGTCCCGGGATGGCTGCGTTTGTGCCCCCTCTGCCCGGCCAACCCCTTGGTGCTTGGGAGGTGCAGGGCGACAGTGAGGGCTGCCCGGGTTGACCTCGTATAAGCGGTGTCGTGACCTGCTTCGGGTCCTCTCACCTGTCCCCCCCGCGCTCCTCTCTTCCCGCAGGACAGAGCGCGATGCCTCTAACTGGTCCACAGAGCGGCTTAAAGCTCTCCTGCTGCCGGTCAGGGTGGAGGGCGAGGAAGGGGCCTGTGAGGTGACAGAAGTGAGCAAGCTGGATGGAGAAGCCTCCATTAACAACCGGAAAGGGAAACTCATCTTCTTCTATGAATGGGCTATTAAGCTGGCATGGACTGGTGAGTGATGTTCTCTTCTCCTGTTTCACAGCCAGGTTCAAGCATAGGATTAAGGAAACCTTTCTCATCTAGGAAATAATAACAAAGAAAAGTATTTTTCTTGTAATACAACACAAGGTTGCTTTTGGAGCAACCAGAGTAAGGAACACTGATCCGAACGTCATTGCTGTTTGCAGGTACCTCAAAGACAGGAGTGAAGTATAAAGGATATGTGGAGATTCCTAATCTCTCGGATGAAAACGATATTGATGAAGTTGAGGTAAGCTAGTAGCTAATAATGACTCTGCTGCTGTTTGCTAAGGGTTCTTAAAGTGTTAATATTTCCAGGTTATATTTTTAAAGCAATTGCAGAGGGTTTTCTGGTGTTAGGAACTCTTTAAACCCAAGTTGTTATCAAACAAAGTCCCTGCATGTAAAAATATGGGACTTATAACATGTTAGTGAGTATGGCTAGGTGTAAAACTTAAAATGGGCTGGCAGTAGGTGATTGACTGTAAAGGAAAGTGAAATGAAAGACCATAAAACTGCATATCTCGTTGTGAAAACTTAGCTCAAAGCATAACTATGATGTTGAATCAAGTGATAAAGGACCTGCTAAATGTGGCTGTCTTAGCTAGTGGTTATCTTTCTGTTAAGTGGTAGTTATCTTCTTGGTTTAGATCCTTGTCAGTCTTGCTAAAGATGAGCCTGACACTAACTTGAAGACCCTGATGAAGCAAGAGGGTACAAAAAAAATAAGAGATGCAATGAAAACTTACATCAGCACTCTCAAAACAGGTATGTACCTGGGAGGGAGAAATGGTTTTGGACCTTTGTGGGCTATTGCTAAATAAAGGCTTGGAGAAAAGAGGAGGCAGTGGCAGTTCCTCACTCCATCTCAATAAAATGGTCTCTTAAGTGGCAGCAGTTATTTTTCTCTATTGAAAGGTGTTTGACAAGAGGCCCTTTGGTCTCTAGATCTTCTAGCACATCAACAAAACACTCTTCAGTGATAATCCAATAATAAGCAGTGGTTTTGGATATATATTTTAAAGCTGAGCTTCATGCACTGAAGCCCAGCAACAGAAGAAGTTATGCCAGTGAAACATGTATTTGCTACCACAGTAACACAGTGTCCGTCACTGCATGTGGCACAATCTGGCCTTTGGCTTGATTGCCCTCTACAAAGGTGATGTTTTCTCTCTAGTTTTCTGGTTTAATAATTTTTGTGGCTTGTATCTTCTGCCACACTAATAAGACAGGGTGCTCTGGTGCTCTTTGGATTTGTATCTTCTGCCACGCTAATAAGACAGGGTGCTCTGGTGCTCTTGACATTCCTCGGCAAGTTTTGGCATCACTAAATAGATTGTCTTAGCATCTGAAACAAATATTTTATAGATAAAATATCTTCTTACCAGCTGTGCACCATGCACATTAGATATTCAAGTTTTGCTCAGTACAAATATCACTGTTCACTGCTTTTCCAGGATCTGTACCACTGGTTTTCCTAAAGCCTTTTAGTGGTATGTTGGGTGGTGTTGCCTCCCAGTGGAAGATAAGGATATTATTTAGAAAGAGCTTTATGATCTTGTAGGTTGGAGTAAGTAGAAATGGGTGGAAATTCAGTTGTGTGCATTTTTAATAAAATTCTGGTATATGATGTAATTTTGCTGGTTTGAACAGCTGAAGAGGAAGGAGAAGGACCAAAATGCCTTATAAATGGCAAAGGCAGAACTCATAGAGCTGCTAATAAAAGAAAGGCAGGGAGAGAGGTAGAAGCTCTAAAGCTTCTGGTGGAGTTGAAAAAATACTTGTGCTGGTGAGACCTAACCTGGAATTCTGTACAGAGCCCTGTTGTCAAAAAAGATAAATTTAAGATGGAATTAGAAGCATCTTCTTTTCTGCACTGCAGTGATCTGAAAAAATAGCCCATCTGAAATGAAGGCAGAGATTGGTTTCTTTAGACCAGCAGGAAAGAAATAAGGGATATGTGATTGCTATTTATATTAAGGTGAAATGGAAAAAAGAAGTATAAAGCTGGTAGAGAGCAGCATGTGTAAGACAGCAAGAAGTATATCTAGGCTGGAAATAGGAAGGAAATTTCTAACTGTTTCTGTTGCCAGGTTTTACTATAGTCGTCAGTAGTGAGTAGCGAGAGCAAAAGAATTGTGGGTTTTCTGTTGTTGTTGTTGTTTAAAAAAAAAAATAAAGACGTAGGTGCTAGCAAGAGCAGGGGAGAAAGTGGAAAGCCCATTTTGATTGTGTTTCAAAGATCAGCTGAAAGGTTTGCTTGATCTTTTAGTTTCATGAGCATTCTCCTGTCTTTGCAGAATTCACCCAGGGTATGATTTTGCCCACAATGAATGGTGAGCATATGGAAACAACACCTCAGGTGGCACCTAAAGCAGAAGACCGTAAGGTAAGCAAAGCTGTGCAAATGTGTTTTGGGGATTTCTGAAAAAAAATATTTAGCGTATTATTGGGGCTTGCAACAACAACTTTTTTTCTGCTTACTGGATATATATTCATATATGTGTATATTGGGTATATACTGGCAATCTGTGGTGCAGATCTGACTGTTGCCATTGTCAGAATGTGGTATTTCTTAATTCTAGTAGAGTGCTCAGTGTGCTTCATGCGCTCCAGTATGGTGTAGAGATCTTTGTTTCTCTCCTGGATGTGTGCCTGCTTGTTTAGGTCTGGTGGGGGGAAAGTGTGTGTGTGCTTCACTGTTGCTTGTTACTTTATTAGAGCGCTGCTAGCAGCAGTACAGCAACGTCGCAGTCCAAATCCGTGGGAGTGAAAATTCCTACGTGTAAGATCAGCTTGAAAGACACATTCTTAACATCTCCTGAGGAGCTCTACCGGGTATTTGTTACACAGGAGGTAAGTCCAAGGTTGTTCTGCAAACTGCTCTTTGCACAGAGAAGGCTCTTCCTGCGAAGCTTTTCAGGGTGTTCCGTAGCACGCTTTTGCATGAGAGTGGAATAAGAAAGCTGGTCTGTGAAACAGTTGCTTACAGCTCAACATGTGCACCTTTTTACCCAGTTGAAAAGGGGTTGAATGCCAGCCAGGAGCCAGTTCCTCGCAGTTCTTCCTCACACTTACCTGTAGTTGCATCCCTTTCTGTGTGTGAGCAGATCTCTTGGAATTTGCAGTTTTGGGGGCTTTGTTTCTTTTAAGGTTAGGCAGTCTCTAAGCCAGAGAAATGCTACTTAAGAAATTTCTCCCTGTGCGCTACTGTGTGTTAAAAGAACTAGGGATTCTTTTCTCTTGGCAAGCAAAATGCTGCTGTAGGGACTCTAACATTGCTGCTTCTGTCTGTAACAGGGTTTTTCTTTTTAATAATTGTGGACTCGCCTACTCTTCCAGAAGTTGTGAACTCTGTAGTTGTGTGGGAAACATTAAGCAACAAGTTTGCAAGCAGATAATGTCAAATAATACAGGCCTCTTGAATTCTTTGCAGATGGTCCAAGCTTTCACCCATGCAAAAGCAGCCTTGGAGGCTGATAAAGGAGGGAAATTTCAGCTGCTGGATGGCAGTGTCACGGGAGAGTTTGTTGACCTAGTAAGTACTAGCTCATGATGCCCTATCTTGGTCAGGAGGGAGCATGTTAGGTTTTGATGCATGTGTTTTGTAACCATTCTTCAATTCACTAATCCTGAGTCCCCTCCTGGTGCCAGGTAGTTGTGTATAATCACTGCAGCTACTGAAGGTCTCGTTATTGCTGGAAGATAATATGAGTTAGTGTACAAGATATTAGGTTGAGGGGGAAAAATTTGACTTCTAGCCATGCATCTGCCCTGTTACTGTTTGTGGTTGTTTGTTTGTTTTTCCAGGTGTATCTTTCTTTAATTGTGGGAGTTTGGGCTGGGGCTCAGCTGCAGTGAGTGATTCTCTGCCACTTAAAGCTTCATGCCATTAAAGCTTTCTGAATAAGGATACTGCATCAGTGTTGTGTCAGGAATTACTCTGTGGGTTCCTTATAGCAGTTTGTAATATTTGAACATGATGTACAGTATTGAAAGCTTGTGCCTCTGTTCCATGGGTTGTACACTGGAGTCTGAATCTGTGAGACTTCCCAACTTACCTTTTTCCTAAGCCCTTAACTTGGGATTCAAATCTAGCCTGGCCAACTTCCTGGTAAAGGACTGGAAAGAACAGTAGGCTTTAAGATACTATTTTTCATGTTTCTTAAGTTATTATAAGACTTCTGATCAAGCACAGTTTTAGTTCTTCTCTATCAAAGGTTGTAGGATTTGGAAGAGATCCTAGTCCTTAGACATTTTTTTTTTCTCTTTTCTAGGTCCCAGAGAAACAACTTATTATGAAATGGAGATTTAAATCTTGGCCAGCTGGTAAGTAGTCCAAAAGTGGACTATGGTGTTGCAGCTCTTGCCTGTATACAAAGAATTGCAGTCCCTTTTACTATTCTGTCCTTCAGGTAGCGTTGGGAGGGAGTGGGAAGGCACATGCAGCATTCTGGGAGCTGCACCGGTCTAATTTCATCTTCATAACCCAGATGACTGGGTCAGAGCCATGAGCCACTGCTTAGGGCAGTGATCTGGGATTAGGAACAACAAAGTTGCAGCTGCAGTCACAAAGCTGCTGCAGCTGCTTTGAGATGTGTGAAAAGGGAGCTCTCTCCTCCTTCTCTTTCTAAGGAAGACCTGCTGTCATAAATAGATCTTTCTGGGGAGCATCCTGGAGAGTGTTATTTTGGGTTTGTGTGTGTGCTTTTTTTTTCTTCTCTTTTGGTGCTGCGTGAGAGGAGTGAAGCAGCTCCTTGGGGCAGCTGGTGCTGTACCATTTGCTGACAGATTTGTTTTGCTTCCTGTAGGGCACTTTGCAACAATTACCTTGAACTTCACTGACAAAGGTGGTGAGACAGAAGTGTGCTTGGAAGGCAAAGGCATTCCTGCCAGTGAGGAGGAAAGAACAAAGCAAGGCTGGCAGCGCTACTACTTTGAGGGCATAAAACAGACATTCGGTTATGGCGCCCGCTTGTTTTAACATTGGTTGCTGGGAAGGCCCTGCTTGAAGACTGCTGCAAGGACTGATGAATTTCTCACCTGTCCCTTTCTAATCTTGGCCTCTGCTGAGAAGAGAGGGATGATGGATGACAAGGAAGGCCATTGAGCAGCGCCATTTTCAGTCCCTCATTGCTTTGTGCATGTCTTGTGCCGCAGGGGATTCTTACATGTACATACTTCTATTCCTAAATAAACCTAACTTAAAAAAAGCTATGAAATCTGTGTTGTCATATCAGTTTGAGTTCAGAGGACTGGTAGATACAGGGAGGGATATTCCTGCCTCATCCCTCTTCAGCTGCTGCTGAGGAGAAGGGAAAAAAAAAAATCAGTTGTTCTTTCCTGCTAGTACTGTTTGTGGAAACTTCTGTGTTGAGTAAGTTTCTTGGGGGGGGCAGGAGGGAAGGGGGCAAACAGTTCCAGTGAAAAGTGCCTGTTTCCCTAACATCTAGGATAACTGAAGTACTCAATTTTGCCTTTGAGGGATGAGATACTTGTTGCACTTTCAGTTAAATATAGGATGGGGTAATCTGCAGAGCAGCTCTATCTAACTAATAATAATGTTACTGAGTAAGAGCCGCTTTGTTTTGTTTTGCTGCCTTAATGACTTCTTGTAGCAATCAGTAGAGGACTTGGATGGGCAAGGGGAAGAACTTCGGTGCCCATTTAAAAGGTGACTCAGGTAAGTATCTTTGTTTATTAAAATAGGGAAAATATTTCTAGTCCCTTCCGATCATCATCCCAAAGTGGTTATTTATGGTACAGCACATCTTAACAAAGTTACAGAATCGCAGAACAGTTGCTGTTGGAGTTTGCTAACTCCTCTGCTCAAGAAAGGTCAGTTGGAGCAGGTTGCCTCACACCATGTTCAGTGAGGGTTTCAGGGTTTTGAATTTTTGTGAGGATGGAGATGTGGCAACTTCTTCAGGCAACACGTTAAAATGCTCAACCACCCTCCCAGTGGAAAAGTGTCATGTTCACATGGAATTTCCTGAGTTTCAGTTTGTGTGTTGAGGAGTGTGGTGTGAAACTACATTTTGTATTGTGTATTTATCTCTCTGCTGACTTTTTGAAGTATGCAGGACCAGGCACTTGTACTGTAGTAGGACTTCCCTATGTCCATGTTTCCCCGTTTTCTTAGAAGAAGAGACATAAGTATTTTGCCAGGATGCTTATGCACAGCTGTACTATTGCATGCCGGTAGACTGCCGGAGCCTAACATGGTGCAAGGACTCTGGTGGTGCTCTGCAGTACACATGTGTGGTTTCCTGTTTGGAAAACACTAGATAGAAATACAGAAACCTTAAATAGCAGACTAGGATGATCCTTTCACAAACCAGATGAGCTTTGATTTAAGGAAACCAAAATCATTTTAAAGTAGAGAAAAGGAGCCCATTCTCACTTAATTTGTGGCAAACTTGATAGCAGAATCAGAGCGTCGTCTTGGTATTTTCCTAGCTGCAGTAGGGCTGGCCGCGCCGGGGCAGCAGCGCTCCGGCATTGCTGAGTGGAGGGCAGCAGAGAGCGGCCTCGCTAATCACCTGCTGCTGCAAGGTTAGGAAGTGGGACAGGAAGGCAGCTGAGGTGGAATTTTAATTGCCTTCCTTTCATCACAAACACAGCTTTACTCAGGGCATCCTGCTGCTGCTCTAATAGGATGTGCTGCAGCCTCTGCCAGCAGCCCCCAAGCACAGAGCAGGGCGGGCTTTGGGCTATTTGAGAGCTCTGGATGGCTACAGCTTCGAGGAAAACTGCCTGCCCCAGGTTAGGCTGCTGCTGGCCCAGCTGTCTCCAGCCTCCTGAGCTGGGAATTGCCATCCCCAAAGCAGCGGAGCAGCATGTGTATCCATTCTTCGGCTGTTCACAACAGCGTGTATTGGATCAAACCACTGGTGAAGCCTGTGCTAAAACTGTGAACTAGCAGTTAGCCTGAGATGCTGAGCGTATCAGGATATGCCAACTCTAACTGGACACAGCTGTGGTAAGGCTGGGATCACCTTCACTGAGTAATCAGCAGAAGTACTGCAAGACTTAAGTTGCTGCATGAGAGTAAAACTCCCTGTGCAGCATTTGCCTGCTCATGGCAAAGCATCGCACTTACTCATCTAAAGCTGACATCTGGTGCAGTCATACAGATGTTAATGAGAAACACCAGGTCTTTGTTTTACTTGGAAGCATCAGGAGATCTGACCACACTTTGCAGTCCCTCAGCTATCTGGTGGGGCTGTATTAGATGAGGAAGAAGCACAAGTTCATGCATATTCCTGCCTAAAAGCTCCTAAAGAAGCTGAACTGACAAGGGATAAGAGTCTTGTGAATTAAAGGAAATGAAGGTTAAAGAGAACCAGAAACAGACTGGAGTAATCAGGGAGTTTTTCATAGTGATGAGAGGTCAGATTGGTTCTATGCTAGATGGCTACAGAGTTATTAAGCAGAGGAACAAATGTGGAGCACCCATCAAATGAAAAAAAGCCAGGGTCACAACAAGCAAAGCTAATGGTTCTTTGAACTCACTTTGCTGTTCAGGAAATTCCCAAATTCACTGTGAGTGTTATGTGTACAAAAAGTTTACATGTATTCAGAATAGGAGCGGACAAATTCATGGGGAGTAAAAACAACCAGGGGCTAGTAAACAGAGTAACTATTGTGTATGGCCCAAGAAGTCTGTTGGCTACCAGATGCTGGCAATTGGGAATTATTTCAGGTAAGCAGCAACAAGGTTGCCCTTCTCTTTACTTATCTTTCCTATTTACCTGCTGTTGACTGCTGTTAGAGACTGGATGCTTGTTTAGGTGAACTTATTATATCATTCACTTTGCTTTGCTAATGTATTTTACAGTTATTTATGTATGCAAAGCTTCAAAAGGGAAAGAGGGGCCACAAATCAGAGGCTGAAACCCCCTAACTTAGGTAGCTAGAAAAAGTGCTTTGAAACATCAGCTCATCACTACTTCAAGGCAGTGTGGTAAGAACATACAAATAAAGCTGGGTTAAAAACATTACAGACTCACAGGATGGTTGAGGTTGGAAGGGAGCTCTAGAGATCTAGTCCAACCCCCCTGGTCCAGCAGGGACACCCAGGGCACAGGGCACAGGGTGGCAGCCAGGCGAGTTTGGAAGATCTCCAGAGAAGGAGACTGCACAGCCTCTCTGGGCAGCCTGTGCCAGGGCTCTGGCACCCTTGCAGGAAAGAAGCTCTTCCTCACATGGAGGTGGAACTTCCTGTGTTTCAACTTGCACCCATTATCCCTTGTCCTGTCACTGGCCACCACCTAGAAGAGTTTGGCCCTATCCTGCCTACGTTCTCCCCTCAGGTGCTTATACATATTGATCAGATCTCACTCTTCTCCAGGCTTAATGGGCCCAGCTTCCTTAGTCTTTCCCCATACGATAGATGCTCCAATCCTTTAATCATCTTTGTCGCTCTCCGCAGGATCCCCTCCCTTGACTTGGAGGCAACTCTCCTCCTGATGCAGCCAGGATCCCATTGGCCTTCTTGGCCACGAGGCCACACTGCTGCCTCATGGTTAACTTGTTGTCAACCAGGACTCCCAAATCCCTCTCCAGGGAGCTGCTTTCCAGCAGGTCAACCCCTAATCTGTACAGGTGCCTGCGGTCATTCCTCCCCAGGTGCAGGACCCTGCACTTGTCCTTGTTGAAGCTCATGAGGTTCCTCTCTGCCCAACTCTCCAACTTGTCTAGGTCTCTCTGAATGGCAGCACAGCCCTCTGGAGTGTTGGCCACTCCACTCAGTTTTGTATCATCCACAAACTTGCTGAGGATGTCCTCTGTCCCCTCATCCAAGTCACTGATGAACAAGTTGAACAGCACTGGGCTGAGTACTGATTCCTGGGGGACACCACTGGCCACAGGCCTCTAGCTAGACACGGCCCCATTTATCACCATCCTCTGAGCTCTGCCATCCAGCCAGTCCTCAATCCATCTCACTGTCCACTCATCTAACTCACACTTCCTGAGCTTCCCTATGAACATGTTACAGGAGATGGAGTCGAACGCCTTGCTGAAGTCAAGGTAGACAACATCCACTGCTCTCCCCTCATCCATCTAGCCCATTATCCCATCACAGAAGGCTATCAGGTTGGTTAAACACAGCTTCCCTTCAGTGGGTAGTTGGATATTTGCAGCATGGATGGGCTTGATGTAGTTTACATTGAGATGTGCCTGGAGAACTGGAACAACCTGAAAATTCAAGAAATGGGAGAGAAGTGGACAGAGGGGAGAGAGGGAGAAGTGGGACCAAGGGAATTAGATCAGAGATTCCAACATCATGTCATGGAAAAAAAAAAAAAAGCAAAATACAATCAATTAATTTGTAAATGGCAGGATAATCAGGCAATAAACAGTCAGCACCATTATATCAAGTGTGACTCATATCAAGTCAACCTAATTTCTTCCTTTGGCAAGGCATCTGGGCTTTATTAAGATTTCAGGCACTGTTATCTATATTTTTATTAGCAAATAAGAGAAGGCCTAATAGACCCATAATGAATCCATTTTTTTTCAGTATAGAAAATAACATAATTGATAACATAAAAGTCCAACATGAGCAGAGCAACAAAAGTGCTGTAAAATCCTTAGGAAAAAAAAAAAAAAAAAGAATTGAAAATAATCTTGATCAAATGGAAAAAGTGATTCAGAAAAAAATGTAATTGGCCTTACTGAATGGCAGTTTTACATTGAGACAGAAGCTACCAGTAACATATGTGCAAGATGCCTGTAAAAGATGTTAAAGCAGCCTGGGTTAGGGTGAATTTTCAAAGCAATATAAATTTAAAACATTGTAGAAGAGAACAAAAGCTGTCTGGATAGAGTCTTTTAGATAGGCCTCGTGAAAAGATCATTAAGAAAATCTACGATGAGCTCCTCTGGCTTCAGTTTGGGGCTCAAGAAAGGTTGAGATAGTTCAAGCAACTCAGTGGTGGGCAATGAAAATGATGAGAGGTCTAGAAATACTTTTTCTAAGCCAAGAGTGAAAGCATTGCATTTGTTTAGTCTAGAGAAGAGAAGAATAGGGGCAGGGAGGAGGGAAATAGGGAGCACAATGATAAAAATCTGCAACTACGTGAGAGATAGGAACAAATAAGGAAATAGCACGCTTTCTGTGGCCGCTGCAGATAGGATGTAATGGTATTAAAATAAAGCAGGAAAGATTTAGGTTAGCTGCTAAGAAAATATTTCTTCCTGGGAGAACAGTAAAGCTGAGAGATAATGTAGCACCTCCATCACTGGAGATCTCTAAGCTCAGGGGGGAGAGAGACACGTGGGTGAGGAATGATTTGCTCGTGTTCGCATGATGAGAGGTCAGCTACATGTTTTCTCAAGGTCCCATCCAAAACCCTTTTCTGCGGTGTCTCCCTGTGTGCTGGGCCCTGTGGGCTTCCACACAGCGAGAAAAGAAAGGCTGAAATTCTTTCATGGACCTGGAACAAAGCAGGAATGGGCTCAGCCAGCTGGGCCCTTCTCATGTGCTTCCAAGGGGCAGCTGTTGGTAGCACGGCCGTGAGAGGAAGACGAGATGTTCCCTCTCCCAACGATTGCCTGGGTCCCTCTTCTGCGGAGATGGGATTGCTGAGCTGTCGCCCGCGGGTACTTTTAGCATTGCCCCAGTATCCCTACGCAGCCACCCCAAGGCTCCAGTTTGACTTGATGTTGCATGACAGTGGGATGAGAGCTGAGGGGGAGCAGCATGGCCAGGAGCAGGAACACTGAGGTGGGAGGGGGGAGCCTCAACATGCAGGACTAAATCACAGCTCAGGACGCCAGTGCCTGTCACAAAGGCCTCAGCCCAGAATTTGTGCTGCAGCCGGCAGGGCTATTGCTAGAAAACTGCAGCTCATGTAATTCTTACTCCTACACGGAGACCTTGGTGGCTCTGTGACACGCTGTCCCCACCAAGAAGCCCTGCTGGGAAGGCGCCATGTGTTGCAGACAGTGGAGGTTTTCCACAGGCCAGGAAGGCGACAGATAGATTTCTGACTGAAATTTCCCTTCCCTTCCCTTCCCTTCCCTTCCCTTCCCTTCCCTTCCCTTCCCTTCCCTTCCCTTCCCTTCCCTTCCCTTCCCTTCCCTTCCCTTCCCTTCCCTTCCCTTCCCTTCCCTTCCCTTCCCTTCCCTTCCCTTCCCTTCCCTTCCCTTCCCTTCCCTTCCCTTCCCTTCCCTTCCCTTCCCTTCCCTTCCCTTCCCTTCCCTTCCCTTCCCTTCCCTTCCCTTCCCTTCCCTTCCCTTCCCTTCCCTTCCCTTCCCTTCCCTTCCCTTCCCTTCCCTTCCCTTCCCTTCCCTTCCCTTCCCTTCCCTTCCCTTCCCTTCCCTTCCCTTCCCTTCCCTTCCCTTCCCTTCCCTTCCCTTCCCTTCCCTTCCCTTCCCTTTCTAAGCTTCATTTTTAACTAAAGGATCACAGCCCGCCACAACCGTTTCTATAAGTTAAGGCCAGGCCTTGTGGTTCAGGTTTGCTCCATGGGTTTAGGTCAAACTCCTCTGGTTTTATCGTCTTCTCTCTCTGGAGTGGCTCGCTCTGGGCCCAGCTGGGCTTTACTGTGCCTTTTCCAAGAAGCAGATTCTTGGAGCGGGAGCCCTGAAAACAAACAAACAATTAGTGGGATCCCTGCTGCTATAAACACGTTCCTATGAAATCCCACATTCTTCCCTGAGATACGGGCTGCGCTCGCCCTCCCTGTGCCCAGGCAGCTAACCATGCAAGGCTCCCTTTGAAATGTCATTCACAGCAAAAAGGTCTCTGCACTGCTTACTCCCTACTCATTTGGGGCAGAGACGGGAGGTCAGCAGGGGCACGCACATGCTGACAGCATCGCGCCTAAGAAAAGCCGGGCACAGATCTGTCTGTGTATGAATTAACTTAGCTACGAGTCAAACGTCAGAGAACTGGCACAGCTGAGACACATGAAGCTCACTCCTTGGCGTGCTGGCAAATAAGGAAAGATAAATCAGCTCGTCAAGAAGTCTAGGGTTTAAGGTAGAGGGCAAAGATACAGATTGAGGCTCTAGCTTACTAGAAACTTACCTGTGTGACCTTGGGTAGTTTCTCCAGTTCTTAGTGCCTCCTTTCCACACCTGCAAAATTGGGATATTAGTTCTTCCTGTTCCCCATCCTTTGCCTATAGGATATTCTAGCTCAAGAGTTTTTGGAGCAGGGCTCAGCATCCAGCGCAGCAGGGCCCTCGTCCCAGGGGATGAAGCATTAGACCCATTATACACAGTAGTAATTCCTGACTGCCATGCCAGGAGTGATTTTTTTTTTTTTTTCTGTGTTGCCTTTTCTGCACAGCTGAGCTCAGCCCATTCCCTGCTACTCTGGACTGGGATCCAAGCAACAATGTTTTTGATGTTGCGGAAAGCTGGTGGAAGGCTCAGAGTGACAAAGCATCCTTCACAGAGAGGAGCCGTCTGCTCCTCCTCAGACAGGGGCCAGCAATGGCGCCAAGCAGCTGTGGAGCGGAGCCACGTGTTGGACTCGCAGATAAACTTTGACAGATGTGCAGCCAGCAGAATGAAAAAGGAGAGAGAGCGAGAGAGGGAGGGAAAACAGCTGGAAATAGCAAGAACTTGAAAATGGTCAGAATTTATTCAACAAATTAACAGCAACAAAATGTTGTGATCCCTGGAAAGCTTTGCATCTCCCACTGCTGTCATTAGTGTTGGCTAGGGAGGCTATAGCCAGGAAACATTTGGTCAAAGCAGAATCCCAGCTGCAGTGATGCTGGTTTTTTTCACCTCTCTTGTGTTTAACACCTGTTTAAAGCAGTAAGCTCATGTAGGGTCGTCAGGCACCCAGACACCACTGTATGTGGAATAAAACCTGGATTCAAGGTTCAGTTACTTCTTAACACTGGCCCTGACAGTCTGTTCTTAGGAGAAGTTTCCTTCACTGTGACCAGACCTTTGCATACTTGTGACTACGACGGAGAGCTCAGGATAATATATTTTAGCTGGAATTCTTGCAGACTTTTTCTCCCATTCCTAGGACATCAGTTCCTGTTTTCCTTGTGCTCTTAGTTTTATTTCATCAGCACCTCGCAATTTTGCCTGTGCTCAAGGCACTGTAGAAAATGCCTTGTCCTAAAGAGTTCGGAGATTAACCAGAGAAAAATACGAGCTGAAGAAAGATTAGGTAAGTTAATAGGCATGTGGAAAAGTGATGTGGCTTGCTGAAAGTCATGCACTAAGGCACGAGCAGAACACTGAACGATAGTATTTCACCTGCTTTTTTTTATGCTGTGGTCCTACCTACGGGCTCCGCCATCTTCAGGTCCCTGGCTAGCACGTGATCCTCACCTACCTGCACCACCATCTTCACCTCTTTCTTTGGAGTGTGGAACCTTGGAAAGTTTCAGAAACACAGGGAAGCCAGAGCTGCTGAAGGATACGCCTAAATCTAAGTAGCCAAATCCCTTCAAATGCGACATGGCTATTCTGCACCAAACACACACACCCTCACATATGGGGCTGCAGCCATTGAGCCCTGTGGGACGAAGTTTCTAAGCATCACAAACTGGACACACTGGTAACAAAAACGTTTATTTATAGGAGATACCTGTAATATATATTTTAGGACAGGGGGATAAATTCTCTACCTTCAGTTTACACGCATGCACACACATACATGCAGCTCAACAGTACAGTCCCTATCCACCAGCATCATTTGCCTCTGTTCTTAAACGACCACCATCACCACAAACAGTAAGTATTGTGTATGAATGAATCACATATTTTAATGTGCTAGTACCAAGCTCAGAAAGAATATAAGTCCTGAACCTTCTCCAGCATCTCACAATTGAAGACTTGGGATTTGAATCAATTGGAAGTGTCCTGGTTTGCAGCCTTCTCTGCTTTCTTCTGACTAGGAATGAGAGCATCAAAATGTCACCAGCCAGGAAAATCAGATTCCTCCGAGCCTTCATGGCAAGCTGAAAATTGTCATCTGCAGCATTCAGAAATTTCTGCCTGTATCTCTGCTACTGAAGCTTATCTGACACCATCGAAAGCAAATGGTAAGAAAAGGAAGCAAATCCACCAGGTCCTTACAATACAGCTGTAGCTAGAGGCCCAAAGTATGCAACATTAAAAAAATGTGGTGTCACCCCTCTCATATAAAGCCGAACTTTCTCGCAACATACACTGAAGTCCCAACCAAATGACAGCAGCAACACATAACATTAAATAAAGTGCTTTATTGCAGTATCAGATAAAGAATTCTTCTCTATGAAATTTTGAAGGAATAAAAGACATTTAATATATATTATGCATATAAAATAATAAACTTAAGGAGGGAAACTAAGAGATTCATCACTTAAATAGCAGTGGATTGGACAGAATCTTTGATGAAATATAAAAATAAATGCTTCACCTCTATTTTTCTTATGGTGCTCTGCAAAGCCTCTTGGTGTATAAGGTGCTTGTGTGAGGAACAACACTGCTTCTTGTTTTTCATGCTCCAGTTTGTACCTGTATCTTCCAAACCACAGAGACAGCAAGGCAGAATAGCCACCTGGCTCTCAACCAAGGTTTTAGTGGGGACTCAAGGCAAGAAAGTTTTCTACTTGCTCTTAGACAGAACCTGCATTCATTGCAGAAATTAGTTGCATTTTCAGGGGACATGTTGGTTGACATATTCATTATAAGCAGGGAGAAGATGCAATTCCTGGGTGACATTCGTTATTATAAGGGCACTTCCTCAGAGACTAGCCAATGTAACAAAAGAAATTGGCTGACCTACTGAAAAGTCTTTCCAGAGCAGCTATTTACAGAGTTCCTGCATCCATTTGTAGGTCCAATGCTGGATTCATGTTTAATGGGAAGTTATTTTAAAGAAGTCTGTGTTTTGATTCTAGACAAGCTTCTCTGATAGTACTTTGATGGTACTGGTGACATATGAAAGGGGAGAGGAAATATGAGGATACCCTGTTGGATGCCAAAAGATAGCAAGCTCACCCTTCCATAGCCTCAGCCACTCAGTCTGTCGGCTTTCTGCACAGACGTCTCCATGTCTTCCTCTGTGAGGCCCCTTGCACTGGTGACAAGCCCTGGGAACCAGGCTGCCTGATCACTCCATCCCCTCATTATCACCTCCTTGTGAACTCTCTCTTTACAGCAGTCCTGTCAACAAATGACCATTTTGGCTAGAGAGCACGTAATGGTCACTGATATTTACTGGAATCTGGGTCTCCATCCATGCTTATTTGGTTGCACCTTCATTCTCATCCTTTTCATGATTCTTTTCATCTTAGACTGCATGCTTTTTGGGAAGGGGACTGTGCCTGCTTATGCTTTAATTGTACCCGTAACTTGGGTCTGTGGCTGTAAGCTGTGTAACAGTTAAACAAGATAATTTCATAAATAGTTTTGTTTTACCAGCAAAGTCCTATGCATTGATGACCAAGGATGCAATATTGTATAAATAACAAATGGCAAAAGGATTAACAGATACAAGACAGTCCCAAAAAGACTCCCCACACATTGGATATTTACTGGCCCTGGAGAAAGCTGTTCAAATGAAGATAGAAACAGCACAGACCAATCCAGCTTTTGAACGCAGATAGATGTCATTGGATTTAACAGCATTCTGCAGAAAAAAAAATGCAGAGTAACCAACCACCTTGGTTAAAGTCTTTAATCTAGAAATTATTCCAGCCTTCCTTACAATAACTTCCTCTTTTATTTCCTCTACTGCATCAAATTTGCTAAACAAAAGTCGTGAATGGTTTGTGTCAGGTTTAGCTACCCAATGTCCAGAGATGATGTTCAGCCTAGTTTCTCTGTGGGAAGTTTGGGAGCTGTGAAACTCATTCCCAAAATGTGCTAGAAGAAAACTGCCAAGGACCTGTGAAAAGCTGGAAGAAACAGGCAACACCAAGGTGACAGTGGAATGTCATATTCGTGATCTGCAGACTCCAAGAATTAATGCCATCTTTGTTGGTATGTGCACTTCTTCATCAGTTGGAGCCACCGTGACGCCGCCCAGACTTGACTCTGCTGTGACACATCAGCTCTTCTACATGCTCACCTTCCTGTCAGAGCAACAGCAAGGGAGCTCTGCAGGGAGAGCTGCAACTGCTCCGGGGCTCTCCCAGCTGCACGGAGGGGCACAACCCCTGCCGGGAGAAGGAAGCACACGAGTCAAGAATGACCCTTCGCAATGAGATGTGACGGAAGAATGGGGAAAACAGAGGCTGGAAAAACAGAGGCTATCTGGAAGGCTCTCTTGCTGTGGATAAGGGAGGAATTAAACCACTTCATGCCCTTCCTTGCTCCTGCAGCTGTCATTCTCACTCTGCATCTGGCATTGCACTAGGAAAATTGTCCCAGGTGCAGAGATTGACAGCAGATGCTGAGGCAGCCCAAGTCTCACAGGTTCATCTCAACCAAGGGACAAGGAGGAAGAATGATGGTGTGAGTGTGTGAGGACAATTTGCTTTCTCTGGGTTGCCTCTTGCTGGGGGTCTGGGCAAATACACCATGGAGAAGGCCCAGAGTGCTGAACAGTAGACTGGAAATAAGGTAACATTTCATGCTCACAGTGGTGAGTGGTTTGTTCCCATCACCATGGGGAGCTGGCCCCTGAGGTCTAATGAGAGTAGAAAACAGCTACTATGGGCGTTAGAGTGGCCTACAGCTGTGTGCTGCCACATGCTTTTGCAGGTTGACTAAAAGCTATCAGTTTGAGGTCAAATCTCTTCTCCCTAATATCACCCATGATGAGCTGTAATAGGTGGAGAGTGTTCCAGCCATGGACAGTCTGGTGGAAGGTGTAGGGGTTCCTGCTCAGTGTTGGTTTGTAAAGGTGAATGGAAACTCTAGGACCAAACTGGGACCCAGGTCCTGAGCAGCCCCACTCGAGCAGGACACAGGATCTGAGTGAGCTGCTGTGCTGTAAGACTAACACGCACTGGGTGGCCAGGTGGGCACTTCAGACTCAAGGAGGAGCACGAGGACTTGACCCCAGAGAAAGTGGGAGGCAGCCTTGGCAGATTGCCTCCAAGCAGCAAGAGGGGATGCAGCTCACCTGCTCCCTTCAGCCAAAACACTGTTTTCTTCCACGGCCAAAACTGCTGTGGCATGGTCGTCTTGCTAAGGGAGCCCAGGCAGTAACTTTCCTCTTGTCTCGTCCACTTTCAGGAGCCCAAGAAACCCTCTTAGGTCTCTCCCTGTTCCTTCCCAACTGTAGATGTGAAGAGCTGAGAAGAGGGGAGGCCCCCCACTCTATGTATTACTGGGACAGCCCCACTGAGAACCCCCTCCATGTTTTAGAATCCAGGCAGCCCATGCCAGGCCAGGTATGCAGGCATGACCAACCAGCTCCTCCTGCACCCAGCCAGCTCCTCAGATGCAGTGTGAAACCAACACAAATTGAGGCCATTTCACCCTGCAGACCCTCAGCTCAGAGCTTGCACTGAAAAATTGCAGAGAATGCTTTAGAAAAGTGTAGATGGGAACAGTACCCCTTTTACTTTACACTCCTCACTGGCTCCCATTCCCTCCATCCATTCAGGGCTACAAGGATGATCCGGGGCCTGGAACATCTGCCCTATGAGGAAAGGCTGAGAGAGCTGGGCCTGTTCAGCCTGGAGAAGAGAAGGCTGAGAGGAGACCT
>VZSV01000079.1:2847114-2862798 GCA_013398735.1 Nothocercus julius
AGGCCCCGCGCCTTGCCCGACGGCGCCAGCTCCTCGTCCGCGGCCGCGCGGGGGGCGGACGAGGCGGACACCTGGACAGGGAAGAGGCAGTGAGGACAGGTGCCTGGCTCCAGCAGACCTCTCGCGCTGGCAGCAAGCAGCTGGCAGCGGGGAGCAGACCATCCTGCTGGGTCGCAGCGACGCTTCCCGGGACGGGGCGCAGCGCGGCCGTGCCGGCGGAGGGGAGGTGGCCGGGCCGAGGGCAGCCGCTCGCACCCAGTTCCCACGTTACTCATTTCTGTGCTCAGTGCGTGCTGGCGTGAAGGGCCGCGAGTCAAAGGGACAGCAGGCTCCAGTGCATCCGAGAAACCGGAGATGGGAACAACTGGTAAACTCTCTCCCTGCTGCAGCCCGTGCCAAGGCAAGGCCGTCCCCAGGAAGGTTTGCAGGGCCCTAGGGCTTGACACTTGGAGCGGAGGTGCCTGAATTCACAGCATCTCCGCAAGCGCGGCCGCGGCTGCCCGCCCGGCGAAACCCGCTTTGTTCCAGCGCTCACCCCTCGCGCCAGCCCGAGCGAGAGCGGTGGGATTAAGGAAGAGAGCGGAGCACCCCTCCCCACGGGGGGTGCAGAGAGGCATTTCTACCTGCAATTAGAGCCAGATGGCTTGGGAAGGACTCCCCTCCCTTTCATCCTGATCACTGGAGCACTTCAAAGGCGGCTGGAGCCCGGCCAGGCTCTCGTGAGCACACACACAGGCCTGCCCGCTAGCCCTGTGCCCGCACATCAAAGCTCTGCTGCCCGCGCCCCCTCCCCCAGGCAAGGGAAAAGAGCAGCGGGGACACTGCTGGTCCCTTGGCTGCTGACCAGAGCCGGGCTGGACGCGCGGAAGGGTCTGTGACAGACTTCACCAGATGGGCCCTTGAAGAGAGGGAGGCTGCAACGCCTAGAGGGAGAATTTGAAGCTGCCTTCCCTCCCTAGCAAGGTGGGGGGCTTCCTCCAGCACCGCCGCGCAGCAGAAAGGTGCTAGAGACAGACCCCTCTGCCTGCCCCTTCCCCTTCTGCTCGTGTGCCTGACCCAAAGCCCTGTCCAAAACCACGCAGAAGGGAGGCCCAGCTCTGTGCCAGCCCTTCTGCCTCTGACCTCTCTGCTTCAGCCTACCGCCAGGTCTCCCTGCCCTCCCTCTCAGGCCCAGGGGCTCCCTGGAGGGGGGCAAGGAGGATATGGTAAGGAGGGAAACGGCAAGGAGGACAGAGCAGACGAGCTGTGCAAGGCAGGCAGCCCACCTTGGCCCTGTGAGGAGACCTGCTGCACACCGGGTGTCCTGAGCCCTGCTGCGTCCTGTCCTTGGGTGCATCTCAAGCTGCAAGAGCTCAGGGCAGTTGCAGTGGTGCAAAACAAATGGCTAGTGAGGAGGAAGGGGGTCAACCTAAGGCGGCAGAGCTCTGTGAAGGGTCACCACCCCACTCGGACTTGCTGGGCAGCACCATGCGCTGGCCTTTTCCCAGCCCCAGCACAGGTTAGTCTGAGCAGCCTGGCCATGGTAGGTGCTGGTACCTCCATGGCTTCTGGAGCTTCACTTTGCTGCAGGGAGACATGTGAGGAGCTGACACTGCACTGGTGAATGGGGATGTGGCTACGGGGTGCAGGCTTGGCCATTCGTGACTGAGGACGCCCGCAGGATGCCAGGTGAGCATCCTGCCTAGCACTGAGCAGCTCGCAGCGTAGTGCTATGGACTATCCCTCCTAAAAGCCTCCAGCACCAGCCAGCTTTCCAAGGACAAGGGGATGCACACGAGGCCACGTCCTGCACAGCCCAGAGACGTGCTTTGCTAGCACCAGCCACAAGACACTGGTCAGTAATGCTAAGTTTGCTTCCAGTGGCATGCGGCACTCCAGACCGTGCAAATGCAACCCCTATAAAAGGGAATGCCAATAGCCCTGCAACACTGGCATTCATGCATAATTTGGAATGAGCTTAACAAGGCTGGGTGAGCTCATTTCACAGACAACTCCAACTTTATACACATGGAAACTGAGGTCTGAGAAATGAGATCTGAATTCACCCAAAGATGTCACAGTGACAGACCTAGGAACAGACTTTGAGTCTCCAAACTTACTTACACTCAGTGCCTAATTCAGATTTTACGCCTAAACAAGTTCAAGAAATTCAGAGTGCTGTTCCCACAAGGAAAACGTAACCTGTTGCAGAGGAACTGGTTGAGAGGGCTAACAGTGCTCTCTCTCTCTGCACCCAAGCCCTCTGGAAGCACAAGGTCCCCTCAGGATGTTCATCTTGGATGGCCCAGACTCTACTGCTGGGACCTCCAGCAATCTGGACCTCTGCCAAGAGGATCACCATCTGATTTCCAGCCTTCACAACATCTGCGTACACAGCCATCTGTCCAGCTGTTGTCCCCCCAGATGGTATCACTATCTGAAGCTCAGCAAGGAGCTTGACTGTGAGAAGCTCCCTGCCCTTTACTGCATCTGCACTGAAGGGCTGCCAATACCCACACAAAGACACTGCAATACAAGGTCTCGTGGGCATAACTCTTTCAGTAATGGTCACTGTACAGTCCAGCTCTTCCCTAACGCTATCAAATGCTTCCCTCTTTCGCTTCTCTTGGTTAAGATGTGGCCTTAAATCAAATGTTTCTCCCCAGCAGATTCCTACACCATGCCCTGTCCCATCTTACCAAGCTCTCCTCTTGAGCTGTGGATTGCAACAAGGACCTGCGAGGCCCAGCGTGCTCCTGCCTTCGCTGCAGTCACTGCACCATGGCCTGCCCGCACTGCGCTGCCCTCACTGCACTGAGGGCACGTTGCCCCTCCCTGAGGAGCTCCCAGCAGGGACGCAGGCAGCCCCCGAGCCTTGTACCACTGCCATGCAACACCCATTCTCTTCTCAGGCTTGCAACACGAACCAGCTGTACAGAGCCATCAAGCCTGAAGCTAACGTATTTCAGTGCAGTAGCTAAAGGAAAAAAAAGAAAGGTTTGCCTGTCCATAGTGAAAATGGTATTTCCCTGCTTTGCTGCTCAGGAGAAAGGATGCATTTGTTGAGGCCAGTGGCTCCAAGCCTTTTGGCCCAGCAGAGCCCTCAGTTTCAGTGTATATCCCATTGTCCACTCCCAGCCACTGGGCCAGACAGCCCGTACCACCATATACACACAGACTGCAAATAAAACAAACCTCTCCATCAATAAACCATTGCAAACCTAACAGTCAGCAGCCCCCATCATTCTACCACTGGGAAAGCACTTTTCCCAGCAAACATTAGAAGCAGAAAGCTTGGAGTCTGGAATTCATCAATATCTCATGGCCACTTCCCTAGCCTTTTTCTGCAACCAGCCCGCATCAAGCAAAAGAAAGAGCTGAGCAGGTAATTCCACTAGCCCAGCTCCGGTTCCTTTGCCTACACTTGATGAGCACAGCAATATCCTAACTGGCTTGGAGCGAAGGTTTTATGGGTCTGGAACCCAACCCTACAGCACTCTGGAAAGAACTTTAGTTTCCGTTTGCCAAAGCTCTGCTTAAACTGAAGGCAATAAAAACCAAATGCTCTGATCACACCTGCCTTTCTACTTGTCTTTCTACCACTCCTGAGCCTTCCTCTGGATAGGACTGTCTAAATAGGACTGTCTAAACATTTCTGGCCACAAACTCAGCGAATTAGGAAGCGGAAGAAGCTGAGTAGCACTTCACCTCAGCATCCTGCCTGCTTTGTACATGACAAGGACAACACAGAACATGGGAAAGGGGAGGGAGAGTCCATGCCTTTTCGCTAAAGACGAAGTGCTGATGTTTTCCATTTCTAGTCCATTTACCTCTATTAAAGTCATTTGGACATCTGAAGACAATGAAGAGAGCAGCTGCAAAAGCCTTACAAGTTATAGAAAAACTTTGTCAGTGAGAAACTTGTAGAATCCAATCTGTTTTTCCTGTTGCAAAGATAAAACAATGATTTGATTTCCTGGTTCTTTAAGCAAATAACTAGCAGGCACCAGAGACTCTTTAATCCAGAGCAGAAGCACATAACAGGATCCAACACTCCTGAGTCCAAGTGTTGAGTCAAAGTCCAACAAATTCAACTGAGAAAAGGGAATCATGTTTTTAACGCAGTAGGTGATCAACCCCAGGCAAAGCTAACAAGGAAAGTGGCAATATCTCTGTGGAGACTGTCAGATGCAAGTTACTGGGCTAAACATATATGTATAAGCATCTGTGTTATTGGGGATATCGAAGGGTCCAATGATTCTTCCGGTCTTAAAATCTGCAACTTGGCTATAAGCTTGTTTAAGATTCTAAACCAAACTTACGTTAAAAAAAGAAAACTGTAGATTTTACATAAAAATGATTAGAGATGTCAGATCCCACGGCAATTTAAAGTCTGGAAATACCAACAAATCAGCCCTGTGTGCTGTGTTGTCTGATGGCAATCAAGAACACAACTTCTTTGCTGCCACAAAAACCAAAGATATTTGTTGCTCCAGCATGTTTTTCAGTATCATCCTATATACTAAACATTGCCATGCTTTTTATATTAACCCCCTGGCAACACTACTTGTATCTACACGCATTACTTAGCAGAGTTGTTCTTCATTACGGGGTTAAACCCAAGCTGCATATACTTGTGCTAACTGCCCTTGAGAGCAGAGCAATGCTGGAACCTGTGCAACAAGCTCAGAGGAAGCAGCTTCCACCCATAGCCTACCTTGAGCCAGTTAGCGAGAACATAAACTCATTTAGCTTGTGCATGCAGGAGTCAGATCAGAGGCAACATTCGGGTTATACTTTGGGCTCGTTAACACTGCAGTGAAGAAAATGACACATCTGCTAACGGCTGGTGGAGCACTGTGGGATATAATTATAAGGAATGTGTTTTTTGTTGCTTAATTATTACTGCTCATGTTGTCATATTTCCTTTGAACAGTTCTACCTCATTGTTCTGAAGCAAGAGCCCAACCAGAAGAACTATTTATTTTTTGTACCTTCAGCTGAGTCTCTATGTCTTCCTACTCTTGCCCCAAGCTCTCTCCAATATTTTAAAATGCCTTGCATTTTGTAGCAAACCTACCCACTTATGAAATAGCCATGTACAAAACAGAAAACATTTGTTTTTTCACCTCTATATCCACCTAGATAAACTGCAAAGATGCGGAGCAAACTTGCAAAAGGAAATTATCTTTGATCTGAAACCAAGCGAGACCAGGTCCAGAGCAGGGTTTTGATACAAAGCTACTGGTGTAGGGGGGTGTTACTGTTTTGCTTCAGAAGGAAACCCAGCCTGGTTGGGGGAGGCGCTGGCTTCAGTCAGGTCACTTGTAGAAAGGTTCAGAACAGTTTCCATTGGTACTGGGGAAATGGGGATGTTATTCCTGTGCTAATAAGTAACAATGTTGAGTTGCTTTAATAGAAAGGAAAATTACAGCATTTGACAGCAGGGTAATCAACAGGAAAAAATTCAGCGTGCCCCTCTCTGTCCTCCTCCCAAAGTGTGGGGTCTGCTCTCAGGTTGATGATCCTATGACAGACACTGCAAAAAGAAATGGCTTTTTTAGCCCAGCCAGCTGAGACCGCTTTAACCTCCAGAGAGCCACAGTTCGATTCTCACGCCCAATAACCGATCCACCAGCACAGTCCTTGAGGCAGATGGAAAAGCAACGGAATGCAGATTACTCAACTGACCACCACTACGAACCAACTCATCACCTGCTTAACAGATTTCCCATAACTGTGCCATAACGTGCTTCTACAGATATCAAGAGCAGGGTGGACGCATAAGAGAAAATTGGAAAAGCAATGCTGCCATCCCATGTTTGTCACTGACATGCCTCCCTAGCTACAATCTCAACATTCAGAAGCAACATCTTTTGATATACATCAGGCTTAATAGGAGCTACCACTCAAGATTTTCAAAAGAAGGAGCCCTGAAGACTCTGGCAGAGGCGAATTAAGGCGGCAGATCCCTCCACTGCCCACCACTTCTTCTGCCCTTGCTTACGCTCCTGTTAGCAAAAGGGGCTTCAGGGAAGGTGCAGCACTGGCAGCAGTATTAGCCCCATCCCTATGGGCAGGGTAAAGGTGACTTCCACTACCACCTGCTGCAGCACCAAAGGGTGCCAACACAGTCACTGTCTGTCTGTCCATTCCCTTGCTGCAAGGCCCAAAAGAGCAAATCAGACCAAATCAGGCCAGCTGGATTAACTCCAGGGACGACCTGGGCTCCTGAGCACACCCAGCTGGGAAGCACCACCAGGCAGGAGGAACCACGCAGAGCCAAATCGCTGGCTCTGACAGAGACCAAGCAGAAGCCATGAAAACCCCTTATGACCAGGACCTGTTCCTGATCCTAGCAAGTCCCTTTCAGTGCAAAAAGCCACCTTGTCAAAAAGATAGATTTGGACACAATAAAAAGCAGGACCAAGATCTCCCAATTGCTGGGCTTCTGCTTTACTCACCAGGCCAGCTAAGGATCAGCTTACACACAAGTTTGGCTCTTTTCTCTTTTTAAGTGAAAACATTAACAGCTTCCTTTATATTCTGAAAGATAGTGTAATGATCCTGTTTATGATAGACCAGTGGGAGCTGGCAGTGATCTGTGGGCTGTGGAGATAATTATTACACCTTCATGATTACTATCTTCATGCCATTATCAAAGCACTTCAGATCACATGGAGCCACCCTCTTTTCTGAATAGGTTTATTCTACTTGCCTTGAAAGGGGAGCTGCAGGTGTCAACATGAAAGGATTCCCCGCGTTTCACATTCACTTTCACAACCGTAACAACTTTACAAACACTTTTCACCGCCTGCAGCTACACTGCTTCGGAGACACAGCCATCCCTGCTGCAGCGGCCACCGCAGCATGGAGCGACAGCAACAGTGCGCGGGGCTGGGAAAGGAGGAAGGACGCAGTGTTCCTGCAGCACTGAATTGGGGTGGCTGCCCTGGCAGCCAGCAGCGCACCTTGCCGCCCGCCCCACGGGGGCTCCCAGCCCCAGCGCCCTTCGCCGCAGGCGCCCCTGCTCGCACCCGCATGGGTAACTTGCTCTTGCTGCCCTCAGCCAGCCTCCCACGGCACCTGTGATATGACGAGGACAAGAAAAAGTCCGGTGGCTCTTCAGCTCTTTCCATGCATTGCTACTGCCCTCCTCAACGTCACAAGCAGATGCTTCTCTCTCCACCATAAACGTTTTTTAACTCCTTAACACCAAGATAAACAGTGTAAAATTTATTTATTTTTTGCAAAGGAAATGACTCTCTCAAGGTCTCTCAGGTAGCCTGGGGCCAGGCCGGAGGGACATGCAGGGCCTCCCACGTCATGCTCATGAAAGCAGCCTTCCAGGAAGGCCCTCCCAAACGCTGCCCTCGCTGGGCTCCTGCCCGCGATGGACTGCCCAGCCTCCCAGCCTAACCAGCCAGAGAGCCACAGCAGAGAGGAAGGGAAGGCAGCTACTTCACAGCACAAACCGGTGCCAGAGAAGCAGCGCGGGTCCCACAGCCCTGTCCCTGCCCACGCCGCGAGGCTGCCCGGCCGTCCCCCGCGGCGGCGCGGGCGCACACCCTGCCCTCCCGCGCTCTCTGGCACCGGCTCCAGAGGGGCACATGGTTTCTGTTAACATAGCTGTGCTGTAATGCACATAAGCTCTTAATGCATCTCACTGAGTCGCTGTTAACTTGTTCCAGCTCTAAACCCCATGTGCTTTAGTAACCATTAACTTGTTCCAGCTAATGATACACATTTGTTCCTCTGCGCACCGTAACTCTCCAATTGCTCCAGCTGCTGCTTCCTTTACTATCGCAGCTCAGGCAAAACTGCAAAAGGAAAAAAAAAGAAAAACAACCCCCAAATACAGCAAAGCAAGCACCCCTGTTCTCTCCAGCTCTCCCTCTCCCTTCCAAACAACTTGCCGTTGTTCCTGTGAAACCATTGGGATTTCTTTTTCCCAAAGAGAGAAATAGGAAGGACCAGATTACAGCCCACCTCCCGAGCCTGCTGGAGGCAGCGGCGAGGATGGGGGATGCAGAGCAGGAGGGACGTCGGGGTGGCCCCGATCCCCTTGCCCGAGCGTGGCATCAGCTGCCCTGGGAGAAGGCGAAGCACAGGGCCAGGGAAAGGATGAGCTGCCTTTTCTGTGGATGGGGTCCAGTCCCTGTCAGAGAAACCAAATGGAGGTGAATGGGGCAGGGACTGTATCAACAAAGGATAAAACGGGCACCCAAGTTGGTCCCAGAGCAACTCCAAGGGAAGGGATCCAAGCAGGAATGCTTGAATCTCTGCTTCCCAGAAAAGCAAGACTAGGGACATTTCAGTGAAATCTACCCCTTGTCCCCTAAGCATTTGGTCTGCAGCTCCCTAGCAATAACTGGTGGAGCTAAGCTTGCTCAGCTGCTCTCCACATCCACTCCCCAGGGCCTTTCCAACAGCCTGGCAGACAAGCTGGCAGCAGCAGGGTGATGCCCTTGCCAGAGCCCCACTGCTAGGACTGTCACCTCTGCATTTAAGCAGCCACACGTTAGGGGAAGGCCTTCCAGGGATACTCTTGCCACAGCTGCTGAAGGCTTTGATGACAACCAGATGGAAAAGACCAGCAGGTTGAGGTTTATCCTCCCCATGCCCTTGTGGCTGCCACCTCCATGGCAGTCCAAAACAGCTCCCAGGATCACTTTGAAGCCTCGTCGTGGACATAGCCCCCATGCCGAATGCTCCCACGTGGCCACCCCTGGTATGTTCAGGACAGGCTCATGAGCAGCTGTCTAGTGCTGCCAAGTCTCCTCTCCAGCCAGGCGGCGGGATTTAATGACTCCTGCCTGTCAGTGCGTTGTGAAAGGGCTGACGGGATAAGGAAACCTTTCCCCCAGCTCCAGCCTGTGCTGTTTGTAACTCCTTTGTTCATGAACTGTTCAAGGATAGTTTCTACTGCTTAAATAGCTTTGCAAAAAAATATTTTTTTTTCTCACCAGATGGGGATGTGAGGTTTGCAGGGCTGCAGATATGAGCCTGAACTCAGAGGTAAGCTAAGGCAGATCTGGAAGGAGAGCCCTGCTTTCCCAGTACCTTAGTGCCCGCTGATGTCTCCTTCATATTTTGGCATAATTTGCCAGCAGCACCTTAGCTGTAACCCCAGGACAGTGACAGCTCTAGGGGCTACAGCTAAGTCTTGCTTCTCCTTCAAGCCTTAATGATTAAAAACAAATGGTAGATTTCAGCAACCCTTTAGACATTTTCCTCTCAATCACACCCAGAATGGCTGTTATGCTTCCCACAGGCTTCTGGCGGGGTAAGGAGCTGGTACCTGGATTCCCATCTCAGCTCTTTTTCCTCAGCCAGACACTTTCCCGATGCCAGAAGCCCCAAAGCCCAGAAGCAGAAGCACAAGGTTCCCCAGGCTGGGCTCGGTAGCAGAGGGCCAAGCCCCCGCACTGGAGGCCTGCGGAGCCCCGAGCTGATGCTGACAGGAGGCTGCTGAGCCCCGAGGGCCGCACACCTCCGTGCGCCCCGACACCCCTTGGCAGGCGCGCAGGGAGACTCCCCACCAATGCGCCCCGGCGCAGAAGAACGAGCTGCTCCCCCACGGGAAGCTTTGATTTTGGAGGCAGCTTAAGGGCACAGTACCGTCACCGGGCTGCCGGGCACACGCGGGGGCGGGAGGCAGGTCTGGAGACATCCGTGCAGAGCCCGCTCTCGCTGGAGGCACCGCACAGCGCCGCGCACCGGCGGTGCCCTGGGCTGGCCGCGGGAGCCACCGCAGACCCGGGGCCGGAGGGCACCACAGTGCTCGGCAGGAGGCCTGGGAGGGCACGTGGAGGGAGCAGTAGCGCCGGGCAGCCGCAGAGGCACAGGGGGAGAGCCCTTGGTCGTGTTGCTTCACGGCAGCGAAGAGGTGCTGAGCCTCTGCTCGTAGGACACCCCTGGCCTGTCCCCCGAACACTTGTTCTTCACCGCTGGGCACTCCGCCGCCAGCAGTCGAGCAGTGGTAGGAGTCAGTGCTGGTTTATTTGCACCCGAGTTCAAGCCACCTCAGCGGGGATCTGAGGACGGCCTGCCACCGCCAGGAGCCCGGCAGAGGCGCTGGGAGGGCAGCGTCGGGGAAACAGGTACCTCTGACACGTGCCACGGGCACACGGCACGGGCAACGCGCCTTGGCTCCTGCCGCTCGGGGTGCGTTCCCGGACTTGCCTCACACCTTAAGTGGTGTTCCCCAGATAAGGCTCGGCACGCCGTGCCAGCTAACCCCTTCTAATCCGCGAGGAGACAACCCCTGCCTCCCGGCTCGCCTCTCTGCCCTGCGCGCGCCGCCGCTCCCCGGCTCCCGGCCTCACACGCCGCCAGCAGCGCTGCCGGCCGGCACAAGGCAACGACAATCAGGAGGAAATTTACTGCGTTTTGTTCCCTTTGAAGCTTTATCCTTCTGCTGGAGATCAAATCAAATCTGCAGCGCAAGAAGTGTTGTTGCTCCTCACACCAAGAGCCACCTGCAACTCTGCGGCACGGAGCCACCAGCTTTTTGGTCTCTTCATGTCTTAAGTGCTAAGCAGCTTCTTCGACAAATCCAAGGAGATTCTGCACACAGCAGTTTTGTGCAGAACACACAAAAAATCAGCAGCTCTGAAACATACTGTGCAGGTTGATTCTTACAGCTGTCTACACAAAAGTGTCCAACAACCAACAAGGAGGCAAAAATTCTCTATTAGAATTAAAAAAAAAAAAGAAAGAAAGAAAGAAAGTCCTTATGGTTTTACAGGGCTCTGTCTGAAACAGAAATATTTTCACACACAAACACTGCTGCAGTCAATACCCTACAGACTCTGGGCGACAAAACCTGCTTCGGAGGTCTTGTTTGGTGCGAGATGCGCAGTCCACCTCTCTGCCAGGGCTGTAGCTTAGATGGTTCTGAAGCTTCCTTACGAGGGAAGCAGCTGGGTGTGTTCTTTGGGAACTGTTCTCAGTGAAAGCATACTCATTCATACAATGGGAAACAAAAGATTCCTGTTTTTCCCTCCTTGTGCCCAAGAGGCCGACAAGAGCAGGGCAGGCCCCTGCGCTGCCTAGCTCGTGCCCCTCAACGTGTGGCGAAGGAGCCACTGCGGGAGGCACGGCGAGTGGAAGGGGAAGGTGGTCCTGCCTTGCACTTACTGGGGTTCAGCTGCTGGGAGGACAGCGCAGAGCGAAGCTCCCGGTCACTGCTGACCACAAGTGAAACCGAGATGAGCGTCCTTCCTAAAGGGCACCTTGCTTATTGACAAGGGCTTCTTCTCCCATTGGGAAGCCAGAGAGCCAAGCAATGCCCTGTGGAGCGATTTATGCCTCATCTCTTTCCCTTACATGTGCCTTTTACAGGAACCCCTTTGATTCTGACAATAGAAACCCAGCAGACCTATTTGTGCAGTGAAAAGGGAAGAAGCCCCTTGTTCAGCAGCTTCCCCCCTTCACGCCCCATTGTTCCTGCTCCTGACTCAGCCCCAGGGCCGGAGGGGTTTCAACTGTGTTGACTAAGATAATTTGGCACTTCTCAAAAGGAAATTTGCTACAAAGGGTAAAGCACCTCCCTGCGCACAAAGGGCCCCTTTCAGGGCGGAAGGATGCTTCAGTGCACGTTTTGTACCCGCAAATCCGACCTCCGCCAAGGACAAAGCCAGAGACAAGAACGCTTAATTGCTGAAGAAGTGAAAAGGTAAAAAGCACATCCGTCGGCAGAATGACTCTGCTACTGACACAGCCTGCAGCAGCCCCTGCGGAGGGAGCCCCGGCCAAGCCCCTGCAGGAAGAGCTGGCTCCTTGGGAAGGGAACTCCTCAGGAAAGCCAGGAGAGGACTGGGAGCTGCATGTACTGTCACCCCCGGGCTCCCTCCAGCCATCGTCCGAGTGCCGCTGGGTCACCCCATGCAAGAGCCAAGCTACACCAGGGCCCCCAGGTGACAGGGGCACCCCCAGTTGCAGCCTCCTGGTAATCCCCACCACGAAATTCTCCCTTGGACCCAGCTGACAATTCCTTTCAGCTCCTTTGACTCTACTCCCCTTGGACCTCCTTCACTCCCCACCTGCTAGTACCTCAACATAGGCATCATTTCAGTGAGGTGCATTTAACTCTCCAGCACTCAGTGCCCCAAACCCAGACCACCTGGCAACCTACACGTGGGCGCACTGCTTTAACCACCACAGGTAGCTATGACTGCTGCACAGCAAGCAGGACACCTCAGCGCAGACCACTGATTTTGAAACTTCCCACTGCTATTTACACTGACTGATGCGACCAGTAAATAATAAGTATTGTTGTTATTTCCTTATTTCCCACGGGCCAGGAGCCAAGTGTACCAGGTGCTGTACAAGCCCACTGATTTGCAGCCAAATAGAGCTCTTGTGCCAGGTTTGGTTATTTCTTTCATTGCTCTCCGTTATCTCTTGTCAGAGAAGCCAGGCTTGCTTTTCCATGAAGCCTTAGGCCAAGGGGAACTCCAAACAGCAAGAGCCAACCTGGACTTGAATCACTCGGCAGCTTGAGACCTGCGTGGGCAGCGGGAAGACCCCGCTATGGCTCTTTGCCTGGTTTCTCAGTGCGCTTCCCCCCGCTAAGGCTGCTCACAGCCCCTCGTAGCCCCAGCAGAGCTGGGCTTGGTGGCTTGGACTTGGATAAGCACAGCCGGCTCGCGCCGCAGCACGCGGTCACCGCCAAGACGCTCCCTACCACCGCCGAGAGCAGCACCACTCTCATCCAGATTTCCCCTCTATCTATGCACAGTTACTCAAGCAGCTGTATCAGTTGATATACATTTAATCAGTTTTACTGTTTACATTTCTCACAGGTCAGAACATCCGTTATTTTTTGTTTACTGGAAGAGCGCTGTAACTGATCTGTATCAGTCAGAAAGAATCCATGCTGCTACTAACAACACTCAAAGCCAATATTTTGAAATCCAGTGACTTTATCAAAACATATTTTGCATTTAACCCCCCGACTTAATAAATAAACAAAGAATTAAGCAATGTGATGCGCTGTCCCTTGTCTCCACAGGCTAGTTTTTCTAAGTATTCAGTTACCCAAATCTGATGGGCCATTTGCTTGGGACAGTGCTGGGATAAGGCACCTTGCTAGGGCAATTCAAGGAGAGTGATGCTCCTAATCTGCAAAACCCCATCTAAGAAACCTCCTAATATCTATCTGCTTATTTGGAGCCTACACTCCTTTCAAAACACAGTCACAATGTCTGAGAACTAGTAGAATATTCTCTCAGTAGATTCTCATTAGCCATAGCTCGTAAAGAAAACTGTATTCCTGTATTTTCAGCCCCCAGTCAAGCAGACTGAAGAAATACAAAATATTCTCTCTGTTCCTGTTGCTTATGCTGGGCCCGCAGGAAACATGGCAAAGCTTTTCTGTGTAGTACGGACAGTGGAGCAAATGTAAATGCAGGCATTTGATCCCTTTGGAAAGGCTGGAAGTAACAGATCCTTACTGGAGTACACAACCCCACAACACACTGATAAAGTTATGGCCCAAAAATAAGTCATGTTTTCCCTCCATCCTTCCTGCATTATAAGACCTTCTAAGTCAGAAATTTGAGGAATGTGCTTAATGTTTTTAATTTCATCTAAATTGTTTTAATACAGTAGTGCAACTCTGAGGCTTGGTACGATTATCAAAATTTCTCCTTTAATTTTAAACAGAAGAAAATGTTTGTTTTAAATCACTTCATTAAATTAAAATAAGTCAATGTTGTGTAATTGTTTAATCATTTTAATTGTCTATCTATTCTGCTCCTTCATTTCTATATTTCTTCCCCAGACCTCGTTCATTCTACCCACATCTGTATGGCATTACCCATAATGTAACCAATACTCCAGATGCGGTTGCACTGCTGCCATAGAGACAGGACCTATCAGCTTTGCAACATGAACCATCTGTGCATATGACCCAAAAATCACTCTGGCTACTTTCTTTTTTCTTTTTCCCCCCCCCCTTTTTTTTTTTTTTTTAACCACTGCTTTGCTTATGCTGCCTGCTTTAGTCCAAACAGGGCACGCTACTCCAAATTCTCCTCCACATGCACGAGAAATAGAGGATTTCCTCCCAAAATGCAGCCGCTGCACGTGGGTGGGGAGGTTACAACAGCTACAACTTTCTCCCTGCTGTGGGAACCATGCAGCCCGTGCCCTGACGGATGCAGGGCATCGAAGGCACAAATACGAACAGACCTCGGGGCAAATCAAACCTTCATCTTTTTCCTTGTGCTAACCTCCACTCTCAAACCTTTGCCTACAACTTCCTTTCTGCTTGTATTTCTGCACGCGGCAGAGGTCCCTGGGCAAGGCCTGCCGTGCTGGTGCTGTATGGTGTTTTCCCAGTCACTCAACGCTCCCCATTCACAACCATGTACAGAGCAGCACTGACAAGAGCACTCCTCGCTTCCCGCTCTGTTTCAGACATCAGATAAACACGGGCCCGACACAGAGACCTGTAGCATCCTGTCCAGCTTCATAACATGCTGGACTTTAAATTTACAAGGTCTAATCTAATCAAATGATTAGACCTCAGGTCCTATGGGCATTTTCATGCAAATCAGCATCAGTGACAGTGGAACACTCCAACAAAACACACTGCGAAAGTTAACTGGAGGTCCTTAGCCTTAACGCAGCCTCTCTTGCCCAGCGGCCGGGTTTTCAGTGCTGCAGACGCGCTCTCCACACCCACTCCCGCTGCCTTGCCCTGGACCGGAGCTTGCGAGCTCGACAGGAGCTGCCAGCATCACTCCTGAACTTTGACAGCAGCTACGAGAGAGGCGCCTGCCCTGCTCCCCACACGCCACCTCCCAGCGCATTTGCTGCCAGCCTGATCAACCTGCTGGACCAAACCTACTGCTTTTCACAGAGTATTGCCAGCCAGAGCTGAGCCGCTCTTGCCCTGACCGACTCACTTTCACCTTGTCATTTTTTAAAGCTATTCCTTTACTTTCTATCAGTAGAATTCTTACAAGTGGTATTTTAAAAGCACATCTCTGTCTGAAATACCCTTTCTTCCCATAGAGAACAGTTCCAAGAAGGAAGCAGCTTGCCTTAACCATTCTCCTGTTTCTGTGTTACGTATTCAAAACCCTTCCTTTTTGATTCCCTTGCTTGCTTTTGTCCCTTCCCCATTTGCCTCACCTTCATCCCCATCAGGTTCCCCGTTTGTTCCCAGGTCTAACTATCCCCTTGCTGCCTGCTGACGCTTTCCCTTCCCTGGTTGCAGCTGTACAGGCCCTGACCTTCTGCAGGACCCGAGCTGGGCAGGATCTGGCTCTCAGAGGAGAGGCAGTGCCGGGGGAACTCCACACCTTTACTGGAAAGCGCCGCAGCAGCGTGCGGGTGATCCTAGAGCCTGCACAGGCTGCTCGGGTGAAAATGCAGCATGACCACTCCGGAATCTGCCCCAGGCGCATCTCGGCGTGAAGGATGGATGGTGGCTGAAGTCTGTCACGTCTTATTTTTGCAGTGGAGCTTTTGAGTTCCTAGCAAGCCACAGACCTTGCTAATTTTACTGCAGGTCAGTTATGCCTGGACTCCCCTTTCCCACGAGGGATATTGCCCCCTGGAGGCAAAACATCTGCCAGAGCGCGGGGCCAGCGCGCTCAGCGCCAGGCTCGCAGCGCCCGGAGCCGCAGCGCTGCAGAGCCCCCCTGCCCTGCGGAGCGGGGCCCGGGGCTGCCCCGCAGCCCGGAGCGG
>VZSV01000079.1:2864153-2877322 GCA_013398735.1 Nothocercus julius
TTTTTTGTTAAATACTACCATCTGGTTTACACACACCTAGGGCTTAGATGAATGGAAGGGGATTTTTAAAGCAAGCCACAGACTGCAAGACAGATGTGAGGTCAAGAATCCAATGCGAGAGGGATGAAGAAGCTTTTTCAAACATGTCATTAGCAGCAGGATGGCCGATACCAGCCTGGCACCCGGAGTACTGGTGGGAACCCACGCGGGCAGCGCTGGAGCCGCCTGCCGCAAGGAGCAGCGTTAGGGGCCCTGCGGAGCCCACGGCCCTCCCTTCTCTCCCCTCCTTTTCTCCATCAGTAACCAGAGGGTTGGTGCTGTCCGCAGAGCAGAGGCTGCTAACGCACAGCTACACATGCATTTCCCAAACACGGGAACATGGATCTGATACCTCACCGATTTACCTGATTTCTGAAGCAGGCTGTGGTTTTGTCCAGCCATCCCCGTTAGATGCAGTAATAGGGCTCCAATCCCTTTAACATTAAGAAAAATCATACTATAACCATAGCTCTTTTTTATTCCTTTATTATGCAGAACATAGAATATATTTGAAAGGATTTTCTTTTTCCAAGCAATTTTTTTTCCTCCTTTTTATTTTAACATGCATTGTTACCTTTTTAAAGCCAATGTACCATCTTTATCTTTTCCCTGCCCACAGAACAGCCAAACTTCATGTTAATTCTGAGTGTAAAAAAAATTAGACATCTGGCATAAAATATTTTTTTTGGGGGGGGAGCCCATTTAAAAATTTTATCTAAAATGTTTTATCTACAAAAAAATCCAATATATATGTACATTATAGCAACACAGAGGCATAGGAACACAGTGCAATTTAAGACTAAGTGCTGTGACTTGGTGATAATTCTGCCCAGGGCCTGTGGAAATGTGGGCCACCATTGGCTTCAGGACCGCTAGCCTAAAGCCTCAGGCTCCAACGTTACTCTGACCTCTCTCAAACTGCTTTCAAGTTAAGGCTGCATTTAACTTAATATACCATTAGGGGGTAGCAGAAATACTGTCTGAACAGGATGAGATTTGGCAAAATAAATAAATAAAAAAAAGCTTTACAGCGTTCCGACAGTTTGGCGCATTGGTATTTTTGGAGCTGCACCAATCCTTGGCTATTCAAGTGAGACCTGCTCATCTGCTGTTGAGGAAGTTACTTTGCAGCTGGCACCGCTTCCGCGCTCCCTCTCCATAGCTCTCCTGCTCTCAGCGGCCTTGGAGCTGGTTGCCCAGCCCTGCTGCAAAGGGGTGCAGAGAACTGCACTGTTTTCGCACACTTGCCTCTTCTGCCCTTTAAACAGCTGGTAGCCAGGGTCAAGCACAACATGAGCTGAACTTCTCCCTGCCTCCCAAGAAAACAGCAGTACATATTGCTTAACAGAGAGCAAAGAGTATCTGTGAGTTAAAATCCACTGCATTCTTCAGGGTCAGTTTTAATTTCCATTCTCCATACCACAAGTCACAGTTTAAGGCCTTCAACACACACCACAGTACAGTCATCTCTCCCTCCTTCACCCAGCCCCACTTGGGCATGTAAACAGAACGGCTCCAATCTTTGCACTAAACACTTGTCTCTAGTGAAAGATGAAGCTTGATACTTCACACAAACACTTCATGGGTATGCTTTAGATGCACATCCAAATTTTCAAACAGGAAAACAACTTGCAAGACAGGGAATGCTTACAGGAATACAAGCCATTACAATGACATCTGAGGGTTTGTTGTGTTTTTTCCTTTTTTTTTTCTTTCTCCAATCTATGTCCAAGTTATATAGGTCATATGACTGGTGCTTTTTCCCTAATAGTGATCCAACACCTCTTGGGTGCTGGAGTCAGCAGTTTACCCAGGGAGGGGTCATATTAGGCACTTTCAGGCAGCCCAATGCTTCACACATACTAGAACAGGTATCCACGTCTCCATAGAGAAGTTCCAGCCTCCACAGGCACCTGCATGTTCCGCTCCATCACAGGTTAAGTAAAAATTGGGGTAATTTAGACTAATATTGGACTAAATCTCCACAAGTTCTTTTTATGTGATGGAGCAAGAGAGCGTATGCATAGCACTGTAAGCACAACACTGCAAGATGTTCTCTTGGATGAAATGGGCAGCTCATGACTTTCCTCCAATCTTTCCGACCTGCATGAATGGATAATATGGCTTCTAAATGAGAAAACTCCTCTAAGTCAAAAATTTTTTCAAAGATGTAAAACAATGAAAATTTGTACAGAAAGAGAAGAAGTATTTGTCTAATTTACGTGGAAAAGTCTTACAGAAGTGTCCCTTTGAGCACGTAAAGTTATATTCCTATTACAAGGATCCTTGTTCCAGGACACATGAAAGATGCCTATGCATCTGAAAATAATTCATGATAGACTGCCCCTTTTCTCCATCTCTGCTGTATCAGGAAGCTAGATTTCCTTCATCCACACAGCACAGGGCTGCATCACTTATTTCACTGGAACACTCCCCTTTCCTGCACCACTTCTGTACTCTGAGAGGAAACAGCAAGAGCATCATAAATGATGCAGCTCCTTCACTGAACGACTGAAGCGTTTGGTCCGTTTACTCCTCAGTCTTTGCCTAAAGCAGAAGCACACTACTCTGTAACCCTAGAGCCAGAACAGCTCCTTAAGGATGCTCCCTACAGAGGGAAAAATATAGGAACTAAATAAGTGTTAAACACACCATATACACAGATACTGTACAAAACTTTGTGTCTTGTGCAAAAAAAACCCTGAATATTCTGATACAAAAACAAACAAGCAAAAAAAAAAACGAAAAACAAAAACCAACCCAAAGTTTGTTTCTGTCCTGACAAAGGACTACAGAGAAATTATGAATCAAGCTAGTTAACATGAAGTCTCCTACTTGAGAAGGCCAATTTCTTACAAGAAGCAGATCTCTCACTCTTCACTGATACTCAGTAATAGGAGCTTCTCTGTTTTCTCAAGATTAAAAGACATGGTCACCAGCCTTACACTAGAATGGTTAAAAGCTCTTCTTTACTCAGCACAGGCAAAAATCTTTCTTGCTAATTTCTTGCAAAAATCTTTCTTGCTAATTTCTTCAGAGGGGTATCGGGAAGGCAACTACTTTATGTTTAGGAATAAGTTTGGACAGTATTCAATACAATGCAAAACCCTTTGTTCAAGAATAGCCTTCATCATCTTTTCAGTTTTGGGTCTCCTAAGAAATACCAAGAGTCATTTTCAATTAGAAATTCTCAGAAAAGTTGGCAGGGACTGGTTTGTTTCTTAAGCAGCTTCTCTTCCTTTGTGATCTCTCAAGACTGTTTCTTCCATTTGCTTCTACTGCCAGGACTAAAAGGATACAGATATATAGGCAGTTTAGAACTGTCAAAATCAGCAGTCCCTTCCACACACGTTTGCCACCACTCACGCTCTAGGCTTGCTTCATACAACACAGCAACGCACTACACTCCTTCAGTTGTGGGAACCAAGTTTTTCAGCAAATACGAAAAGATTTTCCTGGCTTTCATGCTCAGTGAATTACTAACTTAAAGTGCTAAATTTCAGACTCATAACTTGCTACATTTTCAGAAGCAGTTTCAACAGGTACCAGAGTTTGGCAAAACAGGTTCCCCTGAACAACAAGCATCCAGAGAAAGAAGGGGAAGTGGGAGAGAGGGTGGGGGGAATTGCTTCCCAAAATGAACGTGGCAGGGCTGAAATGTAACCAAGCAGTTCGCAAACGCTACTAACTGCTTGTGTGATTTCTGAAATGTCTCTGCAATCCAGAATTCAAAGTTATATGCGGAAAGAGTAATGCAGAATTTTTGCATGAACAGTCCCTGCAAACAAATGCAATAGGAATCCCATTAGATACCAATCATTTTTAAAACACTGATTTTTTTTTTTTTTTCAGCCGTTAACTGAATTACTGATATATATCCAGACTGTTTTTTTTTTTTTTTTTCCCCTCTTCCTTCTAAAGACAAGCTGCCCTAGGACTAAATCCCAGAAATAAGATGATGCTCTTTACTTACAGAACAAAGATAACCCAGCTCGAACTTCGTATGTCACAATTTTCAGACTGACTGACCGCACAGCAGACAGCAGCACAAGTCGCTGTGCATTTGGGAATGCTCGAGACGCCTCCGCACTGACCCATGCCGACGCCTCTGCGCTAGCTCCCTTTGCCAGCTCTCCAACTGCTCCGCGCTCCCACTGGAATGCTAGACGTTGTCCCGGGCAGAGTGGGGCTGAGAAGGGTCACACTGCCAAGGTGAGCTCACCCAAGTGCAGTTTACCCTATGGCTGAAAAAAATGAGATGGCTCCATACCTAGCAAGGCTGGAAACACAAGTTACACACTTCCTAGACACCGCTGTTAGCCCAGAAGACTAACAAATCAAAACCAGTGGACTAAATCTGAAATAGTTATCCTGACCTAATTTTAGAACAGCCAAAGATATTTTTTTCTCATCTAATTAAATTTCTGATATGTGATGGTAAAATCAGATTCAGTACTCTGAAGTTCACTTACAGTAAAACAGAAGAAGAGCTACAAAAGTGTAGATAGGTATCCTATAAAATATAAGACAGTTCAGCTTTAATTCACAAGACGTATTTGCAGAACTGCTTGGTTCTAGTGACTGGAGAGCTCCATCTCTGTTAGCTGCAGAGTGAACATAAAGGAACTTTTAAAATATACTTTTTGCAGCACCAGAAACATTGCTTTGAGCTGCACTCTGCTTTAGCTTTAAGATGAAGACTTTGTTTAAAGCACTCCACTGTCACCTGAAAAAGTATGTCTAATTGAATTGCCAAAACTGAATTAATTTTGTGTTTCACAATGCTGAAATATTGCTGTCTTTGCAGAAAATCTACATGGCCCAGGTAAACATAGAGGAACCAGCAACACTGCAACCAACTCTTGCAGCAAAATTCTTGGTTCCTCTTCAAGCATGCATTCTGTTCACTGAAAGAATTCAGGACACAACCACTAACCAGCAGACCATCTCTAAGGTGTGCTAAAGCAAAGGTGTCTAAGGTGCCTTTTTATACTCTCATTGGAATATGACAGCGTGGAACTTGAAAATAAAGATTCCAAGCAACTGCTCAGGAAACAGTAAATTGGATCTCTCAGCAGTAGAAATGCAAAAGACAGATGATCTCAAACTCAATGCAATTGTGAGCACATTCTCTTTTCAGGAAAGGCCTATACAGACATGCAGCTACCAGATGAGAGATTTTGTGGTTATCTAAAAAAAAAAATACATTTGATACAAGACCCAGGCTGTCTATACTGTTGCATAAAAGCCTTGCACAGCGAGGCCAATGAAAAACATCTCAAATATTACAAGAAACAGTGAATTCATGTGGTAAAGGGTAGCAATCACTCTTTCACAGATCTGTAGTAGTCATCCATTGCATACCCCTGATTTTTGAGAGGTTCTGATCCTATCAGGAAGCACAAGGCTTGCTACAGTTTATTTGATTTCAAGAATATCCTACTAGAACCTAACAGTTACCAGATATGCTTGTTCATGGTTTTATGACAGTTTTAAAGTAAAAGATAAATTAATCTACAGATGAGAAAACAAAACTCACTAAACCCACTTAGAAACAAATCAGAAGTATGTCAGTAGGAAGACAAAACTCAACCTATGGAAAAAAAAAAAAAAAAATCTCTTAATCACTTACCCTATATGAAGAGGATAGTTACTGCTAAAACCAGGAGGCAATCTGGTACCCATACAGTGGAGGGAAAGAGGCTAGAGTTCCAGAAGATTTCTGCTTGTGGCTTACAAAACTAATGTTTGGGAACAATGATCCTGTCAGTGACTTGTCAACAACACATTTATTTAAAAAAAGGCTAACTTGAAGTTTTAAACACATGTAACTGCAAAAGCAAAATGCTTTGGTTGATTATCCATCTTGTTAAATATGGGAAAGTAAGCAAACAACAGTTTCTCTAGGAGTTCCTGAATGATCAGACAGGTCAGCTCGCTCCTTACTGGGAGGGTCAGACACCTAGCAGTGACACTGGGAATGCTGCCATGCCAGCATCACACATGCTCACAACATCTCAGCCAGCATTGGGAAGGCTAACAGTGCATACAAAGTCTGAGCTGATCACCCACAGCCAACTAGGGTTGCCGTGAATTCATTGTGACAAATAAATAAAAAAAACAGTAAGAAAAAAATAAAGCCAAGCACCTCTAGGGCCAGACCCTGAAGACACAGGAATCAAAGCTTTTGTTTCCTCTCCCTATTTACAAAATGCCATTTAGAGCTGATGTGGCCACTTCAGTATTGTGAGGAAATGTCTTGTATGCTAAGCAGTCATAAGTGTGTTGTTCACGGACCCTGCGGCTTGCGTGCCACACAGCGTCCCATGGGATGTGCTCCTCCCACCAAGGCACACGGAGGGAGTTCAGTCTTCTGTTTCTTCATATGTAGTCTCATCAAATGGCCGGTCCAAGAGAGGTACCAACCGGTGACGGGAATATTTCAGTTGCAAAAGGTCCCCAACTTCACTGATTTCTTTTAAAGCCTAAGAAAGAGACCACAGTATATCAGCTGAGGAAACAGATGAAAGAAAATTAACAGCACATTTTCCTTTTTGCATGCCACAGACAGCTATCTTACCTGAATAGAATTTTACCACCTATTGTAAATAAAGCTGCATGGGAGATTTTTGCCAACATATCCAAGGAATGAGCAAAGAAGTTCTCCAGTAGGATTCCAACCTTTTTATGCCTAGAAAGTAAGTCTCACTGGCTGAAGTCACTAAAAGGCAGCACTTAGAGGACCGATAGCCCAGAACAGTTCTGGTGAAGCACGAAGTTCTTCACAATTATGTCCCAAAGGTAAGTCACGTGAAGTTAGCAGTGATCGAACATCTGCTAGCCTGTACAAGACACGTGAAAATCCCTGCTCAGACAATTACACTTTGTATTCTCTTTGAGCAGAGATTGGTTTACAATACAGTTCATGGAAAATCAAACCCTAAGCTGCAATTTGTTCACACAACGCTTCTGCAGCATGGTCCAGAAAAGCCAGTCATTGCAGACCAACTTGCAAGAGTAGGAGATGCTGATTACCTTATATATGGCAAGTGACAAAGAGGTGACACTGGAAGATTACTTCCAAGTCCAATGCCATTTTTGAATCCAAAGGCTAAGCTGGCATTTTGCACTCCTTAGAATTTAGTTTGAGAGATACTTCAGAATGCCACAAACTTAGCATTAATGCTACAGTTTTAGCATGTTCTAGGTCAAATGCCTGTCTCTTGAGAATAGTTGGTAGACGGGGGTTAATAACTCTACATGCTTTTCCTTCCTGGATGGATAGTTCAAGTTTTTGTTTCTTTAAACAATAGCCCCTCATGCTTGTTGTATCTGGCAGCAAGAATCTCTGCACTCTGAAATATGGGGAAATGACAAGCCTAGAAGTTGGATTTCAGTAAAAACAAAAAAAGCGTGGGCATGCTTTACCGGAGCTTTAAGTAAAGATTCCATATGGAAACAATTTAAGGTTGAATTTGTGTTGAAAGAGTCTGTTAACTGTTATGCTTGAACTCAGATTTAGGATTTTATTAATTTAAAACAAAAAGGATCATGTGACTAGCAAAGACTACAAAGGAAACTGCATTGGTGAACTCTGACTTCAGGAGAGTGTAATGTATTTTTCAACACTGAAAAGAAAGCACCAGCCCACAGGGATGCAGGTTATGAGGGACTTCACTCTGATCCTCAGCCAAATATTTTCAGGCAAGGAAGTTTTATTTACATAAAACAGTGAAAATTGTAACTAAGAACTGCTCCCCATCATGTGGGTTTATTGAATAAGAACAAGGAAGCATTACAAATATCACCATTTACAACTTGAGTTTCTCCCCACCATGCTCCAAATCTGGATGTAGTGCATATAAAAGAATGCCAGGGTAAGACCACTAGCTAGCAACCATGCACACATGGAAAACCTAGCCAGATCCCTATAGCACTGACTTTTAGAGGCCCTTGTCCCTCTCCAGTTTTATTTGCTTCCTTTTTTTTTTTTTTTTTTCCCTCCTCCTCCTAGCTATTGTTGTCATAATTCAAAGGGATCTCTTCTGATGGCAGACTTAACTATTGATCGTTTGACATCAATCCCCATTCACTGCATCAGAAGAAAACACAAGTTGTCTATACAACCATCCCACTTCTTATCAAAACTGCTTGCCAATGCTCTAGGTCCAAAATATGCAGTTGTTTTGAACTTCAAAGTGGATTATGCTAATTTGGAAAAAAAAGACTCCACATGCCAAGTTAAATCAGGACTTGTTCATGTATTTTGAAATTAATAATTCATTTTGTCCTGGATTTATTTTCCTCAGACACCTCCTAAAATATTAAATGAGCATTTCTCTTGATTTAGAGCACTTAGCATCCACAGAAGTGCTATAGAAATAAGTCTTTAGTGTTAAAGCAAATGTACAAAAACTTGAAACCTTTTCTGGGAGGTTGGAAGACTTGTAAATAGCTTGACAGGAAAAGAACATTTTTGAGCAGAGCAATAAAAGTTACAGATTGGTTTTGGAAGAGAACAAACAGTACTTTATAAACACTCCATGAAATCAGCCTGTTCTAGTAAAGACCTTAGCTAAGAGAGGAGAAAGAATCCAGAATCTGTGGTTCCTCGTGTAATGTTAGAGCATATCAGGTTTGCACAGTTTAAGTTGTGGCTGTAGAGAACTTTCTCCTTTTGCTGCAGTATGATGCGAGAGATTAATTTCCCTTTTCTCCCCTCCTTCTTATTCATTTCACCATGTCCACCTAGAAGTTACTGCATTCCTCTTTTGTGTCAATGCACTCATTTCTATTAACATGCTCTAAGAAAAATCTACGATTCAGTCAAAACTGAATGGTTTTAACAGGACTTGTGTATGTCCATGCTGCTTAAATATTCCCTAATTCGATCCTCTTCCACTGAAGGTAAGCCTTCACTGTTTCATTTTTTCCTATTGATCTCTAGGACCTAGGTTTCCCAAAGGCAAGTCATATTGCCTCAGTCTTTACTGAAAAAGGGATTGAATACCTTGGCCTTTTCCATGTCTTCTGTTACTGTATCCCATTCAGAAACAGGTCCATAATTTCCCTAGTCTTCCTTTGCAGTCCTTGTTGCCTTTCCCTTCCCTCACCAAATTGCGTCCAACTGATAGGCTTTGGCTTTCCTAACGTCAACTCTGCATGTTCAGACAATGTTTTTATATTCCTTCTAGGTCACCTGTACTTGCTTCAACCTCTTATTATGCTTCCTTTTTTATGTCTGAGTTGCATCAGGAGCAACTGGTTCATCCAGGAATCCATGCACCACCTTGACCACCTGAGCTTGGCAGAGGTAAATCCTTGAAAAAACTACCAGGTTTTCCTGAGTTTCTCTTCTTTCCAAGAACATACTCCTGGGGATTCCTCCAGGCAGTTTTCCGAACAGGCCAAAGCATGCTCTCCTGAAGTCCAGTACTGGAACTCAATGTACCTTAGGCTCTAACTCACAGAACAGCAAAGTATGAAAAAGCATGATGGAGAACTTTTGATACAGTCTAGGAGAGGCTATGCATGTCTAATCAAAGACGACACAAAAATAATTATAGTTACTGCTCTAAAATGCGGTAAGGACAAACAGAAAATCATATGATCCCCTGCCAACTTCATTTATCAAAAAGTAGAACTCCATATTTAATTTTTGAGGTAGCATCTCCTAAATGTAAGGCAGGCCTCCTTCAAGGGGACTGTCATTCCCACTGGAATAGGCTTACTGCAGGCAGGAAGCAGGAACTGTAGACACCAGAATTCCATTTAGGAGGTGATCACAGGACAAAATAGTTTAGGAAAGTATGCTCTGAATCCAAAAGTAAAAACTGGAATAGCAATCTTTGGAATAAAAATTCTCACAGGTAGGTCACATACTGAAGTCTCCAGTGACTTAAGAATAATATTTATTTATAGCTATATAAATATAAAAATGTTTTTTATACAATACTTGTGCATCAAGGATCAGAAGGAACAGAATTATTTTCCTTCCCAAAGATTCAGTTCTAGAAGCCCAAGTGTGGAAGACAAAGCCTTTTAAGAGGTAAGAAGAATTGTCTCAAAGGAATGAGACTGCTCTTTGTTTGATCCTTTAAAATGAGAACAGAAAGCCCCTAGGAATTATTGTAGGCAACCATCCTCCATCATCAGGGTAAGGAAAGAGATCTGGAGTCATTGCCAGTTTTGCTATACAAGGCTTTGAAGAGTCAGTTCAGTTACTTTGTGCACCAAACATAGAACAAAAAAATAGACAACTGTTATCTCTGTTTATAGAAGGCTCGAGCTAGAGGGGGAGAAGATAAGGTACTTACTGTATCAAGTATCTCTTTGGTATGAGCTGCAGACAAACAGAATCTGGCTCTGGACTCGATGATTGGGGTTGCAGGGAATCCCACAACCACTACACCAATGTTCCGCTTCAGCATCTCGCGCCCAAATGCGCTGCCGGAGAGAGCAAGGAACAATGTCACACAGGTACCAAGGGCAGTGCAGCAACAGCACGAAGGTCTGGGCACATTGATTCATATGGGCCTTTGAAGAAGCGGCGTGTAAGACTGCAACTCAGTCTGCCCCTGGTTTAGAGGCAGAACGCCTGTTCACAAAAGCCTTTTTTTGTTCAATCCCGAGGTGGTCTTCCTAGAAATATTTCACTGCATTAAATTCTAACAAAGCTGACAGATTGTATGTGACAGGGGCTAGTCTTTTAGCAAGCTGCCTCTAAATGGATTTGTAACCTAAACTTGAAAATCTTTCGGATACGAAACAGGGACTCGGAAGTTTGACTCTGCAAGGAATTCCCCCCTGCTGCCCACCCCCAAAGCAGACACTTCTGCAGTTTCAAAGTTTGTTTTCATCAGCTTAATTAAGGTACACTGTGGAGACACAGGAAGCTAAGCTGAGTTAGAAGAGGACTAAAGACGTTCTGGCTGCTAAAAATGAAGTTATTTCTTGATAGTATTATGAATGCCTTAAAAACACATTCCAAGTTTGAATGTATTAATTGAGCACTGCATTATATATAAACACTGAAAGCAGCTACCAAATCTAAGCTGTCCTTGGAATCAGGTTTTTGTTTAATATTAAGTATACTTTTTTTCATAAGTATACTTATCTTACTTGCAAAATGTCAGTCTTAATTATTCATATAGCACCCCAAAAGCATTTATAATGCTGTCTGATATAGTTCTAATAGTATTTGCAATATTTGCAATAACAGCACTGTAGTTATTAAAACCCAGACCATTTAACAAATTTGGGATTCATCAATAGTTTGGTCTCCTCCTAGCTCTCCCTCCTCCTCCTCCTCTTTTTTCTTTTTCTAAATTTTTAGACTGCAGTGGTGAAAATGTTGGCTGCTTCTGATCCAAGAGCTGCTTGAAAAAATCCTCTAGTAACATTCTTATGCGAAAGACTAATTTCCATTGAATTTCAGCTTCTCCAGGCATATATGCACTTTACAGATGAATGAAATGAAAAAGCTTTTAAAACATGGAATGTGGTGGTAAAATTACTTCTCTGAAGTGCTTTGCCAATGCCTTAAGCTACAAAGCCCGATTCTCTCTTGACCACTTACACAAAGTTTCCATGTTTTATAAGACTCAGTAACATCCACAAAAGTAAAAGGCAAGCCAAACTTCTCTTACATTCAGAAAAGTCTTGTTGAACCATCCCAGTTTGAAAAAATGAGATATTTTCCTGTTAAACATACCCAATTTTTGCTGGCATGTACAGCATCAGAGGCACAACAGGGGAATCTTCGTTTCCATAGATGATAAAGCCCATCTCTTTCAGTCTTCTTCTGAAATACCTTGTGTTCTCTGCCAGCTGCTGCACACAGGCTTTCCCTAAAAAGAAAACAAAGGTAAAGACAGTGAACACAATAGTTATACATCAAGCATAAGTGCAGCACAAGACACCTAGCTAGACAATAGAACGAGTGCACCGCTTGTGCTCATGGGAATATTAACTGTAAAATGAAGTGTGAATCAAATGTGCAGTTTCTTCTCCATCAGTGTAATTAAGATGAATTAGTCATTTCGCATTCGGGCAGTAACTGAATGGACTAAGACAAGTATAATTTTCAAGTGTAACCATTTCCTAGTTTTATCATCAATTTAACTTGTACCAGGATCTAACCTGGAAAACAACATGGCTATCTGCTTTTGAATAAGATAGTTCTCAATAGCTAAAAACTCACTGGTAACTGCATGTGGAAGAAGAGTTTGCTTACCTTTCACATAATCAATGAAAACCAATGAGACAGCTGAGGCTGCCCAGGATACATCATCTAGCTTCTCTGTACTGATGGAAGTTACTACTTTCCTCCTTTGGTCTGCTTGCTGAGCTGAGGCTGCTCCTTAAGCTTTTTCAGTTAAACTGAGCTGGTTTAAATTAAACAGATTACTGTTGATAATCCAGCTTGCTTCACACAAGCAGCAGCAGCCAATTTTCTGTATGTTCAGCCACTTCTGTATTGAATCTTTTGCATGCATAGCAAAACTAGTACACAGGATATCAGCCAGCCAGCGTAATTAAATACACCAGGTGTTCAGATTCACACAGGAATTCCTATCTACAGCTTAGCTGAATTTTAACTTTACAGAGTATATTATATTTCTGTTCTGTTCAGAAAAAAAGTGACGTTGTCTTACTTAAGCAGGTAATTATTACACATATGTGATAAGCGGATACTTTAATGAGTTTAAGAGAATAAGCACTATGCCACTGATAAAACTATGACAGGTAATACTTAGTATTGTTTATCCTAGATTAATTTCATGTCTCCAGTCCTTAAAGTTCATTTTTGGTTAACTGATAATCCAAACACTGTCTTCACCAGATAAAGAATTCATATGCCAAAGCACTGAACACAAAGCAGTGCTGCTCTATGTTGCATAGGGAACTTCGCTGCTAGATATTAATCACCTTCTTTTAAGGTTGTAGATACCATGATTAACCAAAGGGAACACTAGGTCTCAAAGAAACACCCACGTAAGTATGCTCTGGGCCAGAACAAATATAATTTTCTTTAAGAATCCATGTAGTTCCTCTAGCCAAGTGTATCAGACATTCCACCCACAAGCAGACAATCAAAAGAAAAAAAAAAAAGCAGGTCTACTCCAAGA
>VZSV01000079.1:2877363-2931202 GCA_013398735.1 Nothocercus julius
ACCTGTAAAGCTTGCAAAACTTAAGTGCGTCATTAGTGGGAAGGAGTTAAATACTTGTAATTGTCCTGACTGCCACTTAAGGCTTTTTTTTATCCCCCTCCATTAACATAATTATTTCTTAATTTCCAACTCCTCTCCAGAGTTACTGCAGAAGCTTAATTTTTCTTCCCCCAAAAAGCAGCAAGATTTCAAAGGGGAAAAAAAGGCACAAGCTCCTAATGCTTTAAAAACTTCTTTTGTAATTAGCTAACATGAAATCAGATTCCCTAACTGAGATCCTGCTTTCTTCTCTTCTTTCAAAGCAACTATTCAGTTAAGTATCCTGAAGTATGAAACAAGCCAAAATAGATTCCCCCCCCCCCAAAAAAAAAAAAAGAAAAAAAAAAAAGCAGGTCTACTCCAAGACTGTAGAGAGAGGGCCAAAGCAATTACTTGCATTTATAATATCCAGACAGGCAAAAACCCAAGTTTTCACGGATAGCTTGAAAGATCAAACTACAGGCAGAAAGAAAAAGCTACTATGATAACCTCTGAGAACGCAGTCTTCACCAATCCCTATGCATAAATGCACAGCTTTTGACATTGAGTCAGTGACTTATAAACCCCTCAAAATGAGCATGAAGTTTCACTACCATGAAAGCGGTCAGGTAACATAAGCATTCAGACACAACTGCGACCATCCCTCTCCCATGACTGTGGATGCAGCTCCTCCCATACCACGACATGGGCACAGAAGTGTATCAAGCAGCAGAGGGGACTTCAACACCTCGATAGTTTTTTGTCTATATGCTCACACTCTTTCCAAATTGCTGGAAGCCTTTCAGGCTAAAAACTAAACAGCAACCTTAACCTGTAGTTGGCAACTTCATAATCTTCCCCAAACTTTTCTATAAACAGTTTATGATTTGAAATACATCCTTATAGATGGAAAAGTGCTTTGAAATATGAACTAATTCCACAGAGAAGCCTCTCAGTTCTCTGCAGGGATATAATCACCTATAAGCATAAACATCAGATACATTTGGGAGAGGCTTGTATTCTTCAGGTCTGCAGGCTCAGAAGCAGGCACGCCTTAACTCCACCCCAGGGCCATCTATCAAATGAATGGAAATACTGTTTCTTCAAGAATTTGTAGCCATAGCTACAACAGAATTACCCGGAACTTGAAAACACATTCCATGTCTTCTCACTACCCACATGTCACTACCACCTTATGAAAAGAACTGTAGTTGTGGCGAGGCTAAGCATTCAGGAATCAAACCAGAATTAGGCAGGAATTACTTGTCCTCTACTTTTATTTCTGTAGAACTGCTCTCCTCAGCGCTTGAACATACTTAATCTCCTACTCCAATATGAAATCCTGCACTTGAAGAGTGATATCACATGCTCTTTGAAAAGGGCTTACAAGATTATGCAAAAAAGCACACACCCAGCTGGGAGATCTATCAACATTTACTGGTTCAGCTCCAATGATATGCAGGCTATTAACTGCTACTACAGTTTTAGCCATCAGTTTGTGACCAGAAAAATGAAACACGCAGCACTTTGAGACATCAGTACCTAGATGCCAGTGCATCCCCTGGTAGCCAAGATGTGTTTGAGCATTCACACAGGACCCCAAGACTTCTTCTTAGCCCAATCATATTCCTGAGCTCAGAGCTCTGTCCAAGCCTGCTCGACTGCCCGCCCAGACAGACCGAAGACTGAAAGAGTGCCCTGGCAGCTGGCATTCTTGGCAATACGTAGCTTCATTTTAAGACCACTCAGAGATGCTCTGCTCAGACACCACCCTGCCAATTGCTCTCACAGGAGTTGTGCAACAGTTCTGGGAACATCCTTTAATCCATGCAACTGGAATGTGATGACCTTCGGGGAGGGAAGGAAAAGAGGAAAGAAAGAGAGGATTACTGGAACTGAATTCTTCAAAAGGCTAGAAAACTAGAAGGCCCTTATCAGAACATCAGATCGGAAGTCCTTATGGGCCCCATAAAGAGCTTAAACTGGCTACTGACAGATGTGCACTGCAATTAGAGAAATAACTAATAACTTCTCCTCAGCTTTTGTGTTCTTTCATAAGTTTTTGCAGTCACAAGAAAATTGCTTTTGCAATGTACTAAAACACTCTTGGTTTGCAGCAATCTGGATATCATTTAATCTAAAGCCCACACCTATCCCCTAAAGAACATACTTCCATTGTATCAGAAGTAGAGGTTACATGCCATCTAAAAGAGAGAAATATTCCCTTTACAGCTAGGTTCAGAGCTGTACTTTCGTGGATTCAGCAGAGAATGAAACAAGAACGGAGGAAAGAGAATAAATCTCTCTGCTTGGAAGGCTAAGATGGGCTGGAAGTTCACAGCTGACAGGAAAGGAACGTGCTTTTGCTCAACATAAGCATACACTAGTCCTAGCAGAGCAGGCAGTCTCTTTAAACTGACATTGTCCTCCTCCATACCAACAAATGTTGCACTATATACCCTAACGCAGAATATTCGAGTGTAAAGCAGCAGTCCTCCCACCCTAAACACTTAAAAATGTAAATTAGATTATAAAGACACATGAGATATATATCCACCATAACCGCGGTGGAAAACAAGTTAGTTTCTCAGCGAGGACAGATTCTTATGCAAAAAAAATGACACTTCATCACTTGTGATGGCCTCTATTTTAGAAGTCATATTGCTAGAACTGGCCAAAGTTGTAGGAAAAACCTTATCTCTAAGGCATTTAAGTGTCCAAGCAGAAATTAACTTGCTATTTACTTTAGTTACCTGAAGGATAAAATGAGTCCTCACATTCCATTGCATCAAATCTAAACTCATCTTGCAATGGATGGTTTGCTCAGTGACACACAAAAAGAGAAGCCCACATTTATTTAGTAAAGAGTACATAGTCCGAATACTACAAGGACACTTAAGAGTCCTTGTTTGGCAAAAGGCAGCTTATTAGAAATTGCACAGCAATTAATAGGATTTACACACCCAGAATGAAAAACAAAACAAAACAAAAAAAACAACAAACAACCCAGATAACTTCTTAAAGCTGTGATCTGACTAACTTCCCTATTCCACACTAAAAAACATTTCCATAAATAAGACAAAGCAGCCCTAGAATTTGTGGAAAAGACTGCTGCAAAAGATCTAATAGTTGGAATATTTCCACTCTCTATCAAGATCAATGAATAAGCAGTCATAGACAGTACTGAACTCAAATGAAAATTTAGTCCAACTAGGGCACGGTTGTTTTTCTCCGTCTTGTGATCTCAGTGCAGTAACCAGAGAGCAATCACCAATCTCTGTTTTTAAACAACACGACAGTTCATCAGCAAGGCTTTCTGAGAAATAAAAGGCATGTTGCACCCTATGCAAACAGACTATTGACTGACAGTGAACTCCAGAGGGACAAACCAAATTCGGTGAGGCAAAGAAACACAGGCCAAATTTTCTCCACATCACACTAGGAAACACTGTCACCCAGATCTAAAGCAAGGATTTTTGGTGCAACATAGAAGAGAGTAGATGTTTAAAATTTTTAAACAATTTAGCCACAGATTTCAAAGGAACGTTGCAGAATATATCTTAATGGTCCCTGAGTAGTGAAATCAGAACTATAAGCTCAAGATGCAATACAACATTTGTTGGCAAGCAAATACCAGTTCGATGGAAAATACTTCTCATTAGGTATCTATCATGAAGTTGTTATATACTTTTCTATTAACTAATGTTACAGCTGTTCTATACATTAGCACTTTTAATCTTGAGGTCTTAGGAAAGAAGAAACTGGCCTTATTAATCACATAATTTAAAAGTTTCATTTTTCCTAAACTGAGCATTTTTATGCCTCTTTTACACAGCAAGTGAGTGTTCCTATCTTTATTTTTCATGATTAAACTGAAGATTTAGAATAAAAAGGAAACTCTTGACATGAACAGATTTCTATTTAGCACATGTAAAATTATTCCACTCATGTGACACATCTACTGCCCCAAGAACACAGTCTCTCAATAACAGTTTGATCTCTAATACAATGGAATTAGGTCATCAGTTCCAGTTGTTATGTGATTAACAAAATAATTTAAACATGTACTAGCAGGGATTTGTAAGAAATCTGTAAGAATTTGTGAAGATGTGTTCTGATAAGAGCACATGAGACTGTATGCAACTAACAAGAAGCAGGTGTAGTTAAAAAGATTGGCTGCCATATAGTAAAGCCATCTCCTAAATCTCCAGCAAGACAACAACTAGAAGTTAATCCAAATATACCCATAGGCATGTCTGAGATGGAAACACTCCATTACTGCTTTTCACTGCCTTTTTTTTTTCCCCCCCATATTTGTTTTTTCAAGCTAGTTCCACCGTACAAACTGCTGGCAGTGCAGAGGTGTTGGGACATGAGAAGCATCACACCACCTGCTGACAGATGTGCCATCCAAAACATGTGACAGATGTTTCCCTTGGTACAGATTATTTCAGTCAAGGAAGAAGGCTTACCCTGAAGTAAGTTTACCTTGACAAAAATGCCCCTAGATCTGCTCATGTAAGCACAACCTCAGCAGAAGTACTTTGCTAGAGGGGCTATGCAATATGTCAAACTGTTTAGCTGGGCAGACTTCTTACCCTCTGCTCTCCATATAGCCATGATCTAGTGAAATTTAGTCAACTCTTTTTCCTCCATTGTACAACACTTTCCTCAAGATGACAGAAGTTAATTATTCATATGTGAATACTTTTTTTTCTGGTCTTTCTTGACAAAAATTTAAGCTCACTAAAAGAAGGTACTCAGCAAAATAAGAATGCTTATGGGGATGACACTAGCTAGCAGGTGGTACTAGCTCATACATGCAATGTAAAATAGAAAGGCAGCAGATTTCAACCCACTTACTCAGGGAACAATACTGAAAAGCATTTTATAATCTTAGCAGTAGTGTTCATTGACCACTGCTAGTATCAGCAGAGCCTCCATATCATTAAGTGAAATAAAGTAAGAGAAAGGAGTATATCCTGTAGCATCCATTACCACTCCCAAATGACATGGTCAATTTTATGTGAATTCTTAACCACAAATCCTCTTAAGGTCTTACCAAACATGCACATTATTAAAAGTTGAGAAAGTATTAGAATCCACAAACATTACTGAAACCATGAAATCACAAGCACTTATAAAAGCACAGAGAACATGTTGTCACGTCCAAACTTCCATACAGAAAATAAGGTGGCCAAACACATCCTATACAAAAAGAACATGGATCAGGCCATGTGTTTTCAGATTTTTTTCTTTTTTTTTTTTTTTTGAGAGAGAGGATCATTGACAGTGAAGATAAAACACTATTTCATTAGCATAGTTGGAGACTTCTGTCTCTCTACCTTGTTAATAATGGGTCAAACAGAAGAAAACAAGTGATAATTCCAAAAGTCCGTAGCTTTGGACATTTGGAAGTGACTAAGTCAAAGTGAGCTAGTGATGAAAATTTGGTTACAAATATCTTTCTCTACAAGTTTGTTTCCTCAAGTCAGAATGATGCTGTAATATAGTCAAAGCTTGTAAATTTTTCTGCATTAAAACACTCATTTTTTTGTAAAAGATTACTCTTCCATTCTGTTTATTATTCCTACGCTTTCATCTTTTGGTTGGCCGTTTCAGCAGAAGACGGAATTTAGCATTCTCTGTTTTAGAAAGAAGCATTTTCCAAATCTCAAGCAGGAATCCAGTATTTTTCTGCTGATTTAACAGATCCTCCATTAAGCTTTCAGAAGCTAAGTTGCAGGTTTACCTATGCTCCTAAGGGCTTATATCTTTCTTTAACGTTAACAAAGAAAGTCAAATTGTTCTCTAGATATTATACTTGTAAATAGCTCATCATTATAAATCACATGACCCAAGTCCCTTTTAAGTAGTGATAAAGACACTACAAAGTTTTTACAGTCATGAACATAAGTGTTTTTCATACAGGATACAGAAAATTCCCTCATTCGTGCTTCTCTTAAAAAAGAGCTGTTGAGCATAACTTTTTGAACAATAATAAGAATACTGACTGGAAGTAAGGGTCATGTTTGCAACAAGGTAATTTCCATTTGAGGACCACAGAAAGGAGATTTTGAACTAAGCAGAAAAATGTGGAACACTGAGCAAAATTCTATTTCAATATTAAGTGCCAACACTTCTACCATTTAAGGAAAAGTCCCATAAAAGGAGCGGAAGTGATATTGCTAAAACCTTGTAATAGATATTTAAGGGCCAAGGACGGTAATAGTTGACAGAGATGATTTTCTGATGCTAGTAACCTTACCTACCAGAATGCTCACAACTTGAAGTCAAATGTGAAGACAGAAAGAGGGCTCGAGACTGATTCATATAGCCAGTCTTGGCAAAGAATGCCCTCACTCACACACTAACGCACACAAAGGCCACTTGCTACAGCAATCTATTCACAGTTTTTTCAAAAATGCGATTTACAAAAGTTCAGAAACAAGAGGGTGGTTTAAACTATTTTTTCCAGTGGCTTACACTGAGGGAGCATAACATAAAAGATAGTAAAAAGGCCTGGGGGGTGAAAGTTTTATTATATATTATGGACAGATTTCACACCATTTAGAATACTTCTCTTATTCTATTGTTTAAGCTCAAAGGACAAAACGGATCCACATGTACCCCATCTGCTTCCTCTAAATTTGCTTTTGTGAATACTGTGCTGCTGCCAATACTTGCAACATGAATTTTACATCCTTTACTTCAGATACCATCTGTAGATTTTCATTACAGATCTTAAAAAAAAAAAAAAAAAAAAAATATTTCTACGCTATTATATAATGTCACCTAGGATTACAGATGTAGAGGTCAACATACTATATTTGCACAGTTTCACATTCTAAAGCATCAGTTCACTGGGTAAATGCCAAGAGAACCTGTCAAAACAATGAGTTTTTTTTTTTTTTTTAAAGAAAAAAAGCAATTAGAGTCAGCTCTTGATTTGGTGCTACAAATGCATATTACTACTTAGTAGTTCAAAATCTAGTTTTTAGGCAAACTGCTCAAAAGGGTGAAGCAGCTCATGGGATTTTAACATCAGCTCTCCTGGTTGCTTCAGGTTTAAAACAACCGTGAAAGCATGAACTGTGCTTTAGAGCAACAGCCCTGGATCACTACAAAGACGGAGCTGCTTCCACTAGAGGCCACTGCTCCCCAAAGGGAGCTCAGAGCCGCGCTCGGGTTGTGCACCTTGTGCCCGAGCCGGCTGCCAAGAAGCACTCACGGAAGGGTCTGCATCACCGCACTGTGGTGGACCCCTGCTTGACCCCGGCAGCACTCGAACACTGAGGATCTTCAGCTGAGGCAAGGAACTTATCCTTCTGACACAATCCCACCCTCCTCGAGTTCACCGTGTGGAAGATAGATCATAGAATCATTATGGTTGGAAAAGACCTTTAAGATCATCAAGTCCAACTGTAAAGCCATTATCACCATTTCTGCTAAACCATGTCCCTAAGTGCCTCATCTATATGTTTCTTGCAGATGGCACTACAAGACCTACCTGTGGTCTCGTTTAAAAGCCAGCATGCTGGAAAGCTCGAACTAGGAAATCAAAAGTCCATGTTTCTTGGCCATATTGCAGCAGGAGTACTAGCAACAAACTGTTCTGAGAGATGAGGTGAATGGCTTGCTGCTCATGCTGCAGTCCAACCCTCTAATGCTGACCTGTGCCCATGGCTTTTCAACAAGATTGCATGCAGAGGACTTGCCTGGATTTCATGAAAGTACCGAGTATTGTGCCAGCAGGGACAAGAGAGTAAAAACAAACAAACAAACAAACAACAAAAAAAAGCACAACTTGATGTTTTAAAATAAAGAAAAAAAAACAGTTAAACCTAGCTTAAAAATTTGGCAATGGTGAATTCAAGAAATTCCTGAATGGGAAAGGGAGAATTAAAAAGTTATGGCTGCTATTCTTGGCATTGAAATGTCTTTAAGAAACAAAATTTATTCTAGTGCTAAGTGTCTGTCATTGCATTCACTATCAAGCTAAACAGCTCCAGCGGAGTCTAAAGGCATGCCAAAAAACAGCTGGGTGCATGTATTGTGTACTCACTGAGTTTATATATACTGGTGAGACTGAAGTCTTTGGCTTATTCCAAAGCCCAGAGGAATATTCTTATATTTGCACTTTCTGATTTTGTTTGCAAACACCAGCTGCATGTAGAGAACTCCAAGCCAGCCCGTTCCCACCACAAACTACAGCATTAAGAGATGAAACTCGCAAAACCAAGAGATCAAGCCTCTTTCTTGATGTGACTGGAAAGATATGATCTGTCAAATAACAATTTAAAATACACAGCCTTAAGGAGGCACTTTGCTGAAAAATCCTACTAGTTGTTCAAAACAGCATACACTCCACAGTTTAGTATTCCATTAAAAGCTTCATGTTGATGACTATAAAAACATTTGACTAATCACACTCTCAAAATATTACAATGGTAGTTTTTTAAATTTCTTTGTATACATCAAGACAGCATTTTTATTAAATAGGGTAGTCTAATGGTTTTGTGTCCCTTGATCTGTGTTCCATTTAAACTGCATATTCCTTCCAGCAGACGTTATCTCCATGTAGTAGTGAGCACAACAGGGTCCTAGCTCTTGTCTAAAGTTTTCAGAGGTATGGTGACACACAGATGTTACCAAACAGTGGGGTAATAAAATCAGCCCCAAATGATTGCTCACTCATGTACAGCTACAACAGCGTTACAATTACTTGAGCACCTGTGCTTGCCTCTGACAACAGCCCATTCATGATGAAAGCTGAGACACTTGGAAGAAAGATTCAGGTGCAACTGAGGTTGCACCTGAACAAACATTTTAATCAGTTAAATAAAAGTAGTATTAAAAACAACTGATCTAAACTGAGCCAATGTTTGCCAAACTATAGAAGAGAGGCTTCCTACAGACAAATCCCTCTTACAGGACTCTGAAGGCTTCAAAGAGATAGAGGCTAAACCAGTACAGTACTATTAGTGTCAACCGACACAAAAAACTAAAAGACATAGTAGGAGATCATCCTGCCTCAAGCTCTGCCAGTGTTGGCTCCTAAAAATCCACCAGCTTACAGCTTTTAGTAATAGTCACAAATACATAAAAAGAGTAAGTTCCATGAATCAGAGATGTCTGCAAATGGTGAATTTATTAAGCATTAAAGTGAGACTATAAATATTATCTTTTTGCCTAGGCTTTGTGTCACTCACTTTTATTCAAATCAACAGCTAACAGAAAGCAGCAGTGTCTTGACAGCAGAGCTCTGGGGTTAGGAATGTAACACAAGGGTATAAGTCCAGGTATAACAGGTGTAATTTTACTGATCTACCACATGGTAGCATACTCATCAGCTGGGCAATTCAGAATTTAAGGCCTGTCTACCACTGTCATGAGTATTTATTCATTTCTCCATATACTTAAATAGTCATCTCAGTGGTTAAAAGCAAATCTAAACCACTTAAGAGTCCCTATCCAAGGAAGGAGCAATGGGAAACATAGAATATGCTCAGTTTCACCCCAAAACAAGAAGGGCCAAGAAGATTTTGCATATTGCAACTTTTCAAGGTTACAAGAAGGAAGATGACTTGCTAACAACAGAATTCTTTCAATATTTTGTCCATATGTACATTTAATTCTCTCAGTGCACAAATACCACCAGCAAGCAACTTTTACACCTTGTTTTTGCAGTTGGATCTAATCTCTATCTTTCTCAATGTGACTGAAGCAAGGTTAGAGAGTTCTGTTCTCCTGCAAGGCTCCAAAGCCTGATGATGTTCGATTACAGTGTGTTCAATACGTTCAGGTACAATATGATGTTCAATCACAATAACATAGCAACACTTGCATGCAAAACATCTTGAATGTTTTATTTATTTTGAAACTCACAAACTGAGTGACTTTTACAAACTAATCTCCAAATGCCTTTGAGTATTTTGATTACACAGCTTTGTTGGTGTGCAGAGTGTTGTAGGTTCTCTTACTCACAGAAGCATCAAAACCTTGGTGTAATTGAGGGGAACAGGAAAATTACTAAATTAAGTTTAGCTGATCACATACATGTCCTACATATATACTAATATGCTTTTGCTATAACTACCATAAAGTGAGTTTTAAATTGTACAGTAAATCCAATCACATTATGAAGCAACTAGTAAGGCAATGAGCACCACAGTATATAAATAAGATCAGTATTTACACAGTTACCTGCAGGTGAAGTTAAATGATTCCTTGATGCTGGTGGGATTATTCTAAAACCATTTGAAGATGTACCTGTACCCCAGAACGTGAAGTGTAATAATTTCCCTTTGTGAGCATCTGTTGGTTGATGAAGTAAAGTTATACAAGGTAGGTAACCAGTCTTGACGATTCCCTCTGCAGAGTGATTTGTCCTGTGCACTTCCATCTCCTTTTCCTCTATACTTTATTGCATAGCACTTAAGGCTGGCATGGATTTTCTGCTTAGCTAGTGTTGAGATGGGTGACACTCAGTTTACGTTACTGTTCAAGTAATCAAAGGGTTACTTAGATTCTTTATTTCAGTTTCATTGTGCATTACGAGCAAATTACCTGAATGCCATGCAGTTCTAAAGAGCTGGAGAGATATCTGTAGAGTGTTAGAGAAGCTCTACAGGTTTATTATACTTTGTGTCAAAATATAAAACACCCCAAGAATGTTTTTGCTGTATGAGGTATCACTCTAGCTTTTAGTTTTCAAAAACTCCTATATCTCACTCCCTTTTAAATCATTGATAACCCCCCCTAAAGTTAACTAAACTCAGCATTTACTAAATACAGAAAGCAGCCAAAGTGACCTACACAAATTCAGCTCTGTCTTGTATTTGCTGCAACCACCCAAAACAGAATAAAATTTTAAGTCTACTATTTTGACAGACCAGTAAATGAGCAATTTGCATCTTTTGCTCATTAACATGCTGCATATAAGAAATATGAGGCATCTGGCCTAAATGGCTTGAAGCTGACGAGATATTTTGCCCACAAAATGTGAAGGCCCAAGCTGCCAAACCTCCATATAATGATACATCCGCTTCCTATATATCCTGGCAGCCAAAGAGCAAGTCAAACTTGCCAGAGCACTTTTCTCATTATACATAAAATGTTCTGCTGAATTTTAGTAACAACTCTGTATAGCTTCAGAGTTATTTTAACCTGTGGGCAGTCCCCACATGAATGTCCATACTGCCTAGCCATAAAAATAACAAGCATAGCTAAGCAAGGTTCAAAGTGTTTTTTCTTGATGTTTAAAGCTAAGCTAAACGTTATTCATGCCCCACTACAAATATAACAGCAAGGTCTCCAGCTCTAAAAATAGAAATGGTAGGAAAGTAAGAACTAGCAGTGAGTGATATTTTTGCTACCTTTGCCCAAATGGGAAACTCTGAAATGCTTTGAACAATTAACTGACAATACTTCAGAGCACCTTGTTTCATAAAGTGTAGCAACAGACCTTTTTCACCAAGGAAAAAAGCCTCAGTCTGGAATTGCACTTAAAGTAAATACAAACAGCCCATGGATAAAATTTCTAAAGCAAAAAGTTATGCATGGCAAGAGAATGTAGAACCTCATTCTGGGATAAAAGAAAATCTGACAGGGGAATTCAAAGAACATGCTCAGCAAATCAGACACTAAGTCCAAGACTCACATTCAATATTCCCCACTTGCACGCATTTAACCCTATTTTAGAGTGGAGCTATAATTTAGACATTATGAGAACAAAAATTGCCTCTCCATTCCAAAACCCTTGCAGTCATTTCTGTTTAACAAACATCACTCGCTTAGACAATTAGTTTTGGCAGGGCACAAACCCAAGCCTGAAAGGCAGATTAGAAGTAGTACTAACACTTTAGCTGGCACAGCAAGAGAAAAAAGTAGCTGCCAGGAGGACAAATTAGTTAGCTAACTACTTTGTACATGCTGGCTTTTTTTTTTTTTTTTTTTTTTAAACACTATGGATGCAAACTGACTCCTTGGCAAATTTTCGCAAAAGAAACCTACCTGCTTGCTACAACAACCACGAGTTTTAAGTACTGCCATCCCAGAGGACAAAAAAATAAAACCCCTACAAAAAACCCACGCCTCTTAAAAGCATGCACTTTAACTGCTGGATAAAAGTACAGTAATAGCCTTTGGGTGGTAAAGTACCACCAATGCTGCCAATTACACCTGAAATACACACACCATAGTGACTATTAAGCTCTCGCTCAACAAATTAGAGGAGTTAATCTGCAGCTGAAGTTACCTGCTGAAAAATGCCACGCACTATTTTGCTTTCTGAAAGTTTCCTCTAGAGTACATCTAACAGATGTAAAAAGAGAAGAAGATCTAGTACTTTGTGACCAAGGACAGAGAAGGACTTCATTGCCATAATTAAGATATTCCTTTACTTTCTGCCTATCTGGATGTGAAGCTTTCATTCAACTCCAACTAGTAAAAGCTGCCAAAAAAGTCTTGCCAGGGCCATATAACTTATTGCAACCAGATGGCCTGCTGTCAGCAAAGGAGGGGTTGCTATCATTCCAGGACAGAACGATTACCTTCCTTTGAACTGAGGACAATGTTTTCAATAAAAACCTAAAGCTGTTTAATGCAACTTACAGTCTGTCAGACTCCTACTGTGCAACTCCAGGATTGACTAGACTCACAGAAGTGAGACCATTTGTTAAAAACATAGCACCAATCTCTCATAAGGGCATTGATGATCGGCAATTTAAACTAAAACAGCATTCTAACTCTTCTTTATAAGCTGTGTACATAGCCCTTTTCCATCACAATTTTTACACGGAAGATAGATATACTGTATTTAGCTTCAGGACACAGATGACACTAAACAAACCAGATCACTGTTATATCTTCCTTATTTTGGCATGTACCTCTGCTGGGTCTGCATTATCGCATCTCAAAAGGCAGGAGTAGCATTTGCTCTTGGAAGAGAAAAAAAAATCAGTCACCATTGTAAAGCACAGAGAATTCAAGGTGAGCTACTAAGAAAGCAAGAAGAGAACTGAAAGTTTCCCATCTCTTTTAGACCAAAGCACTGTGAGACTAAGATACCTGTCATCTGGAAACACATTACCACAATACTGCTGTAACTCAGAAAATTGGATCTTGCAGTGTAGCTAGTCACACGCACTGCAAGCAAATGGTACCTTTACTTTGATCGATGCAAAATAGCTGGATGAATTTCATTAGATATTAAATAGCCTCCAGAGCTTCAAACTGCCAAATTAAATGCAACAATTATCTGAACACTCCAAGCATTTTTTCTGAATCTGCTTCCAAACCAAATTTTTACTTTCAGCTTCCCTTGCTTTCAACAGTACATATTTAATGAAGTGGTTTCCTCTTTTCGCAATAGCAGAACATTTTGTTCATCTTGGAAAGCCAGAATAACTATCAAGCCTGGGAAATTAAAGGTGAGCTGCAAGCCTAAGCATGACCATTTCTAGGAGCTGCATATATTATCAAAATAGAATGAAAGTGTTTATGGAGTTTCACATCTAGGATGGTAACGCACAAAACCTGTTGAAAGGGAATTAGAAGATGGACTAGCCCAGCTTACCAGCAGTGCTCAACTAAATAGAGTTCAGTACAACCATGGGGAGCCCACGTTTAATGCTTCATTTAGTATGCAATATCATGGATTCACAAACTAGCAAACCATCCAGGTATTTTCAGCAGCACAATACCTTAATCAATAATTCATCCTTGAAATTAGTCTATGTATCATTTCAAATCTCTCTCATTTAAAATACCCTTTACACAAGGGCAACATGTGACCCTTCAGCACAGCTGAAAGACAGTAGTAGTTGCAATTTAATATAGAAACATCTCACCTGTCATAATACCAGGATGATTCCTGTGCAAGTCTGGCATTTGAGACATGCAATGTATTCATCATGCAAGTGCATACACTGTTCTGCCCTTGCATAGGACCCACCAGATTGCCTGCAATGCAGCCTTACGCGTTGCCCTTAATACCTTCTCCCCCACACGTGCTGTCAGGCTTCTGAAGAGATTACTGGCCTCCTGAATTCCTGAATTCAGACACTTTTATTCAGACCATTTTTGCTCTACAAGAGACCTCTCTATGGCCCTTCAGAGTTTGCTGCTAAAGTCTGTTCTGGATGTGAGCAATTCAGCAAAATGCATGTGTTTACATACAGGAGCATTTCCACAATACACTAAGAACTGTTGAGTTGGGAGTATAGTAACCATCACAAGGTTTAGAAATCAAAATTAAAACTCTGCAGCTTAAGTTTAAAAGTTGTCCTTTACCTCTGTATAAATAAGACAATGACATGCAGCAGAGATATTGAGCCATTATAAACCCAGACAGGAAGCAATTTGCTAACTTCAGGTAGTCTTTGCAGCCTGCACAGGGGGTACCTACTACGGAGACAGGGATTATTCAGCAGAAAACGCCTTCTATTAGGCATGCCTCCAAGAAGTTCTGCTGAATTGATTCTGCTGTCAAAATGTGGAAATGCCTGAGCAGCCAAAACCCTTTGAGTTTAGAGACAATATTCAAGGACTGCAGTGAAACAGATTTTGCACATCTGAGTTTTATCTAAGCCTAACACATAAGAATTGTCAGAAGGCAAAAAAGCATTACTTGGCAAAAGCTTCAGTAACAAATCAGCTAGCATTGTATATAAAAAAAGAAATCCCCAAACTAAATAACCTAGGCTATTTAGAAAGCAAATCACAATTCTCATTTACATTTACATAAGCTTTTATCTTATGTAAGAGAGCATACAAACTGAAACGCTTCCACTGTGTACTGTGAGCAACCCACTGCTTTTAAGGTCACAAAAGCTACCGTACAGTAGATCCATATTGCATAAGTAATCCATAAGTGTTAACCATGTTAAAAAAAAAAGAATATTCCAAAACGTAATGCCACAAACTTGTCGTTGATTCTAAGAACTCAGGCTCAAGAGATAGAAAAGAATAACATAGCAGTTCAATTTCTCTGCACATTAAAATACATTGCATATAAAAATGCTTGCTTTTTAAAGTCTCAGAAACCAACTTCCTGCCAACCAGGTGGTTGTTACCAGATTCCTTAATGACTATTAGATTTAAGTTCAGCTGTTGAGGAGCTTTTTAATTTATTTTTCAGTCTACCAGATCCAAGTCAAGCACTGCAAAAACAGTGACTATCTCTACTTTAAAGCTTCTACAACAGCAAAAATAATCCTATGCTGTTCATGTGTTCAGTGTTACTCTTCATAGGAAATCCACCTAGGCATAAGTAGGACAAAGTCTTTCATCAGAGGACCTTGTCCACAGCCAAAGAAAATCAATGCCCACTGCGAAAGGCTGTCAGAGACACAAATACCCCTTTCCACTTAAAGAGGTATTCAAGATATTGCTTGGTTTGATAGAGCTGATCAAAAGTTATCCATCAACACTGTTTTGCCACAAAAAATGGTGTGTGTGTATGTGTGCGCGCTCAAGTGAGCACACAAACACATGTGTGTGCACATCCAGGACAAGACTGAACATAAAATTATTTCAGATTTAAAGGACTGCACAGCTCCTCATGGAACCAACTACTCATGGTCTTGTAGCTGATTAGCTTCATCTCCTCCTGATATGTGCAAAGACCTATAGAACATGATGTAGTGGGAGATGAGTTTGATGAAGGGATTCAGCAGAGGGGATTCAGTATCTTAACCCCCTACAAGACATCACATCTTTTCTGCTGAAAGAAATTAAAGTTCTCTCTAGAATATTACAGCTAAATAGCTATATAGATAGGACCAAATAACTGTCCTGGGAGAGAAAGCAAGAGCAACACCACACACACACACTACTAGCTTTTTTTTTTTTTTTACACAGGGGAGAATCAGAAAAGCATTTTGAGAAGTATAACAAATAGGCGTAATAATTTTTCATGATTGATTAGTTTTATGTTTAATTCACATCTATATTATACCTTGTTCACTGGATCTGCATTATTGTCACATAGCTGAAATTCAATGCATTCTGATAACTATAAATTACAGTCACCTATATTTGAAGTTGAATATAAAAGCTAAAATTGTTCAACTGAATCAATTTCAAACAATAAAATTATAACTACTGCTCCAGAGAAGAAAAAGTTAAGTATGTGTTGCCTGAGTAGATGTATTATCAAAGTCTTTATACTAATGGCTGAAAGGATTTGAAGGACTGGCGTTAATTCTACTTACAAATTAGCACATGCACTTGCATTATTATCCCAAAGGTATAATCATGAAAAACATATTCAGAGTCAGTGCACAGACAGCTATAAATATACTGCTTGGCATTAATTCTTGTGATTTGTTAAGGAGAGAGACAGAGACAGAGACAGAGAGAAGTTTTCTGAAGTCAGAAACATGAAAGAAATAACATGGTTGCAATAGAAGTTGATTTGCCAAGTTCATGGCATTCTACAGAAAAAAAGGTATTTTAAAGCTTCTTTATTGTTATTATTATGTTTCCTTGGGCATCAGAACTCAGAAAAGTACATCTTTGCTCTTAAAATCTCAAGAAAAAGAATACCAATGAAGACAAGAGAAGGAAACATTCATACCTTTGCACAATGCAAATAGGCTGGCATGTCTTCATGACAGAATGAGAAGTCACAGAGCAGGAACATCAGGAACACATAGAAACATCACATTTCTTTACAAGCTAAAGAATGCGCAGGCTTCAGCAAAGCACGTTATAAAAGGGATGTTTATAAACTACTTCCATAGAGATGGTTCAGTAGCTTTACAACACAGAAACGACGAGCGTGAACTATATTTACCATCTGTTTTAAGCCAAATGTTTTTCTACAGTGGAAGTCAGTATCAAAGCTAACTGTTCTTTTGGATTTAAAATCAAAATGCAAGGAAGGAAAAAAATGTTGTTTGTGTATTACAGGGGAAGATCATGAAGGACTTAGCCTCATCATACTTTTCAGTCAGGACATGCTGCAAATACAGTGAGAGTCAGGACATTGAAAATATAACTTAGTGGTCACCTAGCTTCAGCTAACATTATTAACTACCCAAACTAATTTTAAGATATTATGAAAACGTAAGATACCTGACAGAACCGGAGAGACTGTCACCCTCAGCTGAATACCTGTCATAAGAACAGCAGGCCCACTTCCAGGCTTTAAAAATGTTTTAACAAATATGCAAGCATAGTAAACATTCAATATGGACTGAAATTGAAAAGGTCTTTTAAGTATGGGAAGAAAAAAAGTGATGGATTTGTAAGAAAAAAAAAAAAAAAATCCATCTCTGAAGCATGTTTACAGTGGTAGCATAAATTCTCCTCTCAGAGTGTCCTGAGGAATACAGAAGCAACACAGAAGCATCACAGAAATTATTTTCAGTAAAGAGCAGAGGCATTAGACTTGTTGCTTCCAGCTCTTGGTATAAGCAGTTGTTAAGATATCTTACAAGCTGGCAGCCAGCAAGCATTTGAGAAGCATGCATCTGCTGTAACCCTTCCCCCATGTGGACAGCCAGGTACCTACATGTTCACTTCATTTAAGTTGTCACAGCTCTTTCCACTGGTTACATGCTTTCAAGTTACGTTAATTAGCATGCATATTTTTCAGACAGATGTTCCCTTCAGAGATAAATTCAGTCCTATCTAAGAAAATTTGTTAATTCTAGGACATAAGGAAATATATTCACATCAGTAAAAGTTAAAATGTGCACGTTATATTGTGTTGGATTAACTGTACTCATATGAAATGGATGGCATGGATTGATCTGGTGCCATCACATTTTATATCAGAATCCCCTAAAATAGGCAGACACTGGTCTGAGACCCTTGTAGGCTCATATACCTGCTCACAGTCCACCAAGAGGTGTTTAATTAAAAACTGTTGCTTGTTTCCAGAGAAACTAGAAACAAATACATTATACGTATTTCACAGAATGAAATTCTGCCACATGTCTTTAAATTACAGACACTAGTGTCATGCTAGGGTGAGTATCAATGCAGAAAACTGCTTCAATTGCCCAGGCTGGTGTTAGGAAGCAGTGCTAAGATAAGCCATCCAGCTCTTTCCAAAATTTCTTCTCTAGCACATTATGAATCATGTTAGGAACCATGACCTCACTTTCATGCTGACCAAAGGACAGAATGCACATGACCTTAGTTGCTCTTACTTCTGTTTGAATGCTTTACTTGAACATTGACTTTTGAACATCTTGGGAAAACTGCTGTTAACAACCTACACTAGTTAGTTGCTACTCGGTGTCTTCTCCTTTCTGGGTATGAGCAACCCACTAGAAAGATGCTGTAGAAAGGTGGCACTTCAAGTGTTATTGAAAGTACAAAGTAATCTGTACCTCTAAATGAAATGTAAAATAAGCAATGAAGAAAAATAAAACTACTTCAGTGAAGCCACATTCTTAAATTGTATTTCTACTTTGACAGATCAGTGTTTAGGCCTTGTAGATCTGGGATGACGACTCACACCTGAATAGAAATAGCCAGGGCTAGAATGTTGTAAGAACAAAGCAGGTGTACAGTTATAAAGCTGCATGAGCACTTGCATAAACACCACTGTGCTGACTGAAGCCCAGAAGAGGAAGAACCAAAGAATACTGGCATTCTGGCATACCCAAACAAAGGGTAGAGCTCTGTCAACATCTGTAAACAGTCTTCAAAGCACGAATGACTGGAAGAGTTCTCTTGCCCAGACCAGGTTAAAGCAATTTTTCTGGAGGCTTGCCATGCTCTGTAGGAGGGAGGTAGGGGTGCAGCAACAAGCTGGATTTAAAAGATCCCCAGCTGGAAGCACAAATACAGAGAGTGATGTTTAAAACTGTCAGTCCCCTGGGGAGAAGCAGGAAATTTTCTTTATGACCCCCAGAGTATTTGTTTTTCCAACAGTTCCCCAGCTCAGCTTGAGATTCTCAGGGGCAGCAACAAAAAAAAGTTTTCACTTTGCTCAAATTAGTTTTGACTGGTCCCTGGGTTCCCAAGGTGATAATTTAACACCTCATTAACAAGCGCATTATTGGAGGAAATTCAGATCAACCGATTTTAATGCTAAGTGAATGTTTTCAACTTAACTGGCACAAGGAGTTATTTCTCTTTCAAGTACAACAGCAGCCACTGCTATTATTTGTGGCTCTGCTACACCTAATGACAGGTACAAATTGCATTTATAAATATACTATCCATTACTTGAAATTTAATAACTGATATTATGTGGGTTATTCCTTCATTACTCCCAACATTTCATACCTGCACCTATTTCTGACTTGTCTTTAGAAGGAAAGTAGGAATTTTATCAAATGCTTACCTTAAAGAAATCTGCTCAAGTCATGGAAGATGATTTAACTAATGAAGTCATATCTCCATGAGTCTTAATCACATGGAGGTCAATACACTACTTGTCTCTTCTTCATTAGAATTAAAGCAGGACAGGGTTAATATTCCTTCCTACATGCTTCCCTCCATGCATATCAACATAACCATGATCCTGTCTTCTACACAGTTGAATTAGTCTCAGTTCTCTGCCAACACAGCTGTACATTCTTATTCCCTGTTGTTTGTAATTAGTTCCAACTACTTTTTCTGATTCAGTTCACAAGTTGGTTGCACACGGCAATGTCAAGACTAGAAATCCAGTTCTGTTTTTTTTTTTTTTTTTTTTAACTGGTGTAACAAGCTAATTGTAATCAGCTACTAACTCTTCACAACTGAGCCCCTCAAGGGAGACCTATCAAACTAGGTGCAGGTGACTAGCCTTCAAAGATTAGTTATGCACCTCTGATAATTCAGCAGCTCAGCTGGCCTATGCCACTGCTACCTCCACTGCTTGCTACATTAGAACTACGTAGGAAAACCTTTGCTCTGTGTTCAGCGCGCAAAGCAACAATCATTAAAAATTTAAGTGTCATCTTGTGCATGGTCTATCCGAACTTTTTTCTAAAAATATGCATGCCATTTTAGTATAGCACTGTGAGATTGGATATGCAATAGTTGTCTCCTGAAAGGAAGATATGAAACAATGAACTTGATACAAATACCAGTGTATGTAATGACTCTAATCAAGTTAATGGCCATGGACCTGGAAGGTAGTAGTTCACTTCTTTTATAAGTCATTAACACACTCTCAGTTTAAGTTCAAAGCCAGAATACTCCTAGATTTAAGGTTCAACTTAACCACTTAATACATGGGACAGCCAAGTTTCATCTGTGAAGGAGGTTAAGCTTTCCAGGTGCAATCACTCCATGAAATAATCCTAGGAACATATCAACCTCCCTAGACCCATTTCATCTTGCATGTTTAGATTTGCAAATAAAAACTAGCACTAAAAAATTGCTCTTGGGGAAAGCAACCTTCTCCCTCCTCTCACTCTACGCTCCTACAGTAAAGCCAAAATGTAATTTGGAGATATCTTTGCATGTCACACATGCAAAGATTGTACAGAACAAAAATTAAGATGCAAAAGAAACCACCATCTTGATTCATGCAGCATATTATGTGTGCTATCCAGTCCTTGCTATACTACATTGTCTGCAATTAGCCATTCAGCTTTAACAGCATCTGTGTTTTGTCTGTGCCACCTCTTACTAATATCCTATTTAATCACTGGCAGTTTTCTAAGAAGATCTGAAAGGAGATATTTACTTTTTTTTTTTTTTTTTAAGTTATGTAAAGTTTTAGTAACTACAATGCCTTATATTGCAAGTTTAGAGCCTTCAAATGCTTCTTTAAATTGATAAATCCACTGAATTAACTTATCCTTGCAAAATACAAAAGAACTCCTCAGCTTTGTTCCTCAAAAATCTAATTACTTACTACTTACTCCCTAACTACAGAACATCTCGATCTGACTTCATTATTTCCACAAAGTTTTGATGCCATGGAAAATGACAACTTTTACAAGTAGTAGCAGGGAACAGAAGCAAGCAGACAAAAGAGCAAGCCTTCTTTGAAGCCATTAAAAGATTTAGCTGTGGCTCAAAACACAGTTGGAAGCTATCAGTCTACTGTTCTGATTCCAACCCCATTAATTCTTGTGCCCTTGCAAAAATCATTATCCTACCTCAGATTTCCTCCATCCATTAATTAGGCTTGACTGCTACTCTAAGAGCAGTAGAATGTTTATAATACAAAGTCACTTTGAAGGTGTTTGCCAGTGACCCAATCTGACACTACTTCTGTACCCGTTTACTTTCCACAGCTATCACCTCTCACCAACATCATTCTGTTTCAGACTTGCCCATAATCAAAGCAGCCACAGACAGTGGCCCTTTAGAGCCCCACCCACAATCCCACAAAATCCAAACAAAATTTTTCTGCCAAAGCTGTTAAACAAGGAAAAAACCTTGTCATACTATCACTGAACAGCTGCTCAATCCACACAACTGAACCTTAGCCAGCTTCATCCAAAAAACAAGTCTATGAAGTCATACTACCTTTAAGGATTAAAGGAGGAAAAAAAAAAAAAAAGATGCAGAATGGGGACTGTGTAAAAATGGGCACTGTGTAAAAAATGAACAGAAAAGCACTTTCCAACAGGGATCATTCTATTAGGTACTTATCCTAGTGAGGATTGACTTAGATGCTTAGACAGTAACACTTTCATGCGAGCTGCAGAAATTGTTTCTGAGGATGGCTGGACAGGACCTTGGCGATCCAGTTGCATCCAGCACTTCTGAAAAGCACCAAAGTTCACAGAAAAAGTACAAAGGCTTCCTTGAAATAAAGCATTTTTGGCATTTGAAAGCTGGTTTATTTTGCAATACAAAGAGTGGCTAGAAATTCTGGCACTCTTTAGCACCAAATTAGGATGTAGTTTGACATATATTTAAGTAACACTACAACAAGACAAGACTCCTTTAGTTGAAGCTTTTTTTTTTTTTTTTCTTCCCCAGATAAGTTCCCAATCTGCTTTGACTTTCAACTCGAATGCTTATGCTGGCATAAGGGCAGGAGAACAGTCTGGAGTGGAAGCTGCTTCCATTCTCATGGCTTAAAGGAGTATCAAGCTACAGTCACAGAAAGGGGCCAAGCTGCCTTCGTTTGAAGGTTCCAAATAGAAATCGGTTACAGATTTCTTGCTTGCCACTTCATTAAGCAAAACAGATACTGGAGGAAACCCAACACAAGCAGCACCTGAGCAAACCACAAACTGTGGGTAGATAATTAGCTAAAGAGAGCTCTAATACTTTTAAGGCAGCAAGACCCAATCCACTGACACAGCTTTTCATGTAACCTGAAGCTGAGTTAATATTTCTCCTGGGAGAGCTGGAGGGGACAACTCTTGGCAGGTAGAGGTAACTCACATGGACCACTCCAGAGCACTTGAGTCTAGCACACACACAAGCACTCCTGCCCAGGGGCACCTGCAGCAGTTAGGAACAATTCCACGACAACAGTCACTACCAAGTGCTATTGTTAAAACTAAATCTATTCCAAGATAATGTAAGCAAACTGAATTAAATCTGTTATAACATAAGAATTCTTGAATTATTTGTGAATTCTTGAATTATATGGTGAAAAGCAAGCTTTTTCACCATAGAAACTAACTGTCAGGTTAGCTGGTCAGATGACTCATGTTCAAAAGCTAATGTGGTTCTTCAGCATACACCACCACCTTGTGGTCCGATGCCTGAAGCTCCTGCAGTTTAGTATACTCACAGGTTCGAATTTAATGAGATTTTGAACCAAAACCTCCAGACAGATCTGACATTGTCATCCTGCATGAGCTATGCAACTTTTTAAAGAACTTGTGCAGAGAGCAAAGTACTCCACATGCAAAGTGCTGTGCCATTTAAGTTTTAAGGCTGTCTGCATTTGTGATTCATCAGCTATACACTGAATACTATAACTAAAGGAAGATACTAGAGCCACTTATCAAGAAAAAGACGCACACAAATTTGGATTCTGGTCTTTGAATATATCAAGACTAACATAGATTTTCCCTTTCTAATTTCTATTGCAAAAAAAAAAAAAAAATCAAGCAAACAAACAAAAAAAGAACACAACTAAATCAACAGAGCTGAATATGCTAAATACCTTCCCCAGGTTCACTAAGCCTGCTTACCTAGCTTCCGGAGTGAAAAGACTTTTCAGAGACATTCTCACGTTTACTCTAACTGAGGTACAAACAGCAAATCATATTAGGGATGAAAAATCAGAAGCCTGGTGTAATAGACAGGGCTGTAAAACACACATAAAATACTCTGAAAGCAGGCTTCAGTGTGGCTTCCAAGTGAGGCAAACAATAAATTAGAATAGAAGAAAGAGAAAAAAGGGAGGCAAGGAAAGCTAAATACAAAATCAAAAACAGTATTAAACAATATTCTGTCTTATGTAAGACTAAGATGACTTACTTCTAGCTATTTCCTTATACCATTATTAGGCTGACTTTCCAAGTAGACAGTCATCATATCTGACAAGTAAATTGGCTTGTTGCTCCAGAAATTCTAAGTTTACATGAACTAAAAGATAATTATGAATGTGTCTATTCAATTAATTTTCTGTCAAAGACAAAGAGGTTCTGCTTTGCCTTTCCAGTTCTGCATACTAACATTATAAAGACTCACCAAGAGTTGAACCATCTTCACCCATAATACATTTCATGGAGGTGATGATCTGCTGCACCACAGGAGGTGACAGGGATGTCGCGTACACAGCACTGTGAGAATGTGTCCTGAGGTAATCAATCAATTCCTGGCAAAACACAACAGGCATCAGACATTAGTCACACAGCAAAATGGGCCACTGCAACCTCTTCCAGAATCTCCTGGAATAGGCTGGGTAGCTCAAGGATTGATTTTACAGTGTAAGTAACAAATTTTACAGTGTAAGTAACAAATGCTGGAAGTGCTGTCAGTAGGGGCATGACAACCTTGTCTTCTGCGTCCCAGGCGAAGAACGTGTGGTCAAAGAGAAATGGCTAAGACATAGGCTTGTTTAGCCAACAGCAGCAGCCATGGATTGGAACGAGGTGTTTGCATTACTCAAGCTGTGTGCAGGTCATGCTTCAGGAGTGCTCAATATAACAGTGGGAACATACAACAAATGAAATACTGACCAGGAGGTGCTTATGTATCACACACAGTAAAATTATTTCCCCACAAAAGCACAAAATTAGCCACAAATCATAACATTTACTTGCATTTTTCACCAAAATATAAATAAAGCAGCAGGTACCATTTAAGAGTACACAGATCTCAGCCTACCACTCCTGCATTTGCTTCTTAAAGTACCTGTTACATTTGCACAAAATAAAGGCAGGTAATATGGGAAGGAAGGACAAACGTACCATAGATCTAGTGTGCTTGCTGTAACAGAATTATTCTACAATACTCAGACCACCCCAGTAAAATACCACAACATGTACCTAGCCAAAATGTTTTCTGCTAAGATGAAATTAACAGGACTGCCCTGTAAATAGCAAAAGCTGGGAAACATATTTTTGGAATAATTTATTGTTGGGCTCTGCCTGGAATCAGAGTTTAATTTAAGGAGATTGTAAAGTGCTTTAAAATAAACTAGGCAGGATAATTTAAGACCTCCTATTTCTGAGGTAATCCCTCAAACACAGTAGCTAAAATACAGTTGTGAAAAACTGCAAGCTGAATGGGCTTGCACCAGGCGAGTTAGTCCTGCTGGTTCAGTACATTTGGGAAAAAAAAAAAAAAAAGGCACAGTGTTTCATTTTGGGAAAGATGTCAAATCATTTTAAACTAACTGCAGTAAACTAAAAAAAGGAAGATGTGCAAGCCCCATGCCTCAAACCACAGGCTACGGTAATTGTCACTGTTCACATCTAACGCACTATGCTCCAGGCAAGCAAAGGGTAAAATTTTACCTTAAAATAGGATTAAAAGCCTCATCTATAGGGGTCACTTCAAAATATAAAAAAAGGAGACACCTGTAATAGTCTATATCCTCTCCAAAAAGAGGATTTTGACAACGGCAACACTTCCTAGCAGTACCTTCCATCAGAAAGTAAAAAAGGTCAGTACCCAGAAAACAAGAAGGGAAGAAGCAACGTTCTAGAAAGCAAAGTGTACATGTCCAATAAAAATTAGCTTCGCAAAGCTTACCTAGAAACTTCATCTTACAGAAGAGGCTGAAAAAAAAATTTTTTTTAGAGTTCTTCCTGCCAGACTCATTAAAAGGTAAGATTAAAATATCTTCACTTCCTTGCTCGTAACAGCTCCCAAAAAGATATTATGCCACTACCTTACATTCAGCAAATTGAGCTCATCACTGAGCATGTGGGAACTTTCCTGGACTAGGCTTTTCTGCATGGCACAGACTTTCATTGCACTAAACCGTATGAAACAAATGAACAATCAGGGCAACTCAAGAAAAAGAAAACGTGGAAGTGCTTAGTGAAGAATTCCACCATGAGCATGAAAGGGTCATGATATTTCCATCTTTTTACCTTCTTGCCTCCAATGTAGCCTCCAGCAGCTCCAAAGCTTTTGGTGAATGTTCCCATCATGACATCCACATCTTCAGGATTAAGTCCAAAATACTCCACTACACCCCGGCCAGTGGGACCCAGGGCACCTATACTATGAGCTTCATCAAGGTACAGGTAGGATTTGTACTTCTTCTTAAGGGCAATCACTTCAGGCAAACGGACTATGGATCCCTCCATACTGTTGGGAAAACAGACATTTTGAGTTAATTGTTATAGCCTCTTTTAGGATCCCAAAATCAAACTTCTCCTTCACTTCCTTTCGGTGATTGCACCCACTTGCAAAGCTTGTTATAAACATCACTTTCTGCAGCATGCTAAAAATCAACTCCACTTTGCACTTGGTACCCAGATCTCCATATCTACAGGTTTAACATGTCAGGGATAGTGACATACTGACTAAATATTAACAGCAACAGCAAGTCAAGACAAAGGAATGTGTTCAGTGATGATTTTGAACATGAACTAAGACTCCACTCTCATGTCTGTGTTTTTTCTGACATTTACTTGCTTATCATTTTTAGATCCAAAACTCATGATACTGTCAGCAGCAGGATCCCATTTTGTGTATCACCATCATTTCACTGCCTATCACACTCACCCTCAGGGGAAAAAAACAAAACCAAAAACAAAACAAAACAAAAAAAAAACCACATTTGACCTGCACACTTGCATTCTCATGAGTATGACTGAGTGAGCAGAAAAAAGAATCTAAGGGACAAAATTTAAGACTTCAGCTGTGCTACAAATAATAATTCAGACCGATTCTGAGCAGGACGTGGGAAGCATTCTGGAAGGGCAAGCTGCAGCAACAACGGAAAGCCCAGGATGTGACATATCTAGCTTAATTTAGTTCTCAGATACGCTATCCATGAAACAGCTAAGGCAATAACCTAATTTGATTTGGCAAAGGAGCTGAAATGCTAAGCAGTTAGATCTTTCTTAGAGGGTCTTGCTAATATAATGAATAACTTGTACCTGTATATTCCTTCCACCAGGATAAGAATTTTTTTCCAAGGCCTTCGTGTACGAGGTTGCCCATGCACAATAGCATCTTTGAGCAGCTTCTCCAGGCTTTGCATATCTGCATCAAAAAGTACTGTTAGATGGTATCAAAACAGCTTGAACTTTGACATGAGTAAAGACAGAAATACCCACATAAGCACAAATTGCTCCAAGCACAAACTGCTCCAGCATGGAAGTCAGACAATACATAAATCAATAAATATGCACTAGCTTCATCCAGTTGCAGGCCCACAAGTGAGATTAAAGCAAATTGTTACCCGTGTAAACTTTGAGGAGGAATTTGATCACCCTAAATTAAAAGCACAAGTTAGAGCTTAAGGCATTAACAAGTAGGCGAGTAAACAAACAAAAAAACAGAAGGGGGTGTAGGGTGAAGGAAAGGAGAAGGCAAATCTTTGGTAAGAAGCAATAAGCAATTTAGGGCACAACGGTATCCTCGCGGATAGAAATGAAGCCAAAGAAGAGCATATATGCTCAAAGATAATCAAGAGGAGTAGTAGAACGCAGACCAAAGTACAGAATAAGGCAGGGAACAAGTGCTTATTTTTTATTACTTTTGTCTAAAAGCTGAAGAATCTGGAGCTGTGGAACAGAAAGCTACTAACCAATAAAAACAGAAAAGGACCGATCTTTGAAAAGGAAGTTTTTAAGGTTCATGACTAACATCAATGTAAGGGGAGCAGAGATCAGAGTCAAGGAGGAAAAAAAGAGCAGCCAGTGTAGGAATGGGGACAAAGCTCAGCATACTAGAAAGAGGAAGTTGTTAGTAGCAGTGTGTTTTGAAACTTTATTAGCTTTGAGCATGACACGATTCTAGAAGGAAAGAGAGTAATGTAAGCAAATACATGCATGGAATCAGTTCTGAAAAACATCTCAAGAAAGGAACAGAGATAGGGGTAATCAACTCATAAAAACTAAGATGCAGAGCAAGAGACAGATAAAAACACTAGGATACAATATGGAGCATGAACAATCTTGAACAAATGATTGACTACAGTAATTTTGCCAGCAAAAAGAACTGAAAAACAGGTCAGTGAGGAGACTTAGAAAACAGTCAATGCACAGGAAAAAACAAAGATGGAGAAGTCAGTGGAGCATCCGTTTCCAAAATATCTCTCAAGGGAAGAAGAGCAGTTGAGAGCAGAGCACTGGGATAGAATCTTCTGCTCTGATCCATCATGAAAGAGGAAAAGACTAGACCTTAACAGCAGAGATACAGTGTAGAACGAGGTCGGAATAAACAAATATGGAGTGAGAAATTTTAAGAGGCTTTTTCATTTTGTTCCATGGTTTCTAAAAGTCAGAATGTGAAAGAAGCCATGAACCTATCAGGGAAATAAAATGAATTAAAGCAGCACCGAGTGAAACAAGACTAGGACCCAGGATACGTATGGAACTCAAGGATTGTACATCATATTAATTTGCCAAAGTTATAGCTTTCACTTTGCTTTCTTCTGTCTCATCTTTTTTCTTCTAACCTGACACGCCATTCTATTAGATTTTTACAGCACCCCAACCTTTCATTGCTAGTTTGTATCCTACTCCAGCAGAACTATCTCACGCAATCTCATACCAGAACTTCTGAGCCCTTCCCATCATACCCAGGGCTATATGTGCTACCATTACTCCTGCAATGAATTTTAATATGTTGGAACTCCTCAACTGTAGATATCAGCAAGGTGTACAAAAGCACCATCATATAAAGACAGATTATCACACATCCGCCATTTCAGTGGCAGAAAAAGTGTCTTTAATACTGTCAATATAATAATTACAGGGAACTATTCCATAGCTGCCTTATTTCAGCCACTGGGTTCCAACACTCCCCTCCCATTCTCTCCCTAAAGAGCAAACTTGGATTTTCATTGCTGATGCCTGATGCTCTCTAAAATGCTGGAATTGGATGCATTGTTCAGAAGAGTGCTTATACAAATGCAGAAGCTGAATACAAAGCTTTTGTGATCTGGGCCATCAATGAAGATGTGCTGCAATCAAGATGGACGAAGAACAAAAAAGATCAAATGTTACCACTAAACACAACAATTCTTTCAAGAAAACTATCCAGAGAACAAGGAAGAGAAGATGCAAAAGAAACAAATGCAACAGCAGATCCACTATCCAGGAGGACACGGAAAGGAAAAGAATTGCAGTCACCCAAACTTTGCTGTCATCACCACAGACCCATCTCAAAGAGAGCAAAAGAGCCATTACGACCTCTGAGAGTAATACTGCAAAAAGAGTACTTCGGAGCAGCTGAAGAATGGAAGCAGTGCCTTTACAAATTAAGGATAACCAGACACCTCTTTCACCAAGGATAAAAAAAAGAAACTTTGTATTTTAATCTGAAGACTATTCTAAACACCTCCACTGGAGGAAGCTAAAACTACCAAACTGACAATTCCAAGTATTTCTTTTCAAAGAACACTAAACAAGTTACTTAGATGAATTTCATCTGTGCTGTGTGTTCTGAAGTCCCCTTTGTACTACACCATAGCAATGCTGATACCAACGGCTGGCTAGCATGGCTATGACATCCACATTTATGTTTTTGTTAATATAGGATTGTATCATCATTTGGTCCTAAACTTGGCCCCCAAACTGTGATCTAGACCACTACAAGACTGCGTTACTTCTTGACATGGTTTGTTACAAGAGTCAAATGGCGCTGAGCTATCAAAGTAGTGCGAAGTCATGTTAGAACACTAGTGTCTCTAACCCTCTCAGAGAACTATGTTCCTCTTTCATATGCAGAGATGTAAGACGGCACAGCAGCAGGATAAAAAGCGTTATTAGTTGAGAATCAACACATTAAATGGTCTTCAGCCCAAGGTTTGCTACTATATTAACTTCCGGGTAGCAACAGTATTCTAACTCTTTCAGTATCCAGCAATTTATTTCCTTACTAGAAGTTGGATTTCCAGCTATTAAAAGATAGAAGAGATTGTATTTGATATACAGCACCTGTGGAAAGGCAGAGTCCCCCCATCTGATACTTACTGTTATGCTTAAAGATGCGAATAGTTGCTCCAGACAGCCTTGCACCAAGCACTAGTGATGCATGATTCAGTTCATCACTCAAAATCAGACAGCCCTGAATTAGAAGAGGAAGATAATGAAAAGTTTATGTTTCATAGCCAAGCATACAACACTTTTCAACTCCACACTGTATGTGGAAGTATTCTACACCCGTTTCTTGGGAAAAGTGAGACTAGTTTTACCCAGAAATTGCACCACATCTGAAGTAGTTCAAATAGCGTTACACGAAAGAACCACACTGCTTATTTCAGAGACTTTGGTGAAATAAGCATGGACATCCCCAACCAGTATTTGCTCTTTGGAACTACTAAAGAAATAGGAATTAAGTGTAACATAAAGCAGTATCTTGCTTCTCAAAGGCTGTTAGACACTGCTAAATCAAAAGCTGAACTTAATAGTCTAGTATTGGTAGTCCTCTTAAATGGTAGAAAGTAGGAAATGACAGACAAAAGCACAGAAAACAAAACACAGCACCCATTGCTAAAATAAAACCACTGCGTGATAAAAACAAGTGCTTGGCAGAGAGAAATTAAGAACAACAACAACAAAAAGAAAGCAGTCTATTTTCACCTTCCTATAACAGGAGAGACATTCTATTAAACAAAACAAATGAGTTCAAAACTGAAGAGAAGGTAAAAAAATGGAGTACTGCCTGCCTTTAAAGTGAGCAGTGGATCAGAGAAGACACTTTTCAAGAGCGCAGTAATTGCTGATAATCATATCTAAAACTAAGGAGCTGCTAGTACAGCGATAATACTTTGGTTGCATTTGTCAGTTTTCTCAAACTTATGCTTGAGAGAGTAACACTAATTGGAGATCACACTGCCAGTATCAAAAGAAATATATGTCAGTGAAGACAACACTTAACTACTTGACTCTTACAAGACAGACAGGGAAACTGAAGTGCTGCATGTGAATTGCCTAATTCAGTCCTAAGCACTTAATTTCCAGAACTGTCTCTATATGGAAGTTCATTTACTGTTTTCTTGTCACCAAGATACTTCAAGCACTGTTGCTCTAAGTCTGCTATCTAACCTCTGTTAGAACCAGCACTATATTAAACCACGTTAAAAAGCCCTCTGCTAACGGCTGCACAGAATGTTGCTATTATATAATTAACTGTATCAATGACAATTCAAAACAAGCAAGTTTGAGAAGCTAAATACTTATGTCTAAAAACTTACGTCTCTATAATCTGCATATTTTACGTTATCTATGGTCTACACTCAGCAGACTTGGCAACGACTGTACTGTACAGCCAGCTATTTGACTGTCAGCAGGGGGTCTCTCCAGCTGAAAACTGCCAGGTGCAGAAAGACTTGCTTCTAGTGATGCTTTTACAGTGCTGAAATACAACTTGCAGTCTATACCAACTGTACCTGTTTTGTGTATTTACTTAGTAGAAGCTCCTGTTGACAAAGCACAGTGAACAAAGATCAACTGGGTAACTCTGATGAAGCTTCTGAAATCTTTTTTTTCTGACAATGCTGACCAGACTACGAGGTAGAGTTGGATCCTAGGATAACTAAGTCATAGTTGTTGTCATTACAGGAGCATTAAATAGCACCAAGCTAAGTGCCTAAGGATTCTGCAGAACAATGAGGGAACAGGGGGTCAAGCACTATATGTGTGTATATACACGCACACACACACACGTAGGTATATATGTGAACAGCTTTACTAAACTGGCTTGTTTTTTAAGCTAAATAACTGTGATGTAAAAATCCAGATTTGGTATAGGTAATAAATAGCTCCAAGTCATACCACTGACTATTAAAGTAACTCCTTCTGACCAGGTGCAACTGCCATAACTAACTACATTTGCCGAAACTCCAAAAACGCACGGTCTAAGACGCTTTGTACGTAAAATGTACATAGAACAAGCAGACAGATGCAAACAATTCTAAACTGAGAGCTCCAGAGTTTAATCAAGCAGGGAATCACTAATCTAAAGGCTTCACTGAGGATTCCCTTAAGAAAGCCGTGTATCCTGGGCGGTGCCAGAATTCTGAACTTGGATTTATGAGAGTCCTTCCTTATTTGTAGATACAAAAAGATAAGTAGTGCAGTAAAAAAATCAATGTTAGGCATCCAGAAGCAGCATTTAGTTAGTATCTGCAACTGCAAAATTGTTCTCTAACAACAGCTCTTATCTTCACAAAAGACCTTTTTTTTTGTTTGGGGTATTCACCCCAAATTATAATGGCATTCCAGTGTTATAAGCATATTATTTACTTAAAATGCAAAAAGTACGCTTATCACTAACAGTTCAGACCTGCTGGAGACCATTCGAATATGAAATACATGTAATAAAATAACTTCTGAAGTTATTTATATGGAAACATGTTACATGTCTTAGAATTTACTCTTAAAACACTCAATATATGTAAAAACAATTAAAGTACGAAGACAGCAACTAATTCAGTGAGTGAACATATCAAAACACCTTTGGGATACCTATTAAAGATAATACAGGGTAATCCATATAGAGAGAAAAAAATGAGTTATTGCATGGGAATGTGCAATTTCTACTGACTGAAACAGAACACTCAGGTAAAAATCTGGTTAACTAGATTCACGAATTCAAAATCTCATAGAAATCATGAACCATTTTTTCTGATTAAGGAAGCGAGGGAAAGGTAGGAAGTCATAGAGCAGAAGTGAATTAGTTAAAATAACACAGATGTTGTTCAAAAACATAGCATAATGGAGCTATTTAATTTTAGAAAGATGATATTTGATGAACTCGGTTCCTCCCTAGCATCTGATTCAAAAGTATTTATCATTATGGAAATTATCTGACATATGTAAGGTTTATCAGATCAAGCCAAAACAGGCACAAAGCAGATAGTACTACTTCAGAGTTTAAAATAAAAAATAAAAAAATACTATCAAAAGCAGAAAGACAGCTAAAGAAGCAGCTACTGAAGAAGAGAAAGAGAAAAGAAAAAAATTACTGGAAAAAACAAGGCAACTATTTGATGAAGTGTTCACATAACAAGTAGAAGTAATTAGAAAATGATCTCAGAAGTATAAAAATAAAACGAATAAAGGGAAAATAACTCAGTACAAGGGAATAAAAACTCCAATATGCTTGTACCATTAAACTGAGAGGAAATCATCTTCAAAGAGAACAAACAGTCCCAGTACTCACACTATTTCACTCCAAGACAGAGATTAGAGAACATATATATATTTTTTTTAAATCAGAAAATGCAAAGAGTTCTCCTCCATCTCTTTTTCCGATTATTAAAATACCAGAGTTTGCATGGTATATTGTTTTATGGTGCACACAGTAGAGATTACCACTCCTTACATTTGACCTTCTGTTTTTCTACTAGTAATTTACTCCTCCAAAGGAAGGTCTTTTCAGATATCCCTCAGTGATAATAAACTTTGTATGTGTCAAAATGCAATTCAGCTTATCTGCACACCTTACTGAGTTAATTCCTAGTGTCTCTAGAGCATCAAAATACTTTTAGCCAATGAGTCTGGCTATTTCATACAGTAATGAGGGGCCTGAGGAAGCATGCACTAATATGCTATGCTCTCTCTGAGAAAGAGAGCAACAGGAGGACACTGTGTTCCCAAAAGATTTTTGCCCAGGATAGAGATGTATACTGCATATACACAGTTTCCAGAGTATCTGCAGGGGCTGCCAGTAAAGAAAAGCAAAACCAAACCAAGTAACTTCAAGAATCCTGCAGGCAGAATCTTTGTTAGATGTACTTTTACAGTGATATAAGCCATACCTTGCCAACTAAAGCAGGAATGTTCATAGAGTTGGTCGCAAAGCCCATTCCGTAAGTCATTGCAGATTCCACACCTAGGAATCTGGCGACTAGTTTTTCCAGCTCCTCATGTTTGTCCAAGTTTCCTGCATATTAAACAAACAAGAAATCCAGAGTGAGGAGAAAATTCTCTTATTGCTGTATTCTACAAGAAACTTTCTCAGTAATTAGGCTGTTCTTTGTTTAAAGTCTCATCAAAAAAAGAAACAAAAAGAAAAAAAAAAGAAAGCATAAATGAGTCAAATGCTGTGCTGTATAAACTAAACCCGACAAGTCAATTAATCTTCACTCAAAAACAACTTCTTGATTGCTTGGACTAAAGTTCAAAAGCTAGAATAAGTAATGTTTTAAATAAGCCAGAGGTCAGGTTACAAACTTGAAGCATCTCTTCTAGGAACATCTAATCCGACTCTGACTTACCCATCTCCTGCCTAGTGCTGCACACCCCAGCTCCATACTGGGACAGAACTTCAGCTGCTGCTTCTTGGCATGCCCCATTATTCTGTGCAAATCCAAGATAGTTGTAGGAACCCATATTAATAACATCCTTTATCACTCTTCCAGTGTACCTGCATTAAACAAAATTAAAATACATATATATATAAAATTAAAAAAAGGTTAAGACACAAGCAGCTGTAAAACCAGTTATACAGGATAATTCTTATTTCAGTTTTCTAGAAGATAGTGCTAACATGGTAGAAATCAAGATAAGTGATCATTAGCTTTTTTTTTTTGGTAACAAACTTCATTATCAAACTGAAATAATGAATGAAAGAGGTGTTCTTCCCCCGTTGTGGTCTCAAATTGAGAACAGAAGCAAGTACGTACAACACTTTACATTAAAAAGAGCATTTGCTATAATTTAACATTGCTTGAAACTTCTCAAACCATTCATTGTTTCTCTCGTGCATGTTGCCCCCTGCACTCCAGAAACACACAGCTTCCTTACCAATTAAAAAATAAGATCTCCAGATCAATTAACTTGGCAGCCCCCCAAAGCAGGATATCCTCAAACCGCAGACAGGAAACACATCTGGCACTGCTGTGCTAACAATGCGTGACAAGGAGATTTAAGGAAGAAGTATATCAGAAGAAAAAAGCTCTGTTTATTTTTTTGGAATGTAAAAGCCAAGCAGAGACATACCTACTTTCACCAGGTAACAAACTGCAAACCTCTTCACATCAACCTCAATTTTTAACAAGCCATGTACTTGAATTTTTGTGATCGCCACAGTCTATTTCAATTCTGACTCAAAGCAGTCATGCTAGCTTCAGTTTCAGGAAACAACGTTTAATTCAAGCACTGATACTGATTCTAAAGCAGCCCAAAAAGTCACCAAAAGTTATGACTTCCAGAGTATCTACTCTAGGCTCTAGTCAGCTCACACAGAAGTACTAACGCTGCTGTAAGGGTCTGTCCATGAAATATTAACGTAGTCAGGAGCACTGAAAATAATTAATATTCAAGGATTATATAAAAATAATTAGGGTCAGATATTTTTCAAAACAGTAAAAGTCATCATTTCATGTCTGTGGAAACTTCAGACAATCATGTTTGTCTGAAGTTTCCTTCTTTAATATCACAGCCTTCAATCTGCTCTTAGATACTTCGAGATAATTGTTGGAAACCCTTCTTCCAATATTGACTCACGTGAATGTCCAGTTATAGTCATGGGAAACTCTCTCTATCACGTCCACTTTGGCCCCTGGCACACTGCAAATTGGTCTGTTCCAGCTGTCTCGAATGCGCATGTAGAGGTTTCTGTTGTAGAAATTTTCAAAGTCCTGGTACAATGGGACAAAGTCCTGAAACACAGGAGAAGTACCCAGAGTAAAACAAAGGTATATTCTAGTTTGCCGTAATATTAGGAGAATGAGAGGGTTTTTTTTGTATCAGTTAAAGTAATTTATAGATGAAAAACAAGAAAACACAATTTAAAAAAAAAAAAGAAGCTTTTAATTCTCCAGTCCTGAAACTGATTTCACCTAATGCGTTTTCAGTCCAATACTAATACAGCTGAAAGTTCATGCTAGTCCAAAACTGCTCAAGAGTTAAACCACAGTAAAACTGATCACTGGGAACCTATCAGTGTGATGTCCATCTGCCAAATGTCATTTTCAAGCTTTTCCCGAGTTGCAAATCTACCAGGCCCCTAAGGTTTCCTCACTAGTAGCTGTCAATTCCTGACTAGTGTTGAGAACAAACAAAAGCCTACTGAAAAATAGGCCACTTTTTCATAGTTACTTCTCAGCCAGACCTTAGGTAACTCAAAGAATATAAAAGCCATCAAACACAAAGAAAAATCAGGGCATTAGATGGTGCATCAAGTTAGAAAGTCTCCAAGAAGCCTAAAAAACAAGGGAGGGAAATCTGAAAGCATTACAGAAGCTGAACTGAAAGCTGCTAGTGACGCAGTGAGGCCTTTTTCCCTGAGCACCAGGCTGGTACTTGGAATACTTGAGCTCTCTTTCTAGCCCTATTATCAATTTGATGGCTGAGCTAGTCAGGATGTTTTTGGGTAGTTGAGGAGAGTATCCATCCAGAAAATGGTCAATAATCCCATTTGTCAAATGCATGAATGTGCAGTCTTTGCAAGAGATCTGTACTCAACTCAAGAATCTGAAAACCAAGACACTTTGCCATTTTTATTCCATATATAAGAAATGCATTTAATATAGCACTATTAGTAGTAACATAGAAGTCATCTGTAGAACAAATCTGCATGTTCAGAATCTGAACGATTAAGCTTCATTACAGCACTTCTCCACCATTTATCATTGCTCAAGTCCCACAGGATATCTTTGTGTGAGCATTTCCTGAATTCTGGCTTCACTTCCTACATTCTTCAGGAACACTAAGTGTCTGCCTTGAATGGATAACACAAGAATGTCAAACTAACGATGACAGTAAGAATATCTGAGCACTTGAGCACTGGGGAACATGTTTTTCTGGCCTAGTTACAATGTTCAGAAGTCAGGAGATTTCCTTATTACTATTCAATTAGAAGGAAGCTTGACATTCAGCAATGATAAGATGCATAATGTATTTGCTACAGCCGCAAAAAAAATGTCTTTTTAATGATCTACAAAGGGAAAAAAATAATATTTATGTCAAAGGTAAGGGCCAGCGTAGCATTTCTTCCTGTTTTTCCACACAGGGATCAAAACATTGAAAGGATATTTGATTTTGGGGGATGGGATAACGAGAATGTTTTTCTGTACAAATACTAGGGTATTATTTGTACCACTGAGTCAAAGCTTGCAGTATTTATGCCAGCTTTTAAATACTAATTGAAATAAATAAAACTGATAAGCTTTATGTTACAATGCTCAAATGGAGGAAGAGGGTTTCTTTTGCCTTCCTATGTTAATGATTTAGCAACATGGTCTCTTCAGTTTGGAATAAAGGAACTATCTAGGCCATACCTCTACAACCTCTTACCTGAAGCCGTATAGAAAAGCCAGAACCCAAACACTTAACTTCTCAGTAAACATATTTGCACCTAAATCCCCTCCTGATTAGCCTCTGCACAATTAGGTGTCAGAAGGCACACTGATGCTCTAACCATTTTAACCACAAAAGCAAAACAAAGCTGGCCACAGATGTTTTCCAGGAAATCATAAGAACATTCTTTCTCAACAAGAGGGCAGCAGGAACAAGATTTCTATGAGCTAAGATGCACTGAAGGACAGTCTTTTCTTCCCTGTGGCTTTATTTGAATATGCCAAGTCCTCTGCAGCTCTGCTCTGTCCAGGATGCTCAACAGACCAGTCAGTCACCTAATACAAAGCTGTGCTCCCCTAGACAGTTACTGGTTTCCTGAATCAGCCAGAACTCCAGCCTTCCTCAACTTCAGCATCTCACGTTATCCCAGGCAAAAGGTGGATACAAGTCGGAGTCTCTGACAAGAAGGTTATACTTACAAAGGAGAAAAGCATAATCATATTGACATATGTATCTCAGATTTTTCATTCATCTATGAAAACATATCTAAAGTGGTGATAGGTCTAAGTGCTTGTAGCAGCTGTGTTAACAATCCACAACACAGAATCCAAGGAATCATCCGCAAGTGTCCACAAACGTCTCCTACAGCATTTTGAAAGGGGCGGGGCAAGTGAAAGTTAAAAAAAATATATATATCCCTGGCACATGAGGAAAAATCAGTGCTTTAAGAATTTGTACTTGATAAGTCTAATTTGAGTCTACTGAGATATTCCTAATCATTTACAACTTTTCTTAACCACGCTTGCATGAGGATTCAGCTTGGTGGGAGTTTTTCCAAACACATGAGCTCTGTGATCCTGGAAATGAGTCATTGTACTAACTCCAGCAGGTAGGCCTGGGCTGCTACAGCCCAGTCTCACCTCAGACTGCTGATCAGATACAGCATGTTTGATTTTGAAACACAGGCTGAAAAAGCAGGAAGAGGAACAAGCTCAGCTAGTGAGATACAGATGATCACCCACAATGCAGTGACGTCAACAAGAACTATAACACAAGTATCATAAGGAACCTTATGAGGCAACAAAGTAAATTTAAGTTTAAAGAGATTTAACTGTGAAATAGTCATCATAACAAAAATGGTGTCTTGCAGGTTAACAGGAATTTCAGAAACATTATGGGTAGGGGAGTTTTCTTACTAGTTCATGTGGAGCCACAGTGCTGCATTGCAAATGTCCTATCTGCACTGCTGGAAGCAATCACTGTTATGTTTAAACAGCCTTTAGAGCTTATTATTATTTTTCAATCAAATTCACATTCTATTTCAGAACCAACACTCTTTCTAGCCATAACAGACCAAGAATATCAGCTTTAGAAAGAACAGCAGTTTCATGTGGAGAAAATTATTCTGGGAGTAAGTCAATTATTTGCAAAGCACTCAAAGTGACCATCCAGACACTTGAAAAGGATACACCGCTTCCAAAAGAGGGAGAAAAAGCAATCTGTTCGTCTATCCAAATCCCTAAGAACATGAAGCCAACAAACCTTAAATAGCTTCATTCCTGCTTAAAGCCCAGAATACATCCCCCACTCCTGTAAGATGGTGCCTGATGCAGAAATTTGAATACCAGCAATCTCTTACCAGTCTGAAAAGCACAGAAATTTCAAGGAACAGTGATGTAAAGGAAAGAATAAAATTCACCCTTAGGGGACCCGCACCTTAGTAGCACAGGTAATCTGGTCACCCAAGATTTCATCACATTGTAGATGAATGTTAGCACAACCAGCGAAGGTCATAATGAGCTTCGTAACCACTAGCTTAGGGCACATGCATATGCAGTAATTACGCTGCTTGTGGAGCCAAGTTTTTATAGCCTTGCACCTAAGCTAACAAACGGTGCCATGAACACCAGCAGCGCTTATCTGCAATTCATATAATGTACTCCCTGATAATATAAAACTGACTCTGAAAGAAAATCAAGTAGACAATTGCAACAAATTTCAAGCTTCTATAAGGAAGAAGAAAGACTAGTTCAGTGAACTAACTGTTCGCTGCTGTGAGAGTCAGGAAAAAACAGGAGCAAGGCCTGTGGGTGATCTTTGTATTCTGAGCAGCCCCGTGCTTCCTCAGCTGCTGAGAAGCTTAGCACAAGGCACTCGGTTAACTTCAGGAAGTATAAATTGATACTGCAGTAACTGAAAATTCTTAATCTTGCCATTTATTCATGCCTAAAAGAGACTGATAATGTTTCATAGAGGGTGTGATACATAACACTGGTTTCCAGGAAAAGTCCAGTTAGAGATATTTTAAATGAAGCCAAAACTGTCAAAAGACTACTTCCTGGAAATGACTATTAGCACATGCTGTCCCTTTTCATTCTTTAGTGTTCTACTGGTGGCAAATACTGTATTTATCTAAAAACATTAATACCAGCACATGGCTTTGTAGTAACTTGCAAGGACTTTACCTGCTGTCAGAGACACCTCAGTATAACTCTGTTGGAAAGTGTGCTGTTTAAATGCATTTGACCACGTTCACTTTCTAGTTCTGCTGCACCAAGACCGTGCTGTTAAGTGACGAACAATTTGAAGAAGGGTTTGTTCTACTAAACAATTGCCCTTTAAAATGCACGAATACTGCCTTTTTTTTTTTTTTTAAATATTGCACTCTGGACCTAAGTTTAGGCTACGCTTTTGACTGCAATTGCCTTTGGAAACACACCACATAAAATCCACATATTCCACTTCCATGACTTTAAGCACAAGCTCAGTCAGCCCTTTATGAAATACTTGCACTATGCAATTTAGGTTTTTGTCCTCACAAAGCAGGTTGTGGCATATTAATCATACACAGCTACTCCTAATATCTTCGCTTTGCGCTTTCCTCCTAAGGAACTTATGAATCACCTCAGAAAGCTAAAGCTACCCCTTTTACTTGGTATTTGAGAAAATCGTAATTATCTAGCTGGCTGTTCAGATTTTGAAGAATAAAAATGTCACGCAGAGGTTACAATCTGCCAGAGACTACCCAAGGGCACTGCAGGCCTCCTCTAATTTGCAGGCATAAATAAAACAAGTGTGATTTAGGCCTCTTCTACAAACTAGTATCTATAACCTCTTCCCTAAAAGATCACTGGGCAGAGTCTAAATGACTAAAATGTGAGCATAAGTAATGTATGTTCAAGATATCATGTGACCACTTTTCTTCTTATATGCTATTAGCTATTATAGCTAATATGCTTATATGCTAATAGCTATTATAGCTATTCCAGTCTAAGCCCTGGAAACATGATTTAAGGAAGTACATTAGCCTGCGATTTCATCCACACCAAAACTTTTTTAAACAGGATTTCTAATTCTTATGTCATATATTCACTGATATCCTTCTGATAAAATGCACTTCCTAGATCCATCCACAAAGGCCCTACACACAAACTAAAAACAGAATACAAGAACCTCTTCCCTCCAAGCCATGACCAACATACGCAGACTTAAAGGATTTCAGTTCATCTGCAAATATACCCAGGAGGTAGATTTGTTAAACAAATGTCTTTCAGGGAAAGATGCAATATTAAAATTGGTTAATTTTAAAATTTGAGGTGCTAGTCTTCTTTTTAGAACTAGGATTGTCAATAGCTAAACGATCTCTGTGCTCTAGTCTGCAGTGTGACAATACATGGAGAGTCTAATTTTAAGACTGTGTTTCCAAATTGGGTCTATTGCCTGAGGTCTTTTTTTTGCACACTTTCATGTAAGAGTCATTGTCACTTTACAAAAAAAAAAAAAAAAAAAAAAAAAAAAAAAGGACTACCATAAGCAGTCTCACACCTTACCACTGTAACAGAACAAGCGTTTTTTCAAAGGAACCTGTAGAATCTGTGAAACATTGCGTAACAAAAATACAGGAATGAGAGTTCACAGCAATTTGCTGATTTACTCCAACAGTTCAGTTACCCATTTTTAAATCTACATTTCAGGTAACAAGAGCATAGGCCAATATTTCACCCTTTATTCTAATCTCTAGTCTTGGTAGGTTTCTACAGCCCTTTGAGTGTTCTGATTCTTTTCTATATCAATTTCTATTTCATATATAGAAAAATACAGATTCTCAGGGGACATAAACCAGAACAACTGAAATTTATGAACACAGCAGGTTATAATTTAAGTTTTAGCTAGAAATCTTTATTTAGATGTTTTGACTTTTAAGAGGGATCCGTTATTTTACTTCCTGATTCCAAACGCCAGTTTGAAAATAGTGTAAATTTTACTTCTTGAAGTTCTAACTAATATAAAACACTTGTTCTTCACTAAAATCCTACAAGCATGTTATAACTATCCACTTGATGGTACTTGCACAAAGAAACTACACTGAAATAATTTTACCTATAAATCTGCTGTGTTATAGCTAATCTACCATCATTTGACGTGCACTTTAACCCAAGGCTGCCTCCAAAAGCTGTAGTTCTTTCTTTCCTCCCAGCTCTTCCCACTCTTGGTTATTTGTTTGCATTCTTGAGCTGTCAAGCCCCCACATTCCTTTTTCTGCTGCTGCTTGTGTGGCTTTATGCAGAAACCAGCAACTGAAAAATAACTAATCTTAAATTTTACAAGCCAGATCAGTTCCCCAGGGTCGCCGGGAAAAACAGAAGCCCAATCAGCAGAAGTAAGGCATTCCACTACACTTCTGGAGCAGAGCTCACTGTACTTAAACTGTACTAAGAGGGCTCACACTAAGAGTTAACAGCTATTGTGTTGCAAGTTCAGAGGGTAACTTTATTCCCTACAGGAATTACTGTGAAGACAGACCTCTAAAAAATGGATTAAGACAGTTCAAGATCAGAATTATCTATTCCAGAAGAGTTCCTGGAGCAGACAAGACTCTTCATCTTATTACTGATTATTCTTAATTACTACCAATGGATCTGGATTGAGTATGTCCAATTACTCAATGGCTAACATGCTAATGTCTTGAATGCCCTATGAATTTAAAATATCCAGATATGCTTTGGTTCTCATTTACACATTTTGCCTTGCAACTACATGGACTAGAGACTTAATAACATGCTTCCAATTCAGAAGAGAGCTACCCAAACAGCGTCAGACTGCCTCCAACTGCTGTCAAACTCAAACCACATCCTTCAGCAAGCATTTCTTTGTCTGAAGAGGCTGGCTTAAGCACTCTCCCTTTCCCAAAAGCTCATTTCAGCAACTGAGGCATCTCTTGGCATGTGCATATGACCATTGATGCAGTCCTGTGGTGAACCAGATCAGGAAACTGCTCTAACCTAATGGAAAGAATAGTTAGTTTTTTTAACCACACAGCAGTACTAATGTAACTTAGCAGTACTAATTAGTACTTAGCAGTACTAATGTGTTTTTTTGTTTGTTTTTGTTTTTAAAGAAGATTAATCAACACACTGCAAAGGTATATCCGAATTACAGTTTTGGTATCATTTCCCACTGATAGCTCAGTTCCCAGCGGTTACCTTCTGTTCCTCCCTTTCTGTTGCATTTTGACACTTCTCAATCTTCCACTGGCGCAGGAAATCTCTCAGGTATCCAAAGAGAGTGAGAACACCATAGCCTACGTAGGTCAGCACGGCAACCAGCATTGGGGTTTCTTCAAAGGCTTCATTGAAAGGCCTTTTGTATAATCCTCCATTCTGTACAATATGATGAATCTAAAGCAGAAGTTTAGAGAGAGACAGTCATGAGACTTTCATTCAAGAAACATGGGATAGACATTTCACAGTAGTCCCTGGCCCACTGTATCATATTACAAACTTTAATTCCCCTGCTCAGTTCAAAGTACTTCTGGCTGGATTCAAAATTTAGTGATAAATAGCATCCAGGCTCCATACACAAGGATGCTGTGAGAAAGGCTCCTCCGCAGCTTTCAAAGACGAACATAATAAAAGTCACAGTTACCAGTTCATTGCAGCTTAATCCAACATTTCGCTCAAGTTCCTTAGCTAGTTAAGTTATATAGATATCATTGCTTAGGTCCAACCCACCTAAAATGAATAAATTGCCTGCGTCCTTCAACAAGAACCAGGTAGACAGAAATAACAGAACAGCAAGGCTTCCCAGGCTCAGATCAGAAACATAAGAAACAGAACTGAGGAATAATAAACGATGCCTTATCAGTGAAATTAAAAAATGAAAATATCAAAATCTACTCAAGTCTGCTAGCATGCATTACTGTAGCCAAAACAAGTATAATTCACATGTCTCCACAGTTCTAGCCTAAAGATGTTGCCATAAATACTGCACTCACACATGAGGTGGACCATGACACCACAGACAAAAAAGACATTGTTTGCACCCAGCCTGACCACTGCCTACATGTTTGCACACAGAACAAGCAAGTCTTTCTGCACAAAAACCATTCTGATCAAGACCATCTCCTCAAGACAAGAACATGACTAGCGGTCTAACACAAACACACGCCCTCCTCAAGTGTGATTCCTGTAATACGTAAGATTTATGACTAATATCGAAAAATGTCAGCAGCTGCAAGGCAAGAGCTCACACAACATAATTTTGGGGAGGGGAAATGTCAGAGTTTAGACTATTTGATTCAAGGAAACTAAGCTAGATCCAGATCTCAGCAGTCACTGTATGTAAACAAAGAAATCCAGCTATTAGATGCAAATTGCTATCTCTGTTCCTAAGACTTAGAGAAAAGCTATTTGTGTGTGTGAAAGAACAAAGCCCAAGACAATCTCCAACATCAAAAGAAACAAGTCTGACTGCTTCCAGGATTAGATTAACTTTTGACAGTATTCTCTACTTTACAAAAGGGAGTATAATATTAGGTAATTTAAGCAGATTAAGACTGCCTTTTGGCATCCAGTTTCTGCTGTGCTTTGGTATCCAAGTATGCCAGATGTGCATGGGAGTAACTTGAAATAAGCAGGAAACCAAGATAATAGTCTTCAGTAAACGCCTTTATTAATAATAACACCACCCTGAAATAAGGGCTAGGACAAGGACACATCTAGGATGTTGCTCAATTTTCCTTGCAGTTCATAGCCAGATACAATATGAAACATATTTCTGAAATATTCTACTCAACACAGAAACATTAAGTCCTAGGAAAGAGGTAGATCCTAAGTATGTCAAGAAAGGGCAGTAACTAATAACTAATGAGGGAGTGGGGACTGGAAACAGAGCAAAGCAAGTTTTTCTCCCATAACACTCATGCTGCCATCGCAAGACAGATGGAAAAGGAGGCCAGAACTATACTAACTTCTGCAGCAGCTGAGGAATCAATAAACAAAGCAGCCGTGCTGCCTTACCAGACACTGAATTACATGGAAACTGATGCTTGTTGACATCAGATGCTAGAGACATTCTGTTATTTCAAGGCTAGCATTAATATCTTGAAATTAATTTTGAAGAAACAAGGGTTTTTTTCTCAGGATAACATTATGCTAGCTCTGCGCAGTCACTAACTGCATATGAACTGCAACATGACCCTCTTGCAGCAATTGGTGTCCATCCCTGCCCTTCTGCCAGCACAGCACCTTTATTTTGCTGTCTAGGAAAATAAAGTTTTAATCAGGGCAGTTCAATTCGGTCACAATACAGTCACGCAGGTATTAGAACCAGTCAAGGGTGCCGACGAACCAGCAAGGGCAGAGTGGGGCCACCCTTTGAGCCAGCACCCTGTACTTGTACCAGACGTGCAGGACTAACTTGCAGTGCTTTGAGGCTAGTTTTAAGGCTGAAGTAGTTTTAAGAATATACTGACTATAGCAGTGGCTTAAGTTAGAAAGCCACCACGCTTTGGAACAAGAGTACAAGCACTCGGTTACCACATGCACTGTGCAGGCGAGCAGATTTGTGTGTTCTGCATCTCCTCATCTTCAGTTGCCTTGTGTTTCACTGAGGGAGCTGGGGTTATTTAGGGTGGAGAGGAAGAGGCTCCGGGGAGACCTTATCGCTCTCTACAACTATTTGGAAGGAGACTGTAGTGAGGTGGGGGTCGGTCTCTTCTCCAGAATAACTGCAGGTAGGACAAGAGGAAATGGCCTCAAGTTGCACCAGGGGAGGTTCAGGTTAGACATTACGAAGAATTTCTACATGGAAAGAGTAGTCCAGCATCGGAACAGGCTGTCCAGGGAAGCGGTGGAGTCTCCATCGCTCGCAGCATTGAAGAAATGCATAGATGAGGCACTTAGGGACATGGTTTAGCAGGCAGGGTGTTGAAGGGTTCATGGTTGGACTCAATGATCTTCAAGGTCTTTTCCAACCATAATGATTCTATGATTCTATCTCAGCCAAGAGCATGGCAATTTAAAACTTTAGCCAAAGCCACAGTTTCATGTTGTGTTTTCTTCATGAACATTGCAACCAGAGGAACTCCCCACTCTTTCCCACTCACTCCCACTTGAAGCAATCTGCACTGTCCTTTGCTTTGTACAAATAACGTTAATCTGATTTTCAGCATAGCACACCTGATCCAGGTCGGAAAAACAACAATTTCAGGAAGGCTATTATTTTTCTGATAGTCTTTACAGCACAGCTCCTTATCTCTCAGCAACCAAGCACCAGCAGCTGTGGGGAAGCAGAAAGGGTGAGAGAAGCAAGACACTAAACAGGCTGGTGACCCTACATTGCAAGGAAAAGCCTTGAGACCTTTCTCTTCTCCATTACATTTAGGATTGCTTAATGGTATCTGCATGACTCCAATTCATGCAGAATTTGTGTTTTCACATACATGCTTTGAATAATGCCAGCTCGGGAGTAGATATCTCACACAGCCTGTAACTGTCTAATAGCAGGCTGCTGGCTAGTGGTGACTCCTCAGATCACCCGGCAACTTAATCAATAGACATCACAGCTTTCAATATCTTCACCAGGAAACTGAAAGTTCATCTGAAAGAGATAGACCGACACATTCTAAGGGTGTGGGCCTGATGTTAAGTAATATCTAAACATATCTCTTGGAAAAATTACATATATATCTACATGAAGTCTTAATTAGAAAAATAATCAAGGTATACTGATTTCTGAGATGCTTAAAGAAGCCTCTGCTCATGATAAATCCCATACCAGAGCAAAAATTGAACATGTAATTCCTCATTGGCAAAAACATTTCCCTATGAAATGCCCTTTCAGGAAATTCTATGTCGATTAAACACATACTGAGCTTTCTTCTGCTAAGGTGCTTATACACCCTTCTATACTTATGTCATCCGTTTTATAAGGTGAGAATGCATATTTGACTTAAAATGTTAAGAAATACTCCGAATGCAATCCCACTGACTTCTCATGAAGCATAGGATGACTATAAACACACTCCGGCATTGCCTGTGGAAGGGAAGCTTGTAGCCAGATTTTAGACACAACCCTGCTGGTTTTCCCGAGGAAGCTTTGTGTGTATCGACATGGCAGCCTTCAAATGAAGGCTTGCACACAACTGCAAAGCAGGAGCAAGTTATATTTCAGGGACTAGCAAGGGGAGTACAGGTTAGTGATTCATTTCCTTTTCTGAAAAAGAGCACGCAAGATTAAGCTGTTTATGGTTTCTACAAACAAGTCTTATCTTAACGCTGAGGGAACTGTGACCTTTAAACAAGAATACACTGCAAGTGGAGATGAGAGAGAAAAGTCAGGATTCACCTAATTGCGGGGTTCAAAAAGGAAGAAAAGCAGGCGTATGTTCACATGCCCCCAGGGAATTCTAGGTGTTAATGATCACGCCCAGAACATAAATACATAAAAAAGCACCATCATATTAAGAAATTCAACTGCAAGAGAGAAGCTAGAGCAGTGGCAGCTGCCTACAGAAAGAAGATGACCAGTGGTATTCCTGATCAGCTACAGGTAACAACTATGTTGACCCAAGTTTTGGAGGGACCAAATCACTTCAAACAATAACTGTTACTGAAGCAGTATCATCATATATAATTCCTTGCATTTGTGGTCTCTGTAGAACACATCAGGAAATCTAATCATAATTCTTTCTCTGATCTGTTAACAAACAGCCCCAAATCACCAGACATCACAAAATTATTTTAAGATTTACTTTATCCTACAAATTAGAATCATTATAACTTGCATGATAGCATCTCCAGTATAGACAGAGGATGGGACTGTGGATGTATGTACACATAGCACAGTATGCCTAACCTGATGTTCTTACTTAACTACTACACAAAGTTACACTTTAAAGAATCCTTTGGCCTCCAGGTAGCATCAGATTTTGGTGCCTTACGGTCAGTTACCAGCCCTATACAAACAGAAAGGCTATTTCTGCCCGAGTTGCTCAAATACTTTCATGACACACATTGGAAACGCTTCATTTAATATCCTTATCCCACCATCTTTTGCAGTTATCTTGCATGACTATAAGTCACCTGACAGGAGGGACAGTATAGTTCAATCTATGCAAAAAATAATTTTCATTTCAGTCACCCCAGTATGCATATACTCATACGAGACACATCAAGTCTACCGACTACAATGCATGTCATCTTAGCAGACGTGCAGACGACTCCTTCACTAGAAGCATTTAAAACATGCAATTCAAATAGCAGTTAACAGAAATCTTGTTATGACCAATATCCATTACCACTTTTCCTAAATTCAGATAGTAGGATCTTCAAGAAGGGCCACTATGTGACCCCCGTATCACGGATTACGGAAAAAGTTAAAGTGAAAAAGTAAAGTGAAACCAACAAGTGGGGTTTTAATTACTCTTTCACAGCCAGGAATGACAAAGTACACCTGAAACAGGCCATATATGAAGCCAGCATTATTCTGAATCTGAATTTCTTTTCAATAAAAACTTAATTTAAAAACAAGCAACAACAAAAACAGCTTAAAATATTTTCTTTCTGAGCTAAGACAGCACAGTGGCAATAGGTAGATACAAAGGGGTGCACAGAAACCATACACTGAGACACAGACAACAGACTTTACTTGCAAAAGCACTATAGAATTTTTTTTGAGAAAACACGAGCCAAGCTTGAACACAGAAACATTTACAAGCACTGATAAAGACAACAGAAGCAGAATTTATCACAGAAATCTTCTGCATAAAATTGCTTATAAAAGACACCTGCTGCATTTTGGCACAGCTTGCATGGAGGGTTATATTTCAGCCGTAGAGAGAGAAGATGCTACATGTGCAACCCAGAGTTAAATACACAGTAAGAAATGAGCTGTGCTACCCTGAGAAAAATACAACACATTGTACTGAAGAGATTGTTCAATTTCCTGCTTCCAGAAGATCAAACGCAGGTGAAAATTTCAGGCTTTATGTAAAGAACCTCACAGTATTATTTAGTCTACTACACTACTTGCTAAACTGTTACTAGAAGTTAGTAGCTTCTCATTGCCCCATACCACCCATTCTCCAGAAATTTTACTAGAAGCCCGGTAACTTATTTTTTTAGCTACGTTACATGGAACACTACTTCCAAAAAGTATTTGTTTTTTTATTTTTTTGTCAGAGATTCCTGCCAACTCTAAGAAGGAATGGAAGGATATGGGATGTGACTCCCCTCTGGAAAGCAGGCAGATTTATTAGAAAGCATAAGAGGAAACAGTACTAAAAGCAGGAATAATACTAACACAAGTACTCCACACAAGCAGCTATTTCTACATTATTCTGGGGTATTTGCAATAATTTTACCACTATCCCCAAACTTTTTCTTGTGCCTCTTTGTTCTTAAAATTCAGATCTTGAACAGGTAAAACAATCACGATTCATTTAACAACAAAATGAAGAATGAACTGATTGAATCACATTTTAAAGTTTCAAAAATCACAAGAGTGAAAAACCTTTGTAAAATACATTTAACACTATCATGTATTTGCACTGTTTGTTTTTCTAATTCAATATTTGTTCTTTGGGTAGGAATAACCACATGTTTTCATTTGCAACTATTTATTTCCAACAGATTTGACACAGTCTTTTGCTAAATAAAACACACTTGCTGTACCCACATGCAAATAGTATATGTCTTCATAAATGTTCACAGTTCAAAGGTATTATTTTGTTTACTAGTGAATGATTTTTTTTTTTTTAATTTTTCCATCTCTTCTTTTCTTCTTGTGATTTGCACCAAAATACATACCACTGAGAGTTTGAATACTAAAGACAAAGTTTTTTTAAATAGTTTGCCTTAAATTACCTTAAATTGCTTCTGGAATATTTATCTACTATGGTCAATTGACTAAGGGTATACAATATTTGGATAAAGAAGGCTTTACATCTATTTGGTTACTTGCACAGTTCCAACAAAGATTTTCACAGTGGGTTGGCACTAGTTTAATGCTTCCCTCAAACAGGCCAATCTCTAGGCTCTCAGATACCTCTGAAGTGTTCCTCTAAGACTTTAGCGCTCACTGTCATTTGTCTTCACAGATGTTAAAACCCATCACTTACTATACTTTTCAACTCCTACTTTCTCAACTGTGAGTAGACTTCAGGACTAGGACTACTCTTTTCAACTAAGGGGGAAAAAAAAAAGTTCTTTTTCTAGAAGTGGTTTCTAAATTCTGTTAATGAGGGCTAGCAGTTATGCACAGAGCTTCAAGGAAGTTTTCAGTCTGGCATGTTCCTGCAAGTGAAGTCAACAAATAATTTAAGCTTTTTTTTTTTTTTTTTTTTTTTGTCAATGAATTGAAAGCATAACATTTAAGAAAACACAAATAGCTCTTGCTATACAATTGAGACTGAAAAATACAATGTGTTACAAGATATGACAAATGTTTCTAGTAGTTACAACCTAAGGGAGAAAAAAAATGCATACATTTGTTACAACTATTGCATTTATGCCTCAGCATTGGCGAAATTTGGCATGGCAGTCCCAGCACTGTAACTGAAAGATTTAAACGAGCATTTCATCCACACTGACTTCTCAGCAGCACAGGTTCAGATTTAAGAGAAGCCAGTCTTATTAACAGCTACCACAGATTTTTACACCACTACGGAGACACAATTTTTCAGGAACAAGCACAAAACTGACACACACTAATATAATATGATGGCCACAGAAAAATGCAGTGTAGCTAATCCTTTCACAAAAGCCGACAGCCTTTTGTAACTAAATTTGGCATTAGAAAAGATGCGGATAGTGGTGGGTTTTTTGTTTGTTTGTTTTTTTCCCTTCTCCAGAAATTCAGTTTCATCAGTTAAAACATCTGAAGGGGACTGCAGCCTTTTCTAGGTCAGCCAATTTTCTACTCATTTTGGTTTTATGTTACTAATGCAATAAATGCAATCAATCAAAAAGACAAGCAAGATGTAGAAAGTAACTTGTTTATTCAGGTCTGACGCCAGCCTCAGAATACAAGTTTCAAACCTTTAAGGTATACATTTTTACATGGGTTCAAATATTAAACACTGGAATCTTTAAATTTGACAATCTCTCCGGCAATCTATGAGTTTATCTGTGTAAATATGGAATAATGCAGGTTGTAAGGGACCTCCAGAGGCCAACAAGCCAACCCTCAGCTCACAGCAGGTCCAATTAGAGCAGGTTGCTCAGGGCCACATGTAACAGAGTCTTGAAAACCTCCAAGGAGGAAGGTTCTACAACCTCTCTGCGCAGCTTCGTCCAGTATTTAACTGCCTTCTTGGTAAATTCATTTTTCCTTAAATCTAAACAGAATTTCCCACATTAAAACCATTGCCTCTCACCCTATTGCTGCATGCTTCCAAGAATATCTTGGCCCCATCTTCTCTATCTCCTCCAAACAGCTATACATGAACAAGGTCTCCCCTGAGCCCTCTCCTCCTAAGCCTGAGCAAACCCAGGTCTCTCAAACTCTCCAAATACCTCATTGCTCCAGGCCCCTAAGCATCTCGCTGGCCTTGGCTGGACGTGCACACTCAGCAGGACACATCAGTATCTTTCTGGTATGGGAGAGCTTGGAACTGGACACAGTGCTCATGATATAAGTAGAAGAAGTAGAAGAGAATAGAAGGATCACTTCCTTTTGAATACGTTATTGAGGTTTTACACTTTAGAACCAAAGTTTTGTTTTTTATCATAAATATTTGCATTATAAACTTGCACACAGATCTGAAAAAAAAAAATCCTACAATTCTGAACTCAAACTCCATTGTATGTCAGAAGACAGCCCAGTTATTTAAAACGCACCGATTTGAAATCTTTACCTTATCTACATCTTTAGCTCTAATAAGGGCTTATTCACATTAATGCTATAATTAACCCATTATAATGAAAGAAAGTTGCCCAGAATCTATTGCATTCATTTCATAAACATCTTCTCCAAAATCCCATTCAACCTCATTGCAGGAAAAGTCTCTACAAAACCAAAATGAAGAGGGCATTCCAACACACCCTGAAGCACCTCACAAAGCGCACCTACAAGCAATAAGACTGCTTACTATAAAAATCAAATTGTTTTTAGCATGTGGACACCAGAGCTTCCATAAAAACCTATTCTGCCCATGTTAACACATGTTAAGAATTCAGGATTTGTGACAGTTTTAAAGGAACACAAATGCTACAGTCCTCCCCCTTCTCCTTGACCAAACTCGGCCCTCTCTTCCTGAGGAAGTGCTACAAGACCTAGTTTGGCAAAGCACGTACGCAATGAATTATGTGGAGATTGCTGTACTAAGGCATCTACAGTCCTTCTAGAAACTTCAAGGAATTTAAAATTTGTTTATATCATTCCCTTCAGTACATAACTGAACAGCAGTGACTTGGAAACACTATGCACAACAGGAACTAAGAACTTGAGATCTAAAATCTATATTCAAATGACTTGATTTACTTTAAGTCTTTCCCCATTTCTAGAAGCATAACAGAAGCCATTCTGTGGTGAGAAACTTAATCAGAGAGTCCAAAAAAAAAAACCCTCATTACTTAAAAACTATTCATAATAATGGGTAATTCCAATAAGTTATCATGGAAAATAAGGGTACATTGATCTATTAAATATGTCCCAACCTCCTCATTTTATATAACATCAAGAAGGTTTTTTTTCCCCCCTCAAATGCAGTCTTGTAAAATCATTAGCTGCTTGCTTTAGAACAGAAGGTTGCAACAGAGAAATATATTCCAGTTTAAAATTGTACTGCAGAAAGAAAAAGCTGTTTTCTCTTCATCCTTTATTATTCCCACAAGTGTCTTGATAGATCCCAAAAAACATTTTTCTATCAAACTCATTTAACAACTTAACAGACTATATACACACACACGTGTGTGTGTATATATAGTTACGCACAACTTGGAGAGTTAACCTCATTGTACTTTTATTCAATTTGTTTCCTTTTTCTTAGTTGCGTCACTTCCTCACATCATGACAATTTAGTTGGAGATGTCAGGCCTTCATCTTAAGCATTGGGGTACTACACTGAAGCAATAATTCAGTTTTTAAACCCATCCATGGATTAATGCTTTTTCTAATCCTGCACCCCCAGAGTCAGGAGTTAACTGACTTATTTTTCTTCAATATCCCCACATTGTTTTTTGTTTCAAAACAAACATTTCATTGATTTTTTTTTCAAAGTTTTTTAATAAAGGTGCTGAGGGTAACGTTGTATTTGCTGAAAGTGAATCTCAGGAGAGATTAAGTGTTAACAGAAACACAAAGAAAAGACTTGCCATGAAAACAAACTGAGCTTTTAGTTTTCTTAGCACTTCAACAGAGTGGTTCTTCTACCTGCTGAAACCCTAATTTTGAATTGTCACTTTCACTTGTCACTTTCATTGTCATGCTTTCATTGGTCTCCACAGCAGCCAAAGCCAGCTTGAATATTTGCATTCCAAATATTTTCAGTTGCAGATTTTAAAGTGCTCTATGTGGCATGTACCTATATGTAAGTAGGTACAAATAGATATAAATATATATGTATATAATTCTCACATACACAAGTATATAACATACATGGTAAGGATTAATGTATTTCCCCTTCCTGCATAAAGGGAAAAAGAACAAAATTCCAAAGCCAGAAAGCCAAAGTGAACAAACTTGAGATATTTCAGGGACCGACCATAACTTTTGCAGCAGTAAGTCTCCAGCTCTGACACTACATGAAAAAAAAAAGAATTGTAAACAACTAATATGCCAGGTAGGAGATTTAAATCTTTAAATCAAGGCTATTACATTTAAAATGTCAGTTTTTAAGTTAGTGATTTGGATCATGTAAAGTGTTGGTGAAAAGAATACGAAATTCCTAATTAAAAATCTGTCTGACCAGCAAACAGATGTGAGAAAGACCCCAAACTCTGCCACGCTCAGTTTGTATCTTTGGATAACATTACTTCAGCTTGGGATTTTTGCTAGTATTCTCATTATTCATTCTCCAGTGAGCCTTACTCCTTCCACAGGTAGTCATCCAACATGCCTGGGGACTTGAAAGACGCATTCGAAAGTAATAGCACATACATGCTACTAATTGAATATAATTTCTCAATTACACTTTTTTTTTTTAAGACTTCCTCAGTTTGACAGTGGCAGCTCTTACATTTACACACTGCATTTTGATTCCCAAATACACAGCTGACTAAAATCCCGAAAGAAAAGTTTTTTACAACTCATCTTTTCTATTCTTTGAGGACAGAAGAACAGAATTGTATTGAGATCTGGGTAGAGAGATGGGGGGGCGGGGGGAAGGTGTCAGCTTCAGCTCAATATTTAGATTGACAACGAAAGTTTTACAGAGCACTGTGCTTAGAAGGCAGGATGACCAGTACTTAAAGCAGAACATTCCAACACCACTGCCCAAATAAGCTGTCGCACCTTCCTCCTCTCTTTGCTTGATCCCAATACTAAGGTGCCCCTTCCACACATGAGGGCGAGACCAAGGGCCCACGAGTGAGTGCGACGCCTCAACGCAGGACCTGCCTTGCGGTTAACCCGGGACAACGGTCCGGCTCCAGCCCGCGCCTGCTCTCAGGCCGGCCCGCTGAGGGGCTGCACGGACCCGCCGCGCAGCACCAGCGGGGGCAGCGCACGAGGGCCGCGAAGCGCGGCGCCGCGCGAGGCCTGGGGGAGCAGCACTCCGGGAGCCGCGACCTGCCCCGCGCCGCCGGCACTGCCCGGCTGAGGGTCCCCCGAGCCCCCGGGGC
>VZSV01000079.1:2939622-2951719 GCA_013398735.1 Nothocercus julius
AAAAAAAAAAAGAAGGTAGTTTTCTTTTGGATCAGTGAACTGAACCAACTGAATTGGTGGCTAGAGGAAGGAGGCCACAGATCAGTTGTAAGAATAAACTACTCCTCCTACAAAGCAAATGTCCTTAATTACAAAATCTGTATTTGGGTCATGGGAACATAGAGGGAACCAGCTACTTGGAACAGCTCAGTCCAGAAAAATAGCACTGGAGATGTGGGAAGGCTGGTTGCCTCTTCTGACAAGAAGTTTGCTGGCCGTTATTATTTGGGTAAGAAGGAAAGAGGCTTTGTTGTACTGTGCGTTATATGTAGGAAAAGGTGGAGAAAATGAACTAAATCATTAACTACTCATAATTTGAGTAGTTTAAAACTTTCTATTCAAAATCACAGTAAGTAAAAAGCCAAGTCTAAGCTGGGGGTGAGGAAAAATGTCACGAGGCTGTGTCCTACCATACCAGAGGAATCTGCCCCAGAATGAGGGATGGATATTTGGGCTTCCATGAGAGAAACGGTGTCCTGCCCCAGGCAGCGTGTATGCTGAGGACTCAGGAGTTGCCTTGGCTGTTGCTGCAGGTGGCTCTGTGTGCTGATCAGTATAAGCTGAACAGGCTCCATTCGTGCACCCCTAAAAGAGCACTGTGCTTGAAAAGCGTGAAGCAGTTTCTGCAAATAATGACTATTTCCCGGAAAATCACAGCCTCTGCAAAGGCGCTGGGTGCCCGGCTGCTGTATCAGGCTCGGCCATGAGAGGGAAGTGTGTGCTCAAGCATTAGGTGCTTCCTGCAGGCTGGCTGGGCCGCGGGCTCTGCCCGGCCGGCTCCTGCGCAGGGCTGAGGGAAGGTCTGCGCCGCGGGAGTGACCCCGCTCAGCCACAGCCAGACGCGCAGGTAGCAGCGATGAGGGCAGGGAGAGAGGGAGGAGCAGGGGTCTGAACAGGAGCCCCCTGTGCCTCTGCAGAGCCCTGCGACTTCTCGAATGTAGCAGAGGGGGAGATGGGCAGCCCTGAGTAGTGCTGGGACAAATGGGGACACCTTGGCCCGGCGTGCTGGGTAACCAGGTGGAAAGATCTTGTGTCAGTCATATCCTCAGGAAAGTATGTCAAAGCCCTGAACACACTGGGCGGATCACACTCAGCTCAGGGAAGTCGGCCCTGAGGATATTGAATCAAGATACCTTTTAGGAGGAAGAAGGAGGGAGTTGAAGAGAAGGAGAGTTGAGGTGAGCGGGGGGATCTTGAGAAGGGGCTACAAGGATGATAGTGGCTGGCATTGCTGCTGGCCTCTAAAGGGGACCTTTTTGCCTGAGGCAGCTCTCGGAGCGTTTTGTTGGCTGCGTGTATAGAGCCCACAATCCATGCAGCAGAACCAAGCAGCACTTGGTTGCTACCAGCCCTTCAGGGTCCAGGGATGTCTACCCGCCCTAATGTCATGGCTGCCCCCAGCAGTCTGCCTTCCCTTACCGCTTGTTAAAACTTGCCACTACACAGGGCGGGAAAGGACAGTTGTCCCATGTGGTATGGGAACTTTCGGCCTCGGCTGCTGTGCATGTGTGGCTGAGGAGTTCCTGCTCGTCACCTGCCTGGGCTGGGGACAGGCCCGTGCCCACCGACCTGACATGTCAGGAGACACCCCCAGGTGGTGTTTGGTGGCATTAGCAAGAGCCAACATGTGGAGTGGTGCCTGACTGGTGTGCAGAAGAGGAACCAGGGACTCAGCCCATGGTGACTGTCCGCAGAGCTGCTGCTGCTGTGCTGTGGATTTGGCCACTGCTGCGCTGTGCTTCTGCTTCCCTGTTATGAGCAGGGAGCTGAGCCCTCCAGGGATCCATAGGGTACTTTGAGGAGAAACGGCATCAAACTTGATTTCTTACAGTACCTGCCAAGAAATGTGAGCAGCAGGTCTGGCCAGGAGGACCTGCCCACCAACTCCTCATGAGCTCACCGTATGGAGAAGGGTACAGTCATCTCCCTAAATCTCTGTTCCTCGAGGATATTTTTTTCCTCTCAAGGGCAGAAGCAGAGGAAAGACAAGGGGACTTATTCTTTGTTCATGCCACAGTATCAGAACAAGTTGTATCTACAAATGCACTGCCCAAAAGCTGCAGACGGGTTTTGCGGCAAGGCTGTGGGGACAGGCAGTGTGCGCTGCTTGGAGGCTGGCTGGGCACCCACCGATGCTGGCCTTCCACAGCAGGTCGTGCCTGGGCAGCAGAGGGACGGAGAGCTGTAGGAGCAGGGACTGTAGCCGGGCTGGTTGCGTACAGGCGCTGCGGATTTGGCTGGAGGGGAGCTCAGGGAATGTGTGTTGTTCAGCAAATGCACGTTGTGCACATTGTATGTGGGAGAGCAGGGGTGCTGCAGAGCAGGGCATGAAGCTGCGTTTGGGGGCTGCTGCGTATGTGCTGCATGTGCAGCATGCAGACTGCGCCGTGCACGGGGCAGATATGCCGGGCATGGCTGCATAGAGCTGCACGGAGGCTGCTGTGCAGCTACATGAGGTGACACATTGCCATGGCCACTGCACTCTCTGCTTCGTCCTGCCAGATGCTTCTCTGCTCCTCGGAAAGCCCCGGACCCGCTTCCGCTCGTCTGACGAGGGCCGAGGGCTCTCCTGAGCCCTTTCTGGACAGCGGGAGTAGCGAGCAATGTGGTTTGTGCTGCTCCATCTTTACAGGAGAAGGGCGATGCTCTCCAGGTGCCTCCTGCATTAGTGGCAGTTGCAGTGCAAAGACAAAAGGCTGTGGTTTGAATTGCTGCAATAAACTGTAGTTCTAGGGCTGTATGTCTGTGCAGTGTCTTTATTAACAGAGAAGTCTGAGGCAGATGCCAGCTGTTAGGGACTGTGCATGGGCAGAGAGCTGCCTGCTGTAGGACTTGTCTCTGCACGGCAGGTGGGGTGTGCAGAGGAGCAGCGCGGTGAACTGCAACCTTCACTTCACCGGGATTGAAACTGCTCAGAGCTGCCCAATGACAGCTAGTGCAAGACTGCACAGATGGTCCCAAGGCCATGCGCACCTAAGGCATAACTGCTCTTTGCACTAGTGTATTCACAGTCAGTATTGCTGTGCACACAGAGTATGTTTTCTCTGCTTGCTGAGTTGTGTCAGATCATGCCTTGTGCTGCAGTCCCTGGCAGAGAAAATACATCTGCCTCTTTCAGGGATAAGAAGAGCCAATGTGCATTCCTCAGACACCATATTCTTTTCATCAGCTCTTTAGGAATAGCACTCAGTTGTTTTCAAGGCCATATAAATTCTATAATCTGTCCTGAGTGCTCAGCTAAAGGTTTGTGGAGGGGGCTGCTTGGTGGTTCTTTGGAAAAAATGGATGAGCAAAGGTTTTTTGGCCTAAAGGATTCGGAAATGCTTGGTTTTGGGGAGGAGGACTACATATACCCATGTGCAAAAATTAGAAAAACAAAGCAAGTAGCTTGTCACTCTTGTCCTGTAGGTTGAAGTGCCACAGGAGCCTGGAGAGGTGCTGTAGACCAGCATGGCAGGTCATCACATCCCTTCTGCTGAACTGGAACAGTGCAGACGTACAGGATACAGCTAGAGGTGAAAGTTCACTGCTCTGCCTCACTGATGTGCCTATTGCAGCAACCTTCCTTGAGTAGTTGCCTCTTCCCTTTAAGGATTTTTGTTTAACGCACAGAAAGCCAGGCTGGACACTGACAAACAGGTACTGTCATATTTCGGAGGGCTGGCAAAAGAACGAATGGCTGCATTTTGAGTTAGGTGAAACAATTTCTATGCAGCAGATATTGGCTAATTTATACTGTCATGAGGTTTTGAAGGAAACATATTTTTGAATGAAAAAGCAAGGAAATGATGTAGAATAGATCTGTGTGTTTTCCAGGAGATAGTTAAACTTTTCATAGTGGTAACTGATAGATCCATCTGTGTGCTATGAGCATCTCATCATAAAAGTACATCATGGGAGGTTCCTGTCATTTGGTCTTGGCTGAGGACTGACCTTGACTATTTGATCTCAATTAAACAAATCCATGACTAATGTTTTTCTCTCCTGCTCTTCTACTGCAAAGAAACAGTATTTGATGAAGCTAACTCAGTGCTTGCATGCTTACTCTCCAGATGAAATCCACAGTCACTAGACTTCATGTAACCTAAAAAAAAGAAAAACAAAACAAACAAAAAGACTTTCTTATGTCAATTCCAGGAAAAAAAGGTATTTAAAAATACAAAATATAACCCTGGTTTGCTGCCTTCAGCATGGTACAGCCTCTGCTGTTCCCCAGAAAATGTATTTTGTGGAGGCCAGAGAGAAGGGGTGAGTAAACAGTTAGAGATCACATAGAACATGCGACCTCTTGGTTTCTTCATGCTTGCTCACCTGAGATCTTTTAACTTTCCATTAACTTCTCCCCTCTCATTTTGTCCTAGAAGGGAAGAACTGCTGGTGGGAAGGCAATGGTAGCAGTAAGACCAGGCAAGACTTGCCTTGCTGCATAAGACCGCTGTGCAAGCTAGAGGGTATCTGCAGAATGGTTCCAGTTTCCACCCAGGTATGTGCTGAAGCATCATGTCAAGCCCAAATCCATCTTGGAGCACAATCACAGCACTGGGCTGGGAAGGGCCTGGAAGAGATCATATCCCTGCACTAGTGTTTGATGTCCAGCAGTATATGGCGACAGCAGCAGCAGCCACAAGCAGTTGTAGGAGAGCTATGCTTTTCCTCTGAGAAATGAGGGTAGGAGGTTATTGGGGAAAAGAGACATTATTTTGTTACCCACTTTGTGATTGGCATTTGATGGTGCAAAGATAGCGTGAAGTGTAGGTCTCACGTGGTGAAACAAAACTGCTGCTTTAACAGGGCCTGCAGCACATTGTCAGCTGTCTAGGCTGGAAGGGGCTTCCCATTCAGCTGGGGGCAGGATGGCTGCAGATAATATGCAGCGGTCGGGCTAAAACCTTCCCCATCCCCTGCTGCAGATGCCTGATAATCATCCCTTTTGCAAAGTCAAGTCTCATCATCGCAATGAGAAGAGTCAGACAAAGCAATCACCACAAACACAGTGCCATTCTTTGTGACGCTTCCTAGGTGCTAACTGGAGTTGACCAAAGGCCAGACTGATGTCTGGCTTCAGACTTGGAAGAATGTCGGGGAAAGCCAAGGGTGAAAAGGCCAGTGCATGTGGAAGTGCTGACTGCAGTGGCAGAAATATATACCTGCACTTGATCCCACTGGGATAAGGTAAGTCAGTGGCAGAGTAATTTGCTCTGTTCTAGGAAAGATGGGACATGCTGTGCAGTAACTAAGGATGAGAGGGGTGGTAAATCTTGACCTAGTCCTGCATTTAGCCCGTGGTTGTTCCTTCTTCTCTGCCTGCCTTGGCTATGATTAGTGATGTTTATTCCTCTTCCTTGGGAGAAACTATTTCTAAACCTTTTTCCTTACAACTACCACTAACAACTTCTTGACAGTCCAGTTTAATTTTGTTTAGGTCCATCTCTTGATTCCTGGCTCCATAGTCCTAAGATTTGTTTAAGGAGGCATTTGCTTATGAACCAGTGATTCTTTCCAAAATTGAAATTCTGTCTGAAAACAAAGATAATACCAAAGCTTCACGTACAACCAATCCTTCTGCCTGGACTGATTGTTTTTAAGCAAGAAGAGTGCTTTGAAGAATGAGTATCCTTTTCAGACTGTATGTGCTCTCCTCTGGCTCCTCCATCATTTCAAAATCAATAGCTGTCTCGGATTGCCCCCTCTCCTCCAGACCCTGCTCTTTGCTACCTCATTTTAGTTTTAATTTGCTACAGCAAAATTGCAGTCATTTTTATCCCATCCTAATTAAGAAACCTGTCCATTAAAGAGAACGCAAACAAAAACAAAACCTTCTTATCTAAGCCCCTAGCACAGAACAGAGACAGAAATGATTGGTGAGAAGATCAGCTCCAGAAAGCCAAGGCCTTTATTGATTCTTCTGGTCTTCTTCAATAAATGCAGAATTGGAGTTTTAAATTCACCTAGAAGGAAGCTAAAAGCTAGTGTAAAAAGCTGACTTCTCAACACTAGGGAATAAAAAAGCAGTATGTCTTTGAGTCTTCTTACTCTATATATGTAGTTTCAACAAAAAATGTACAAGAACATGTTTCATTTTTGCCTCACCTTACCTCTAATTTAGTTTCTCACAGCTTTCGATATAAATTGGCATTACTCCTTGCTTTCAAGAGGCTAGTGGTGCTGACCTACATTTTGGAAATGCTTCGAGATCTGAGCATGAAAGAGATTTAAAAAGCTGAGTCGTGGGCAAATGGCCCCCCTCCTGCTCACCCAGCAACACAGAGCTCTGAGTGGTGGACCTCCCAAGATTAGGTTGGGGAGTATCTACTACACATGGGGATTTTGAGAAAGAGGTTGCTCAACAGTAACAACTCAGGACAGGGTCAGAAAGAGGTAGTCCCCTCTGACTTCCTCTAGGAAGGTCAGATGGGAGATGCCTTTACAGGGTTACAATCTGTACTATCCAGAGGAAGAAGCTTCTCTCCTGCAAAGGGGAAAAGCTGCTGCAGACATTACTCCTTCCCTCCTCATCGCCCTGGGCAGTGCAAGTGGCAGCTACCTGCTGTAACGCCTACCTGGATGTGAATCAAAATCAGATCTGACTTCCTGCCATCCTCCAGACACTTATTTATCTTGGGGAGATAAGCATTTAGCAAGTTAACCTGATTGGGAACTCTGTGCATGCTCAAATCCTCCTAAAATGGACATACACATAAAATAGCAGGAACCGGAGGGCGAGGATGCTCACTAGACTAAATTATTCTGATATTCCAAAGTGTTCCTCTCTCCAGAAGTACCCCAGGATCAAAACATCTCAGAGCAGGACCTGCTGGAAAAGTCCAGACAAAATCTGTATTAGAGGCATAAATGTAGGCTTTTGACTATTATTTGCTAAAAATAGAAATAGCTGAACATATTTTGGACCTCGCCAAACTCGTGTGAGCAACATCTTGTGCCTCTTATGCTGGATCTGTAGCTGACCTGTAGCAGGTCATGCTACAGGCTGTTTTCAACCAGATTTGATATTAGGATGTTCAGAGGCATCAGCAGATGTGGAGGACTGTCACTAGTCCAGGCACTCAAGAAACCTGTGACCCAGAGCCTTATTCTAGGATGGGCATTATTTTCAGCTCCCCACTCTTGTCTTTATCCCTTTGGTTTTCTATCAAGACCTCTTCTTGCACAGAGATCTTCTATTAAACCTCCTCTTGTTAGACCTTCAATGACTTAATTCTTCTGAAAAAGTAATTTCTGGAGTCCTTGTGCTTCCGTTAACAGTTTGAGGAATTTGTTTGTACTTGGATAATTTTCGTGATCTCATCAGAACTAAAACATACTTAGGAAACACTGGATTATAGCTCCATTATATCTTGCATTGTGATGAAGTGGGACACAAACCTTGTTACCCGGTCTCTTTTCGATGTTAAATCTCTCAAGCTTCAGGAGCGGTGTGGAGAATAGGAACGACCTACATGAATAGATGAAGACAGATCCATGTTCTTGTTTGCACTATGAACTAAAGATGCAGCCAACTTCAACCTGGACTTGTAGCCATGGCAGTCTTTAAATTCAGGCACTAGACATAACTCTAGGGCCTGCCTTGCTAGTAAGCTACTGCCTGGTTGCAATGCAGGGCATGTTGTGGGCCCTACATGCATTATCTATACATCACATAAAGAGCAGAGTACATGTAAACAACATGCTTCATTTCTAGGTGGCCTTAAATTAAACATGGCATTATCTTCCTGGAACCAGCTGATTACATTAACTTACTTGCAGAGAATTGCCTGGATGTCCTCTTCATCCCATGCCCTCAGCTGCTCATGGAGGGGCATCCAGAAAACCACTTCCTATGGCACTGATGCAACTTTATGTTTGTGGTCTGGCGGGCAGTGCTTCTCCTTTAGAGGAATTAAAGTCTACAGAGATGATCTCAGCATGCACACAAACACAAACAAATATTTTTGCTACATAGAGATACAAAAACCTGGTCAGGACTATGAAAAATCTTTTGTCAGTGCAAACATGAACAGATTTCGTGAAAGTGCCATAACCTGAAAACTGTTCAGGTTAGGTCAATGGTTCCCAATCATTCTTTCCCACAGGAAAAATAGTAGAATTCTAGATATCCCTCAAGCTACTCTATGATCCCTGATTTCTTCCCAGAGGCTTTGCTTTCAGCCCAGAGGTAGTTGTTGGCTCTTCAAAATCAAGGTCTGGGAGCACAATTCACTGAGCCTGCCCGAGTCCTGCAGTTTGCTCATTCATACTCTGCTCTTCACCTCTAAGATGGTCATAGAACCAATATTGCAGTTAGACTGGCAGTCCAGGAAAATCTTCCTTCTTGTTTCTCTTTGTACATATTTTTTGTTTTGTTTTGTTTTTCTGGAGTAATTTCTGGGTGGCCATTTCTGGACCATGGACTTGTCATTTTTTTTTGAAAATAGATCATATAACAGTCACGAAATATTGTTAGATTGTTTGCAGTCAGTAAATCAGCAAATTCTCAGCTCAGCCCTCATCTAAGCATCCAACTTCAACAGCTGCTGGATCCTTCTAAGGCCTCACAGCTATCAGTATTTTGCAGCATTTTCTGCAGTTTCAAACCACACAGGTTTACACAGTATGGTTTCTTGTCTTTGAATCACAGGAACTACTGAATGTTGGAATAAATAATTGCTTCACATTTGTCATGTTTCCAGGCAAGTGAAGACATTAACAAAGGAAGAAGACAGACTTAAACCTCAGCAGACTGTGAAGAAACCAGATGTTTGGCTCCCAAACACCGCTCTCCATGAATGTCTGACTTCTCTGGTCTTCAGCAGTGAGGGAGTAGGCAGATTTCTGCTGCAGTGTGTGCTGAGAATGTGAAGTCTCCTTCTCATAGTTAGGAAAACAGATATTCTCCTTCCCTTTTCAAGTCTTCTCTAGGGACCTTTGCTCCCTTCCGTACTTACTCAAGCAGTCAATATTCCCTTCTAGGCCAGTCATATTACAATATCTCTCCATAGCGGTATTCACTCTCACAGGGCTCAGCTGTAAATGGGCCAGGCCTGTAACATAGAAAGATTTCTGGCACAGAACGTGGAAATGTTCTATGAGGTATGAAAACCCACATCTGATTATTTTAGTCACTGATTTTCTTGGAGCTCCCTTCAGTGTTGTAAATTGAATTAATTGCACACATACACACAAATATTCATCTGCTCTGAAACAAACATGCGAGGCACTTCCTCCATGAGGAAAAGACACCAGGCACCTACTAAATTGGAATTCAATACTGCAGGCAATACCTTTCTGAAACTGCTCAACACACCCTGAACAACATAGAAGCAAGGTCGCCCTGCGGGTAAGTACAGGGCTCCTCCTCCAGCACTAGCAGATGGCAGAGGCAGCAGATCCAGAAGAAGCCTAGAGGGAAACACCACAAGGGACGGTGGCAGCATTAACAGAACAGCAAAATAACTAACAGGTACGAAAAGAACAACAAAGCAAGCCCCAAACTGATAAAGATCTTTAATTTAAAAGGAGAGTTACGTTTATTCATTGGGAAAGTGTGACAAAATACCCCAGGGATAGAGTATTCCACTCTAACAATTAAAATGCATTAAAAAACAGATAGGAAAGCCTGAGTCTTACACAGAATGGGCACAAAAGCTAGCATTTTTCTTTGTTTTGATATATTTATCTTCTGGGTGGTAGAGATAATCATTGATTAATTTCTTTTTTAGGTACTTCTACTTTAGGTACTTAGGTAATTTACAATTCCTTTCTTTCTCCTTCTAAGCCCTTCTGCTCCTTAAAGATGCCAGCTTGGAAGTGCAGGACCATACTCTACAGGCACTGAACAGCTGCAGTTCTTAAGTAATGGAGATGTAGGGCTCAGTCACATAGGATCTGTTGGGAGGACACTCAACTGGGAGTTACTAGGTAGTCTAAATAAATCTTGTGCCTAATCATTTCTAGAATCTGAGGTATGTTAGAAAGTGCAGTTGCACTAATAAAAGCAGTCTCTGTAGCAGCTGAGGGGGTACAAGTAGGCAGAGGGAAAGGCAGGACTGCAGCAGGTGTATGCAGCTGTAGCACGAAGGAGCTGCTAGGTTGGAATCACTGAAAAACTTCTAGCTGGAGAGGTGATTCTCTTGGAAGCGCTGGAAGTAGGTTTCATGTCCATGGCAGCCTGTTTTTGTTTGTACTTGTAAATGATCAGTACACTGCAACTGAGCTTTACAAGCCCCAGAGTTTTCTTTAACACACAGCAATTATATTTTTTGCTACCATGTTCTGTCCAGCGATTTCAAAATACAATGTGAGCATCACTAAACCAAGCTTAAAATTCTCTGCCATACAGGTATTTTAGTGAAATCTGAGTTTAGAAAACATTTATAACAACTTCAACAGAGTTCATCTGAGTCCCAGTCCTGAAACAATCCCTCTTTTTCTTTTAAATTCTGTTTTCCCCCTGCCACCACCTCTTTCTTATAGCCACAAGGGATGCACTCTGCAAAGCTCCTTTACCCCCACACAGTCAGTCTAGCATGAGCACATGAGTTCCCCGCTGCAGAAGCCAGTAGTTCACGCCACGTCAGCATGGTGTCCCCATTTCAGGTGTCTGTTTTGTGTCTCTTGGCTCTGCTTTTCTCCTGGTGGTGACTCTCTTCAGTGGGTGCTTGGCCTTTTTCACTTGTCCCAGATTCCTCTGGAAACTTCTGTCCCTCAGACAGCACCTGCCTGACAGTCATATTAATGCGGGAAGACTGCAAGTACTTGGCACAGACCTGCCAGTCCTCCTCCGAGCTGCGCTCGATGACGGAGCCGCCGGGAAGGTCGGAAGAAAGTGCTTGTTCCAGGCAAGCAGGCAAGGCTGCCCCGCCGGGGCCGGGCAGCACACGGGGCACTGCGTGGTACAGCAGGCGGCTCAGGCCAGACATGACCATAATGTCCCCGCTGTGCATGAACATGGCTGTGGGGGCCTCCTCCCGCCGCAGGCCCCCAAGCAGAAATATGGACGACTGCCCAAAACTGGAGAGGGTGAAAGCAGAAAGACAAAGTCAACTAAGGTAATGAACAATCAATTATATGTACAAGAGAAATAATATTAGCAGCTGAATTTATTTTGAAAAGCTAGATGGACCCCTGTTTACAACTTTATAAGAACATGCAGGTAGAACACAGGGTATAAGAACACAGGTAGGGGGGCCCAAGAGAGCTGGTTGGTTTTCAAACAGCACTTCCTCCACACCCAGCAACAGTGCATCCCTATGTGTAAGAAGTCAGGCAGAGGGGGCAGGAGACCTGCGTGGATGAACAAGGAGCTTGTGGCAATACTCAACCAGAAGAAGGCAGTATACAGAAAGTGGAAAAACGGACAGGCCCCTTGGGAGAAATACAGGAACACTGTCAGGGAATGCAGGGAAGCGACACGGAAAGCTAAGGCACAGTTGGAATTCAATCTGGCCAGGGATGTTAAAAATAACAAGAAAAACTTCTTCAAGTATATTAACAGCAAGAGAAAGATCAGGGAGAATGTGGGTAAGCTGGTGAATGGGATGGGTGCCCTGGTTACAAAAAACACAGAAGAAGCAGAGTTGCTGAACGCCTGCTTTGCTTCGGTGTTCACCAAGGGCAGCCCTTTAGAGTCCCAAGCCCTAGGGAAAAGAGGAGAAGCCTGGAGAGAGGAAGACCTGCCCTGGGTTGAGAAAGACTGGGTCAGAGAGCACCTAAGGAAGCTCGATACCTACAAATCCATGGGCCCTGACGAGATGCACCCCAGAGTGCTGCGGAAGATGGCAGATGTCATAGCTAAGCTAAGCTGCTCTCCCTCATCTTTGAAAGGTCCTGGAGAACGGGGGAGGTGCCGGAGGACTGGAAGAAAGCCAACGTCACGCCAGTCTTCAAAAAAGGCAAGAAGGAGGACCCAGGCAACTACAGGCCAGTGAGCCTCACCTCCATCCCCGGAAAAGTGATGGAACAGCTCCTCCTGGCAGTTGTCTCCAGGCACGTGGAGGACAAGAAGGTGCTCAGGAGTAGTCAGCATGGATTCACCAAGGGGAAATCCTGCTTGACTAACCTG
>VZSV01000079.1:2952909-2964520 GCA_013398735.1 Nothocercus julius
TGCTGTAGGTGACCCTGTGTGTGCAGGGGGCTTGGACTGGATGATCTCTAGAGGTCCCTTCCAACCTTAAGCATTCTATGATTCTATGCAAAAGAGACTAACAAACCTGACTTAAATCAGGCCTAGCAAGAGCAGGTTCATGCCAGGTTTGCAGCTCTGCTGAGCCATTTTATCCTTTCCACTTAGTATCCAATTGTCACTCTGCTACCTTAGAACAAAACTATAACTCTGCAAAAGACTTTTCCATTGAAGTGCCACATCCACTGCTATTCAAACAGTCTTCAAATAAACCTGTGCCCTTGAGTTCCAGCTTCCTATTATACAAGGTATTCAGAGACTAAAAATTATACATCCAGTTTGCAAAATTAGTCATGCCAACTTCCTATAATTATATGCAACTGCACAAAATAATGCCACCAAGCCCATCATGACCCTCGAGTGCTTTCCCTGACTCACCTGAATGATAAAAGGGGTCGAGAATGGTCCAATTCAGACTCATCCACGTGAATTCCCAGTGAAGAATCAAAGTGATAGTAGTTCAAGATCCCAGCCTGGGCTTGAAAACCCCGGAATCCACATGCTGCAGCCACTTGTTCTGACAGAAACGCAAGGTCTGAGGGGAAAGGAGTGTAGTGATTTGCTGAGTACTTCTGCAGGAAGGAGACAGGGGAAAAAAAAAAAAAAAAAAAAAGTCAGACTATCAGAACAGCAAATACAACTGGAAACACATTGAATGAAAATGCAAAAGTTTGGCTGGAAGGGAGAGAGAAGGAAACACCTGCTTGGAGAATGATTACATCACATGCAGAACTATAGCAAGTTTTCCCCATATAATTTAATTCTGGGCCTGTCCTGAGACTGCCAGAGACTTAGTTATGCCTATTTCATAGTGATAGTTGGATGATATTCATGGAGTTAATGCAAACTTCAAGTCACTAATATTAGGACTTAAGATTAGGACCAACATCTTGACACAGCCTACCACAAACCTGTCAGCCAGTACCTACTTTGTCACTACTTCAGACTGCCCCTGTAGAGCTCTGTATCTGCTCAAAGCTCTGAACCAAGCATCTTTGTTCCATCTTTGGAGGATGAGGCAAACAAGAATAAACTGCAGACCTACTTCTCTCTCCATTGAATGATTTTGACTGAGCGGAGTAGAAGGGAACAACTAAGTTTTTATTATGGCCTTCCAGTAACAGGCTGACCCTGTTAAGGCAAGGCTGAAAGCTAATTTGGCTAAGTATCTGTAACATACTGACACACTGCATACTCACTCTGCCCTCTTCTCTCAGCCTCCATCTGACTCCGTGTGATGAAAAATTCCATTTTGGTCTCCGCAATGTTCAGGAGCTCCAAAATAGCTGTCAGTTGGTAAGACTGTGCTGTACCAGCCCAGGTGCCACAAAGTCACCTCAGCAGCAGGCTGTTCCTGCTGTCCCTCACCTCTCCAAGAAGAAGCAGGATTTCTCAGAAGTAGTTTTCTTCAAACACTCAAGGTCATTCCCACCCTAACTAGCTAAGAATGCTTTTGAGACCATTTCTTTTGGTAAGGTAGAAGTGCTCAATCATTCTGTAATGGAGTCATGGATCTAGGACAAAGTATATGCTGCATATTCTACCATGTCCCTTTCAAAGGAAAGAACACAACATGGACTTCAGTGGTTAGATTCTTCACAATACACTCATACAGATTAAAACATTCTTTCAAGTGTAGTTTGCTCCAGCCTTTCTTGAAGACTGTCTTTTAGGATCACAAAAGCATTTTACTATCACTCTTTATTCCATGGTATCTTCCTCTGTCTGACATTCTGAGCACTTACAGAAGAACTTCAGTACCTTGGTATCCCAATTATAATGGTAACCAAGGGTCACCCAGCGCAGCTTCTCCAATAAACTTCTGGGCTCCTTTTTACCAGAACCTTTCCTTCTGCAACGACAAAATTGAAAGAAGTGAGATTCACACTAATTTCTGAGCAGTTTTTCTGATACTGAAGAATACAGTAATACAAGTCACTCATCCCTACAACAGCCTATTAAGACTGTTCATGATAAACTTTTATTTTCAATGCCTTGTTTTTTCCTCCAGAGACTTTGAAAATTCAGTTCATACTGTTTGTGCAGCCTGTAGGGCCTACTGCATACTGCTGTCAGCTTGAAAAACTGTATTTTCAACATGGTATCTAGCAGAGGTTATCTGAGGGAGACATCACAGAGCACTGGTGCCGATTTAGAAAGGAGGTTAACAATTGATCGTGGTGTATTTGTGCATCTCAAGGAATGTGCAAGTGAAGGGATGGAATCTGTCAAAATCTAGAAGGTGCAAATAGAAAAAAAAATATGTTTGAGGCATGAAATGGAGTATGTCAAGAAGAAAAGAACTTTGCCTAATTGTTAAGTAATTAAAGCTGCATAAACTCTCTTAAGCAAAGGCCTATTAGTTCTACTTCTTGGTACCTTTATAGGAAGTGTTTAGGGCAAACTGACTCAACGCTCAGTAAAGGAGGAGGCTGCTATAGCAACAAAAATACACATCTCATAATGTCAAGAAGTCTAGATTGCTGGTGGCTCCTATTTAGACCGCCATACAGGACAAAAAGCTCACACTAAATATTTTAGGAAAGAACATCATAACGTGTTTTGCAGTAACTCTTGTTCTTGAATTACAGAGCAACAACCCTAATGCAGAGGGGCCCAGCAGTCTGAAACCATATGCCAAATAATGTTCCTTGCTTGAAGGTAAGGGGAGGATCAAGAAGATACCTGGGGGAGGGACTCCTACTATGCCTAACAGCAAAATCATTGTAGAGTTGCATTAAAAAATATTACTATACAAAATCAGACAGAAGCATGCTATTGTCAAATACAAAAGGGTACACGTGTATATTCCATTCCACTTATTTCAGCAATTTCAGCTTCTTTCCTCAAGCCAAATCATGTTATTGTGAAGAAAGAAGGAAAAGGGAAACGTATCCAGAACATAATGATAAATAGTAGCACCAGACGGTTTGCTGTCATTTATTGGCTCATTAGTTCTCTATTTTACAAAACAGGAGGCAGAATGTTTATGCTGCCATGGTCAAGTCCCAACCAAGCACCTGCATTTAACGTGCATTTCTGTCTGGGTACACAGCTTGCTTCTGCCCTTCACCTGTGCCAGTCTCCAGTATTAACAGTTCCTAAGCTGAACCAGGAACAGGGCAGCTTCTTGTGATTTTTCAGAGCACACAACTTATTGAAAGTCATCTTTCCAGTTCCTTATTTGTCATGCAGTAATGGTAACTACAATTACACAAAGCAGCAACATAGTAACTGGCTGCTCCAAATAATTTATGAAGCCTATGAGTAGGTAATATAGCATTTGGAAAAGCAGGAGCCCATGACTCTTTCCTCTGTATTTTTCAACTGCCAAACTTAATGTTCATAATTAAACATTTTTTTTTAACATTTTGAAAGTGAAGGTGCATTTTGAAAGTGCCCTTCATCTTGTTTCACTGCAATGCTACAGTGTTTGCACAAGAGCAGAAACTTTTACATACTCCACACTTCCTTGTTCTCAGATCTTAGAATTTTCCATGTAATTTCATGTGCGATTGCTAAGGAGAGGAAATAAGTGTTATCTAAAGACAGAGCTATAAAAGCAGGTGTTCCTCTAAGAAAGCCCTGAGGAGCTCTGGTATAAGTATGTAAGAAAGAGGGCAAGATTGAAATGCTTTGCTCTGAAGCTGCCTTGTTTTTTCTTTTTCTTTTTTTTTTTTTTTTTTTTAAATCTCCTTATTCCCCAGTAAGTGATTACCTCTACAAAACATTTCCCTCCTTTCCCTACACATACATATATATGCCTTATGGGGATGCGCTACCCTCTTGGGTACTTTTAGTTGTCCCCAGTACTTAAGAAACCACCCAAACTCCACTTTGGGCAGACAGCACACAATACATGGCTGGGAGCTGCATGGCCTCTCCCTAGCTGGGGATCCCAGCATGTTGCAAAGAGATAGGCTATGACCAAGCACAGCTATGAATGTTTTTCATTGCTTCAGAAAGTAGTAAAGCTGTGTGCAACCCTAGGAGATTTACTTTTAGACCTTTTCTTAGTTAAGCACTTTGTTCCTCCCCACTCTGTCAAGCTCTGGGGCCAGATATTAGACAAGAGGACTAGTCTGATCCCCTCTCATCTAAGGAAAGCACCTGTACAGGATTTTGCTTGTTTGAGGTCTTGGGCAAGTGCTTAATAAAACTGCCAATGTTTCTGTCAGCCATCACTCTCTGTAACACTGTTTCCAATTGAACTGGAGCCAATGACAAATTAACCTCTGTTCTGATCATTCTCTGTATGTAGGAGCACTGAAGGGAAGGCCTGTGGAGCTGGAGCAGCACCCCACTTTTTTCAGCTCTAGGGCACAGTGCTGACCAGCTTTCAAAGAACAATCTTTTGTGCTTGAGGTAACACAAATGTAAAAGTCAAAATGTGAAACACAAGAGAGGCTTCTGAATTTCTCTAACTAATTCTGACAAAGTCTGGAAAACTGAAGTAGGGGCCTCACTTCTCTCCTAGAGGCAAATATTTGAAAGTCGAAGTCTTGTTTTTGCCATGCTGTATCCTGTACACCTAAAAAGTATTTTTAAGTAAAATCTCCACATGTGATTTCTACTAATAGACTGGAGGATGACAGACGTAGGAAACCCTGGTCATTCCAGCCAATGAAACAGCCATTAACAGTAACGAGCCGTAAAATCACCAAGGCATATATCATATATATGCATAAACAGCATGTATCTTATTTTTATTGGTGATTCCAGTTGCAAATAAAAGGGCTTTAAAACTTGGACAAATTCTCCATTTAATTCTCTATGTACCTTCAGATCACCTAGACACAAAAAAGGCAGCTGTGCCCCCCGCAAAACTCTGAACCTGTGGGTCAGGTTTTCCTTTTAGAGTAAAGAAAATTGCCATTGAAATGGTACATTTAATCACAACTTTCAGACTGGATGGGCAATGATGCTCAATTACCAGGAAAGGTTAAATTAAGATATTAGCTCTGTGGAAAAAGAAATAGCGATCAGAAGATAGCTTGCAATAGCTTATTCATATTCTCTTTTCTTACCAGAGCTGCAGTAATCATAAAGGTGATGTAAAGCATCTTAATTGGCAGCCACTTGCACATTCAGTTACTGGCAAGCAGAACATTACTAACCTGTGATAATGCATCTGTTCTGATCATGTCCTCATGCAATAAAGCTCTACAACTGATCAGAACAGAAAGTGGTTTCTTCCTCTGTTTGAATGTGTAGAGGGAAGGCATAGTGTCCACCTGTGCAGTTTGTGAAGGACATGTTAATACTGTAGATGAAAACAGGTATCACCTGCATACAGTGACCACATATACATGATCTTTCTCAGCTCCCCCCACCCTGATGATTTTTCTTAGGTCTTCACAGAGCTGAGCACGTTTGCTTCTGTTAATTTTGACTCTGAGAGGTTATTCTAAGAGGCAGGACTCACCTCAGCTGCTCCTTGCTCTGCCCCCACAGATCAATGGTCTCCTCAGGAGCCATGTGCAGGTCCAGGTTGCAGACATTGGGTTTTTGGGGGTACAGCTTGAGACACTGTTTCACCCAGTGACGCTGGCAGCCCGGAAGGAAAGGGTTTGGTATGAAAATAAACCCTGACCATAGACAAAAAGAATGGAGGAAGATTTTTTAAAAAAGAAAAAAGAAAAAAAAAAAAAGGAGAAAGTATGATTAGGTATATTCCTATTTTTTAAAAAATAGGTAGAAGGATAGGGGTTGGATGGTTCTGAAGAAACATCTTAGATATACAACTACTGACTCTGCAGGTAAACAGATCAAATTTACTAACAGGTCGTAACAGATAAGTTAAAACCTACACTTTTATCAGTCCAAACAAATGGGGGTTTAAGATAGAATGCAGGGAGGGCAGCCAAAGCTGGTCTAAATAGAAAACTACAGTAAAGAACATTTCTGTAAGGCATATTGATTTAGGGGCAAGAACATGGCAAGTCAGCTGCTTTGGAGTAACTAAGTTTGATTTTGAAATGCTCCAGAATAATTCATTGAACTTAAAGTTAAACTAATTCTGGATCAGTTTTTCTAGACTCCAAACTAAAATTGATGCTGCCTCTGAACTCATTCAGTCTTCTCGTTGCTACTTCAGGGTGACGAACTGCATAGAGCAGTTCACGGGCTCAACAAGTTGATTAATGTTAACTGTTTTCTCCTTTGCTTATTTCCAAATAAACCTGGTTGTATCCATCTCAATCTCCTGCACTTTCAAACTACAGGCAGCCTTCTGACAAGTCTAGTTACCAGAAGTTTCTTTGCCAAAAGCATTACATTTACTTTTGCTGGTTTCTGTATGGAACAGAATAACAACACTACCCTTCCTGCCTATAACTTTTCATGTTGGGTTCTCAGGGCACTCTACTACCATGTGAATTATGGTGCACTCCACCTGCATGCTGTACTACACCTGGATTATCTCCAGATACTACTGGAGAAACTGAAGCCCAGAGGGCTAGTTACACCCACAAATGAGAAGAGGAATCCAAGCTGCCTCTCTTATCAGAAGCTAAGAACACAGTCACTTCTCCAATTTTTTCAATTAGTCCTAGGAAACAGATTTAGTGTGTGTTTATAAATAGGTGGGCAAGTAAGAAGCAGGTGCCCTCTATGCTTTTGATGTCAAAGAAGGCCGGAAGTCCTATACCACACCAGTGAGCTACGCTAGCAGCCAAGGCTGTAATAGTTCCTGAGAGTGCTAATAGTGCCAGAAGGCAGGGACTTAGTCACACATGGGAGGGAGAAGAGCAAGAACTACATTTCTGTAGGAATCTTTCTAAGCTAAAGAAGGCCACACACAAGCTTTGAAGGCAGTTGAGCCTCCTAGCCTTAGAAGCGTTGGTCTGAGTAGAATGAGCAAAAGATGGATCGTTTGTTGATCAGCCTTGAAGAAACAGATGCAATTTTCATATTGCAGCAAAATCTTACAGTACACTAAGTATTAATTTACCTCTTGTGAAAATAATCTCCAGCCTCAGTCAAAAAAAGAGATAAGACCTGCACATGTCTAGCAACAAGAACAACCCATTCAGAAAACCTGCTTGTGGAAATCGCAAAGTGCCAAAGTCTGCAACTCCCACTTCTCTCACAACACAGGGCATTGCAACAGAAATTTACCTAGTTTCTTTAATCTTGTGTTTCACTGTGCTCACAGCAGGGCCAGCAAAAGGTGACCTCACTTCCATTTACCCACAAACATACTAAGGACTCTTCTAACTTATCTTATAGAGCCTTTACTTGAACACCTTCAAGTGCTTTAAGATGCCCAGATAAAGGCTGCTGAAAAAGGATAAGTTGTTGGTATTCTTGACCCACATAGGACTCACTTGTGAACAGGACTGAGGATTTGTTAATGTATTTGCATTTCATTTTAGGGAAAGGCTTTCTTTGTCAAAGCAGACAAGAACTTGGAGGGTAGCCACTGATGGTTCAAAGTCTAACCAGTGGCCGGGTCTGAGTGACATCTCTCAGTTCGATACTGAGGCCAGTACCGACAGCTGCTTTAATACCTCCATCAGCAACCTGGATGATAGGACATCCCCCCTCATCACATCTACCGATCACACCTAACTGGAAGGTAGAGTTGCCACTAAAGACACCTTGACATGCTTAAAAATAGGCCAAAATGAACCTCGTGAGGGCCAACAGAGACAATCCTGCACCTGCGAAGAATAACCCCATCAACAGCACAGGCTGAGGACTGACAGACCAGGGAGCAGCTCTAAAGCAAAAGACCAGGGGGTCCTGGAGGACAAGTTGAGCATGAGTCAGTGGTGCAGCCTTGTGGCAGCAGAGGCTGACTGCTCGTTGGGCTGCATTAAAAAGAGCAATCTAAAGGTGAATTAAAGAGAAAATGGAGCTAGTTTCTTCTCAGAGGTGCACAGCAAGAGTATGTCAAGCAATAGACATGAGTTGCAGCAAGGCAAATTCTGATAAAATATAAAGGGAATGAGAGAAGGCAAACACTGAAACAAGTGCCAAGAGATGTTGGTAATCTCTGTCCTTGGAGATTTCCAAAACTCGACCTCTGAGCACCCTGATTTAACTCTCAGGTTGGCCCTCTTTTAACGAGAGTTGGACTAGAGACCTCTGGAGGTCCCTTCCAACCTAAAATCTTTCTGTGATTTTTTCAAGTGAACTGAAAACCTAATATGCATTTCTATTTTTGAAATAACCTGCCGTATGAACTTACTCTGTACTTTGAATAGGTTGAGGGGGTCCTATTCACTGCTCTGCACTAGTGAGTAAATGCCACACTGCAGCCCTGAAATTATTAGATTTCAGCCACCTAATGATCACAACATATTTTGATGAAAAATGGATGCTACAGAAACACAAAATATCGATCAAAGTTTATGGCAACAGGGATTCATTCTCCCAGGGGAAGATCTGGTTGATGGAGACCATAAAACAACTGGTCCTTCTGTTCTGACCTTGAGACACTGCTGCATTTCAGCCCTAAGTTGACTCATTTGTCCTTCTCCACTTAAACTAACATTATAATGTTTAGCCAAACCAAAATAAATTTTTCAGGTACAGTAAGGAAGGTAAGAGGGGAAGACCCCTGAATCAGAAGCAACAAGGCTATGTTTTTCTTGAAATCAGAGGTACTTACCCGGATAGCCGTTGAGGCCATAGGCTTTCCACTGGCTAACTGGCTGTAATCCTGCTCTGTAGGCATCTTGATCACTGACTGAAGAGATACTGAGCTGTGATCTGAATACCTGGCAGAAGAAAACAGATGTGGTGAAGGAACAGAGGAGAAATACAACACTCATTCAAAAAGAGCATCTATAAGAAACAATGCAACCTGGGAGTCTTGGGAAAATGTCAATAGTACCACAGAACTACCACCTAAACAACCACAGCAAAGCATGCTGTTAACAGAGCTGGTCTGTATGCAACAGAAAAATCAAAAGGCAGCTATCGTTTTTACAGCACTTTGGGTTCATAAGAGATGTCTTTCGTTTATAAAAAGCAGTTTATAGTAATGAGAAAAAAATTGGTACTGTTTTGTCCATTTCCACAGTATAGCCTCATCGTTACAAAACATTCTGGTAATTACAGATCTCCATTACAGGGACTGTAATGCTTAGCACTCAACACTTCATACCTTTGAAAGCATGTTCCAAATATTAGCTATTCCTCATGATCCCATAGGGTAGATGACTATTCTCTTCTGTAATTTACAGGAGAAACTGAGGAGCAGTGATGGAACATCTCACCAGAATTCTCACCAGAGTTCTCTGGTGAGAAGTAATTTGTAGAAACCTTTGTAGAACAAATTCTGACATACTACCACATTGCCACTTCTGTTCCTAACACCAGGGTCAGCAGCATTAGGGTTAGCAGGAGACATGTGAATTGTTTCTCAACATACTCTCTCAGGTCACAACATACAGTTGGAATAAGATGGAATAAACCAACACTACTGCTGAAAGAAGCAAAACTGTCCACTACATTTCCACCACCTTCTTCTCTTACAACTGGGAACTTTCTTTGGGAAAGCAGGGGAGAAGCAGTTTGGTTCTGACCTGACTCACTGCCCCCGTTATCTCCCCATGAGGCTGGGCACACATCCAGGCTGGCACAGAGGAGGAGCAGCACAGAGCTAGTGAGAATAAACAGGCAGAGAGAGAGGCAGGACTTGGTGTACGACAATCTGAAGTATCTACAAAATTAAGGCCTAAGTGCAAGTACTTACACTCTGCAGTGGTGAACGAGATATAAACCTCTCTGCAGGCTGGTACAGCTCTAGTTTCAATATTCTGGGCAACTGGCTAAAATTACACCCATGCAATTTGTGAGAAGACTCTAAAACAGTGCTGGGCAGCAGTTCTGGCATGGGCCTAGTCCTACCAGTCTTTCAACTCTCTCTGCCAAAAGCAGCTCTGTGAATGGCAGCCTTGAATAGCCATGAGGTCAGCGCCCTGTCTGCAGAACATCCCCAGGAGGGCTCTTCCTTTGAGGTGACTTGGTTGCCACCCCTCTGCCTTCTCAAACTGCTCACACGCTGCCTGCTGCCCTCGGGAGACCTGGAGCTGCTGCTGTGCTGAAGTGCTGAATCAGTCAAATGGGCCTCAGAGCAAGGCAGCTGGCGCAGGTCTCGCTTCACTGAAGTGCTCAGTCACTTGAAGCCTTTTCTGACAGAAAAGGAAGAACCAATCTGGCAGGCCTGGAGCTCTACTTAAATGGAAAAGCCACATGTGTTAACCCCGGGGAAAGGGGAATAAAAGATGCTTTCAGTGTAAGCTATCCACTTATCTTAAAAGGTAACAAGCACAAAAGAAAGAGAGGGAGAGGGGACAGATCCTTGTGAAGCTTTCAAGTACTCAGAATTTCTCCAAAGGGTGGTGGCATTGCAATTCATGTTATTTGATAAAGGATTGCTACAAGCTCAGCAAAGGCTAAAATGTTAACAACTCCCTTGTTTAACATTAAAGCATTGAACAATTTCATATAGGCCAGGTTTTTGGTCCAGCTAACAGTAATAAATTTACTATGAAAAGACAGATAAGTATGTTTAACAGAATGGTTAAAAAAAAAAAAAGGCATTTGAAATATGAAAAAAAAAGATTTAAATTAACTATATTTTCTACTCCTGTTAATTGAATAGAGTCATAGAGAAAAGAATCCCTGCTTGACAATATTTCAGAAGATATTCCTCATCTTTTTGTGAAGTAAGGAAATAGAAGATGAGTTTAAAGGATCCCGTACCAGTTGCTAGGACGTTACCAATGGCTAACAGTGGTATTTACTACTTCCCAACGCGCTCCTCATTACATGGTCCTAATCCACTGCAATGCTCTTGTCCTCATGGGTGAGACAAATGGTTATTAAATGGAAGCAAAATAAGAGAGAAGAAGATTTACTGAAGGGAAGACGGCAAGAACTCTAGACAAATATTTTAAAGCTGGCAGAAGTCTATCCCTATCATCAAGATCTTCCAGGACCCAACCAAAATGCATTGGTAGGACACAGGAAACTGGGAGGTGGCAGCTCCAGGGATGTAGTTGCTATTTTTGGCCCCCATGTTCCTTTGCTTCATTTAAGTAATGCACAGGTACACTTGGATATCCCTAATTGCAGCAAATAAAGTTAATTAAACTTTATAGCTGTGAATCAGCATAAGCAAAAGTGCTCAATCTGAGAATGGGGCGGGGGGGGTTGTTTGTTTGTTTTTTTCATGGTGGCAACATCAGGAACAGACCTAAACACAACTCGCACTCGTCCTTCCTCTGGGAAGGACCTTCTGCTCCGAGGTCCCAAGCACTTGCAGGGCCAAACTCCACGCGGGAGCTGCCGCGGCCCAGAGCTCCGCATCCCTTGGGAAGACACCTCGCACTCGCCCCGCGTCCCGCTCCTGCGGCGGCTGCGGTAACGGCGCAGGGAGCCGGGAGAGGGTCCGCGCGGCGAGCGGGGCCCCGTGGCGATGGCAGAGCCGGACACCGCGTGCCGAGCGCGAAGCGGCCGCTGCAGAGGAGGCGCCGCGGCAGCACCAGCGAGCACGGGCTGAGCCTGCGCACGGGGC
>VZSV01000079.1:2989929-3068338 GCA_013398735.1 Nothocercus julius
AAAAAAACTGTTCATGCCTCTGATTTTGCAATAAATTGAATTTTGCAAAACCTTACAAGGAACAGAAATGTTTTATTTGAAAGACCTCTGCAGAGGACACAGAGGTTATGATAAATGCCCATAGGAAAGCGGCAGGGATGGCCCCTCTCAGAGCAAGCCTCGCACATCTGGGTACCGTGCGGGGAGGAGGGCAGTCTCCTTGGCAGCGCTGCTCTTTTGGCTTTATATTCTCCGGATGTGGTCTTGGGCTTGGAGACATCCCCGTCAGCCGGAGAGCCCTTCCTAGGGGAGAAGGCACTGGGTGCAGGCGCGGGTTGCTCTGGCAGGGACTGGCATGATGTGTCTTGTCTTTTCTGTCTCAGAGTTTACCCAGAGCTTGTAAGGAAACAACAAAGATTAGCTAAGGTTCATGTGCAGCAGTCTCTTGTGTTATATTGGCCAGTTTGGCTGGTTGTGTTGCTATGAACTGTTTTTTAAAGGCCTGGCTTGGATCCTCCACAGTGACATAAGGAATTATAGCGTGTATTACACAAATTTGATGTTTCTACTATCTTTTAGCCTGTAAATAATGAACACAATGCTCAGGAGTGCTTGAGTGGGGAAGATGTTCATTCCCACCCTCATTTTCCAGAGATAAGATGAGCAAGGAGAGAGGTGACACTCCAGGCATGTGCTAGGTCTGTGACAGAGCCGGGCTGAAGCTGTTGATTCCCATGGACATCCATCCTGCAGTGCAGTCCTGGTCTAGGCTGCCCAGCACTTGCACTTGCAGGAGTCGGTGACCCTGAGCGAGTCCTGCTTGGTCACTCTGATTGGGTGCCCCATCCGTCCCTTGTGCTTCATGCAGCGTCTGCTGCCCTTTGCAGGGTCAGACACAGCCTCCAGGGAGGCATCGCTTTTGCTCCAGCACTTGCTGACTGTTTGTAGTGTGGAGCCTCCACCGCAAGCCCGGCAGTGTCCAAGAAGTTTTGTGCTCTCTGATGTTGAGAGAGCTTCCTTTAAATCCCGTTTTATCTTCTAGCATCTCCTTAAAGCCCCTACAGGCCATGATACATTCAAAATACTTTCAGTGAAGAGGCAGTGTATTGCCACATGCAGAAATGACTTCTGTTGACTGTGTGCTCTTTTGTTTTTGCTTGCCTGTTGCTGCTTGCATGTTGGTGACAAATGGACAAATGTTCTGTTGTCGTTGCACATGGTGTAGCATAATAGGATGCTCTTTTGGGGGGTTTGTGGCCTCTAGAACAGCTGAGATAGAAACAGCAGTGGAGTTAGAGCAGAGCGCCTTGTGTTCACTGCTGCCACATCACTTGGAGCTCTTGGCTGGGGGCAGTTGCTAGTAGTGAATCGTTAGTGGAGCAGAAACCAAAATGTGGATTGTTAGGTCACTTGTGGCTCAAAACATTGGATCTCCCTGTCTCAGATGGAACTGCTGCTGTTTTGTGTCTCTGCAGGGATTAGCAGTCATGGCAAGAAAGATCTTGAAACTTGCCTCCTTCGCAGCAGCCACCACTGGCGTCTACCTATACGGCAACAAGTTCCTGGATCCCAATGATTTTGGGGTTGTTCGTGTGGGCCGGGCCATTGCCACAGTAAGTTTTGCCATAGTAACATGAAGGAAGATTCTGAGGGGAATAACAAAATTTAAGGATTGAGAATGGAAGTTCATAAGAACTTGGAATATTTTGCATTCTGTCTCTACATTTCCAATTGTCAGCTGGCCCCAAGATTTGGAAGAGTAAGGAGGAGCTCTTCACGTTGTTGAGACAGTGGGGAGAAAAGAGGTGAAAACATAGAAGGAATAGAGCTATCATTTACACATTTTAGAAATAATAGACTGGGATGCTGGTCTGTAGAGAACTTTCCTTGTGGATGGGTTGGGACCTTCAGAACTAGGGCTCACTTTGGGCACACACTTATATTGATCTAATGTCAGCTACCTGGCTACAGCGTCCTGTTGCTTTTAACATTGACCAGACCATCCTATTTGTAGATGCTATTTATTACACCAGAACATTTGATTTAAAGGATCATGACATTGTTTGTTTGTTTGTTTGTTTTAGTATGCTACAGTAGTAATTGCCCTGACACTGTTAGTGTGAGAAGTTTGGGAAGAGAAAGGCGGGAGTTATAAGGAGCATTCTCAAGGCGAGGCGCAAGGATGGGGGATGATTTACTTCTGAGAGTGGATTGGTTTCCAGATTCCTAAAGCAAACCCTGCAGTATCTTTAGGCACATTGGTGCATCATCTCTTTCACTCTGGTGTTGATCGCAGCTCCAAAAAACTGGAGAATGGGGACTGCCAGCCAAAAGGATGCAGGCTTTGTGGGAACGTTCACCAGAGATTCCATGGAGTAGGGAACAAAGCAGAGGGGAGCCCGGAGGGAGGCAGTGTCAAGTACCTTACTTGCATGATGCCTCTGTGACTTCAGGCCACGCTCTCCGTGGCTTCCCGGCCCCCGCGCTGAGCAGCTGTCTGCCTGCGTATCCGGCAACCTCTAAGCACTTTGTTAATGGGTTTTATGGGGAGCCAGCTCCTGAGGGCAGATGCAGTAAGAAACAAGCTCCTTTCATTGGCTCGAATGCCATGCCATTTATATGTGCAGGCCATTTATATGTGCACCAGGAATCCTGGGGAATGAATGCTTGTTTTGAAAAGGTAAAGGCAGAAATACAGACTTTAGTAGGCGATAGCAGTTTTGGCCAGAGTGCAGCATGTGTATATACTTTTTAAATAGGAATTTTCTGTTTCTTTTTGAATTCTCTGTTCCTTCTAACATATGGGATAGGTTCTTTCTGAGAGATTCTTTGGTTCCTCTGCGCCAATGACTTCTCTCTTCCCAGCCTGGCGTCTGCTTTATGTTGGACAGGCAGGTTTCATTCTTCACAATGGAATAGGGTGGGTGAAGCCAGCAGGGCAGTTAGACATGTTCATTGCTAAGAAGCTCTCAGCTCCCTGGACTGTTCTTTTGTGAATGATGACTGAGACTGGGTAGCAAACAAGTGACTTTGGATAGTGGTGGTATCTACATGGGTCTGTAGAGTCTGCCCTTCAATCTAACTGTGACAAGGCCCCTTGCTTGGATGCTTAACTCAGTCTTTGGACCATGTCCAGCCAAAAGCAGGCTGTAATTAGTAGACTGCAGTTCTTAGAGCTAAATTCAGCAGCAGCAGATGCACAAAATATTAAGACAAGTTATGGTATAGCCAAAAAAAAAAAAAAAAGGAATAAAAGAACATGAGGATATCAAAAAAACTGACCTAGAACTGCATTCTGAGGCCTCCAGACAAGTTTGATCTGGATTTGATCAGAAAGATATGAGTTTCCTCTTATTTTAACCATGCTGGCTCACTTGTTCTTTGCAGAATTTCCCAAGAGACTTGTTGAAGTGTCCTGACAGAAAATTTCTTCTTGAGCCTCAGTGTAGGGAACTGGCACTTGCTAATGTGTGGATAAACAGTTATTCAAAAGAAACGTTGTGCCAGGACCTCACAAAACCTGAAGGTAGTTTTAGGAGTGGTAGAAAGTGTGTAAGGAGTTGGGAATTAAATGAGCAAAGTGGAAGCCCACATCTTTGGGATATTTAACACTGGATGGTAGAAGATCAACTAAAGAAATAATATGACAAATAAATGGTGTATAAAATGTGAGGAACTGGAAGATTTTTAAGCCTTTTTGTGGTTCTAAGACACGGCCTCATTCTGTAGACAGCACTAATCTTAGATGAGAATTAAGTCTGTGGTCTGGACAGGATCAGATTTCAGATGCTTTCTGTGTTTTGGTAGAGTTAGAAATCTGGCAAGGCAGTTTTGCATTTGCTGAACTTCTTTGAGGGCACCCCAGCTGTTTCAGAGCACATCAAATGAACATTGTGTGCTGTAGCTGGAATGCATCTCAGACACTAGCAGCAATTTGGCAATGTCAGAGTTGCCTATCAGGATCATCATAATACTAATTTAGTGTTTAAGATTACGATGTAATTAGCAACTGCTTAATTAATTTCTTCTTCCTCTGTAATACAGGCCAATCTGTTAGCAGTTTCTTTTCAAGTTGGAGGTGATAATTACCCTCATGGACCAGAAATAAAATAAGAACCATCTCAAGCCTTCACCCAGGGCTGATTTGAACCTCCTTCCGCTTCCAAGTTGTTCTTTGACTTGGAAATATGCTTTGAAAGATTTTTCTTCTGAGTGTGTTTCTATGTAGCTGTGCAGCTCCTGAGTTCACCAGGGGCAAGCAAGCCTGAAAAGCCAGAGGAAAATTTTTTAGTCCTGAAAAAATGAAGTACAAGAAAGCTCAGCTCCAGAAGGAAAGCCTATGCCTGTTTGAAACTGCTTCCCAGCTTGATCCTCTCTTAGGTAGAGGCATCTTTGAGCTCCTGACTGCTTCCCAACTGTCAATTCCAGCACCTTTGTCCCCAAGCAGATTTGATCTCATTGTCTCTTTGGCTTTCCAGGGTACTGTGATTGTGCTTTGTGTGCTTTTTCTGTCCACTTCCCATGTTGGAGGTGCAGGGTGACAGCAGGGCTAGCTTCCCATCGCAGAATGGCTTGCAGTCCCTGTGATTGGGAAGCTGACTTTGGGTCCAAGTCATGCAAGTAATACTCCATGGCAAGGATTTTGAAGTTCAAATGACAGACTAGTGCATGAGCTCGTCTTTCATCTAGGCACCTCTTCATCTAGGCATCTTTCATCTTTCTCTCTCCGCTTAATGCAACTTAATGCAAATGTCCTGTATGTTTCTATTTCATTTGCTGTCGTTCTGACTGTGGAAGGAGAGAAACTCTAATTTTAGGAAAAAATTGTGGCATTCTCAAGGTTCATTTTCAAAAATCTTTAGGCGCTGAAGAATCTAACTCTATTGTCTGGGGCTATGTCCAGCTAATAAGCTTTAGCTAGATTTTCATGTAGCACTTCTGTAGTTCTGTCCCTTTTGCCTTCTTGCCCTTTATTCAGTCGGATCTCCCTGGAACTTCTGCTCCTGCTAATGGGTGAGCTCATGTCAGCCTCTCTGTTCCCTACTGAGCCACCCACCTACACGGTGCTCGCTGGGCACCGATGTGGTTAGGCAGGTTGGAGGTGTGAAGATGAGATGAGGTATGACTGGTAAGGCGCAAGCAGGGCTGGATATCTTATATTACTAGTAGCTGCTTCTATAGTGGAAGCCCAAAATGCCTGAATGAGAATGGTGAGAATGGGACGCTGCTGTGCAAGGTGCTATATAGAGGTTTTTACTGTTCTTTGAGCTTTTATAGTGGAAGATGTTATAGGGGTACTAAGCATTTCTTTTTTTTAAGGTCTGCAGTGCTTTCTATAGATGGTGAAATTCAGCATTTGAATTCTTGAAGCATTTTTTTTTCCATGTAATTTAATTAAAATACTTGTAACTCCTGTAAATATTGTAAACTCCACTATGAAGCCTAGACTTTTGAACCTAAGCTACATGCATTCTCCTTAAGAGAGGGTTTATTGTTTTGTCCAAAACAACTTCAGAGCTTTCTGACTCTTTCTGATTTCATCGCAGACAGCGGTTATTACCTATGACTACCTGACCTCACTCCGGAGTGTCCCGTATGGATCAGAGGAGTATGACTTCCTCAAGTCCCAGGTAGGTAGTAAAGCACTGAACTGTATCCTGGTGGTTGGTAGCAACAGAGACAACTTGTCTGCACAGTAGAAACGATTCTTGCAGGAGCTGTGGAGCAGGTCCCTCATTAAAGGTGGCTGCATGCAAACAGCGTGTGCATGTGCGTGTAGGAGATGGAGGTTCTCCATGTAGGAGGGGAGATGGGGTCGGACTCTGTCCTGCCCTGTTCCTGGCTGCCCGCGCTAGATATGTGCAGGTCAGCTGCTGAGAGGGGTTTGCCAGTTCTTCTTGTTTATTAATGGCTGTAAAATTAAGGTTAAAGGGTTTAAGTAGAAGTATGGTGGAGGGGAGCTTACTGGGATGGATCAGGCTTGTAGAAGATCTCTGAAGAAAACAGAAATAATGGGGCAAACACTTCATTTTAAGGCTGTCTTGTGCTGTCTTTTGGTCTTACCAGTTAAAATGAATAGAAAAAACATTTCTAGTGAGAAGAAGTACGATACAAAAGAAGGCACCTCTGCTCTGCCCCTCAGTCTGTGCTCCACTTTTCCTGCTTTTCACTCCAGTCCTACACTACCTTGCAACACTTTTGTTGTGAATAGCACTGTGTTTTGTGAGTGCATGTCCTGTAGCCAGTGTCTCCCTGCTATTCTGGCTTAGGGCCTCTCTAGGGTGGGAAAGCAGGCTGGAGCTGAATTGTGCCAGACTGTGGCACTATGCCTGGAGTAAGCTGTTTAGCCTAATTTCCCTGTGTAGTGCATGTAGGATTCAGGCCACTGGTGTACCTGCATTGCATGGGGTAGTGTTGTCCAGGGCCTGGCAGACTGGAGAGACTCTGAAGATGGAAACATTGGTGGATGTGGGCTTGTGGTGGATGCTATTTCATGCCTTGTGCCAAGGCCAGCACCAGCCATGCTGATTCAGGCAGTCCAGAGATAGAAATCTGTGGCGTTGGGCTCCAGCACGTTTTAATACTCTTCTGGCAGGGAATCGACATCGTCAGCATAATCTTAATTAAGAGTATTTGGGATAGTATGAAGAGCATCTTCCCTGAGCTTGTTCTCATCCTCTCCTCCTGTCTAAAGACAGGAAGTTGTTGGGCTGTCTCATCCTCAGTGAGTAGCACTGCTGCCCTGGCATCAACTGGGGGTAGATGCACTAGCGTCTGGAGCTTCACTTTCTGTCTGCCCAGGTCTGTGCAAGCTCTGCAAGTGCACCAGGGGCACACAGGTTTTGGGCTCCTCCTCAAGGTTGGTGACTGGGAGAGACCAAAAATCTTGGCCAATTGTGAGAGCTCTTTACAGTCAGTGGGATGAATTGGTGAGTTCTCAGGAGAGTTCTTGTTGGGCTAAGGTGCATAAGACAAATCCATTGCAACAAGCACTGGTTACTTCCGTTCCTGGCAGTGCCAGTTCTGGTGATGGTGAACTTCCCTGTGTAGGGCAGAATCTCCCAGGCAAGTCTGGCAAAGCAAGCTGCATGGTGCTGGTTTGGGCTGTTGTGGGGATCAGCAGCTTCCAGACTCCAGAGCTGTCAGTCTGGCACTTTTAGTGGCTCCAGAGGTCTATTGGGAACCCCTGTCTTTGATACCTGCTCTGCAGAAAGGCTACCTGTAGCTTTCTCGAGCGAAGCCCAAGCTACGGAGCTGTCAGTGCTGCGTAGAACTTGACATCTGGAAGTGGCTCCCAGCAGCCCGTGCACATTCCTGATCTTTGCCGTGTGTCTCCATGGCCTCATTAACCTCTGTCACACAAGGCCGATGGTTTGTCGATTCCTGCTCTGGGCAGCCAGAAAGGGCCTCGTCTGCTGGCACTGCACAAAGCTGCGCGGTGCCCGCTTGGCAGCCAGCCCAAGCTGAATCAGCCCCTGCGTGTGGCAGAGCTGGTGACTAGTGGCACATGTCACCATGATGCAAGAGGGCTCTTGTGGCATGGCCAACACTAGCCTTGAGCACAGAGCCTTTGGCCCCGTGAAGGGAATTGATCTGGGAAACAAATAGCAGGAAGTAGGCACAGCCATAGCATGAGTTAGGAAAACTTCAGTGTATTGAGCATCCATGCTTGTCATGCTGTTGGCAGGTGTTTTTGAGGGACACCACTAAGCCTGACAGGAGCTTGCTTTCCAGCAACATCACTGCAGTGCCTGTGCCAGTGAAGTGTCACCTTTGCAGAGGAGAATAACCTCAGTGTTTAGAGACTCCTTAAAGGGGGCCTAGAATTGCTTGGCAAACCCTTTGTCTCAGTCCAGCTCCAAGCGGATGGCAATCAAGCTTTTTACCATCTTGCAGCTCTGCCAACAGTCTCTGGGAGCTGAGTTTGGTAGGTTTGCACGAGTTACTTCAGTGCAAGAAGTTCTCCCGCTGGAGTGGGTACTAAAGGTTAGTTGCTGGATGGGGCCAGCAGGATGTGACTGTCTCTGGCAAGAGTATGCGGTGTGTGGAGGATGATCATCAAGCTGCTGCTTCCACTTGCTTCTGTCCTGAATACATCTCTGGTGCTTCAAGGTGTTAATTGTCCTTCTGAGCTTTCAGTCCTCCCAGTGAGGCCAAATTAACCTCCCGTTCATGTGCTGAGTGCCTGGAATTTTCTTTTAAATGTGTATATGAGTTGGTTACTGATTTCCGCCTACATTTTGATGCTGGCCTTAGACCACAGATTCTGTTGAGCAGGGACTTGGAGACCATGGGATACAGATAGTGTGGGCAGGTCTGGCTGCACCTGCTCTGTCTCTGGTGAGTGAGATGGTGCAGCTGCTTGGATGCTGGTGGTGCTTGGGTCAGGCTTGCTGCTGGGAGTGGAAAAGCCCTCCTTTCTGGGTATCTCCTCCTGGTACTGAACACTCTGATAGGCACTACACAAATGCAAACGATAAAGCTCCACTCACTCTCCATGAATTCCAGTCAAACATTGAACTGGAACCTCCACATCACGCACAGGCTCAGATGGGGAACAGGAAACCTCAGAGGCAGCACCAGGCCTTGAAGCCGTTGGGGCCAAACAGGGACATAGTCATTAGGAAACAGTTAAGTGGATTAAAAGGAAATAGGTTCCCCAGGGGCCCTTAACCAGGTTCCTACTTAGGTCCAAGGAACCCTCTTCAATCTCACTCTGTTTTTCTGTGCCTCAGGGCCACTTTTGTTGCTAATACTCTCAGACAGATAGTTCTCAGCACCTTTTTATGGACGGCAAATGGGAGAAATATTTATAATTTTCTGTGAGGAGATGAAATTTTGCCCTACATCCACTGGGTTTGGCAGTGTATATTTGGCACTTCTGCCTCTCTCTGCCTCTCCCCTCAGTCAGGAAATATGAGAAGACATCTTCATAATGGTACTCGCAGCCCTTATTGAGCAACCATGGGGGGAAAATATATTTTTTCCCTTTATTGTTCCCATTCCTGTCACTGCCTGTAATAGGAGTGACCCTGCTCAAATGGCCCTGCTTTATGTCCTTTACAGTCTCATTTCACCAATGATGGCTGGACCATATGAGTAATTTGATTTTTCTCTTGGGGGAACCTGTCCTGGGTTGTCTGCCCTTTCCCTACATATGATGGTAATGTCATGATGTGAAAGCCAGTGGTAGCCATCATTAGGCCCAAGACATTGGATGCTTCCTAGGAGGTCTGTAGGTCCTGTGTCAGGAGTGCTGGGGGAGACTTGAGACTTTTGTCTTCACCTCTGGTTCATTAAATGGTCAGAACCGTCTGTGCATGTGTAAGCTTGGGTATTTATTCCTGCTTCTGCCCTGCTTGTACTGCGGGTCAGAGGAGGAGTGAGGATGGTGCAGTATTTCCCAAAGGTGACACTTCTTCCTTATTGCTTCATTAACAAACCACTTCGTTCTGTGAAAGGCTGCATCTCTCGTACATTCCCTTGTCTCCTGAAGTGGTTTGTCTAATCTCAGGTGAGCCTCCTCAGTGACATTTCCGCTGTGCTGCTTATCACTGGCACTTGACATCATCCAGCACCTGGATGTCTTCATTGGCCCGGGGAGCACATTTCTGGCACCAATTTCTGCTGATCCTGCTGCCAGTCAGGAGGTATCTCACGGCACACAGTTTGTTTAAGGACTGGCATCTGTGGGCTTCGAAGTTTGTTAGAAAGAAGATTCCAGTAGGTCATCTTGTGGATTTCAGCACTAGTGGGCATAGATGCAGATCTTGATCAGGGCATTGCTTTTGTTGGGTTCTTATGTAAGACAAAAAAAATCCTGCTGAGGGTGTGGATACTGGTATATTTTTTAATGGAGGGGAGATGTTGAGGAGAGAAAAGATCTCCTGTCAGGGTGTCTCAGGAGACAGTAAGAATCTGTTCCTGAGTTAGCTATGTTGGCTATGAAATTACTTTGTCAGGGAAAAGCCATTTGGAGAGGTTAATTAACATTCTTCCTTTTGAGAGCAGAACTGGGATATTCTTATTCAAACTCCTGGATTTGAGGCTGTTTGTACCTGGGCAATTACTTGAATGTTGCAACCTTATGCCATCATCCCATAGAATATGTTTTCTTGCTCCTGGGAGGCTCTTCCCAGCATCCATAACATTTGCTTTCACAGTAAGGTGGGTGTTTTCAAAAAAGATCTTTGTCTTACAGTACATTTGCCTGACTGAAAGAGCCTGCTGCCCCTGAAAAGAGGATGAGTGGGTGTACATGTGTTTTTCAAAAATAGCCTGCAATTTCTGAGTAGCTCAGACTAGCAAAAGAGCCTGTGCCTTTGGCTTTCCCTTGTGATTCAGTAATATTGTGTGCCTTAAATAAGAGGAAGCAATGTCCTGAAATATTTTCTTCATGATGGAGCTGGACTGTGTCTGCAGAGGGAAGTCCCTGCGGACTCTCGATGGCCGTCCTGCAGAAAGGCATCTCTGACTTGGGACTATGGGCTGCTCTGCTCTGCAGCAGCTTCAGGAACGGGAGTTTCTCAGAGAGAAGTTCCCTGCTAATATGTTTGCTCTGAGAGCTGAAGGAGGTGGCTATTTCTGTCCCTGCGGCCTTGGATGGCTTGCCCTCGCTGTGGGGCTAGTGCATCAACTGTTGGCTCTCCTTGGCTGAGCCTCAATCTGTGATGAACTGGAATAGATGCGACGCTGAATAGCCATTAGGTGGCAGTGACTAACTGTCACCAAGTACCAGCAATAGAGAGGTGAAAAGCTTCACAGTCCATCCACAGGCCCTGAGCTGATCGTGTGAGGTTGCCCTATTATATGCTCCCCAGGATATCTCTTCATCTAAAAGGCACGGTCGACGCTAATGCAGTCTAAAAAAGCTACTGGCAGGGCCAGCTGGTGGTTTGATGACTCTACATTTGAGCATTGCTGTCTAGCAAGCTTCCTGCCAACACATAAAGCATGAAAGCTTTGCGTTGAAAACATAAAACAAGCTGCAAAATAAATCTTCTAATTATAAGACACTTCCTTTTCCTCCTTCTCCTTTCTAGAGTGGTGTCAGCTGAGTGTTATGGCCACAGCATCTCTAGATTTTAATTTTGTAGCATTAGGACTGTCCACTCTTTGGGATATGGGCCTGTGAAACAGGAAGTTCTTCAGTCCTGTAGTGGCTTATTCAGAGAAGTGGTCCATCTCCACGTTTTTGAAGGAGGAAGGAGGAGAGAAGTGAGGGGAAATAGGTGTAGTCTTATTTAATTTGCATGTTTCTTCCTGGCCAGGCACCCTCATCTCTAACGTGCTCCAGACTCCAGGAGCATGAGTGCAAGGTGTCAGGCAAAGGGTTGCCCGAGTGGTCCTGCATCTGTTCAGCACCTCCCGAAGCAGAAGTGAAGCTCAGTGCATTGGGAGCGTTTAAGGTTCTCTCCTCCATATGGGGCAGTCCCTTCCCACTGAAATCCCAGAAGACCTCCTTACTTGTTTTTCTTGCAGCTTCCAAAGGGTACGTAATAGAAAGAAAACTGTGAGGAACATCTCAACCAGATGCATTGAGAAAGCGGCAAAGAAGCTCTTGAAGGATTTAGACAGCAAGGAACCTGTACCATGAGGAGCACTGTATAAAGAACAACTGGAAAGTAGAGAAGTAATCTTGTTTTATTTAATGTTTGGTCTACACGTTGAGTCGCAATGTGAAGTGAACACTCAATACTGTGAAGTCAGAGGCTTGGCAAGAGCTCATAGTTGAGATTTATTTCTTTATCTAGGTTTTTCACCCTAGGTGAAGACTGTGCTAATAGATAGGCATACAGGATTTCTCAGGAGGTTGAAAGCCTGAGAAGAGATGGAAGGAAATGGCGAGAAAGTGGGAATTGCTTAGGATGCTACTATAAGTAGTTTAAGACTTGTCCCGTTGGCTTTGAATCCCCATGTAGGGTTGTTATGTTAATGAAAGACTAAGTAGCCTTGACCTCCTAGCCAGTTTATATAACTTGGTTGTTAAAGGCTGCCTATAAAATCAATAGAGCTGACAAGTATCCAGTGTTTTACCTGTATTAAAAGTAGGAAGACAGCTGTCTTTAAGAATTGCAATAATTTTATCTGAGACAGGGAAAAATAGATACATAAAACATTCAGTTGGTGATAGAGGCACATTAGTGCCTGCAAGGGTAAACTGGACTTCTCAGATCTTATGTGTAGTTTGCCCTTTGAGTCCCTGTCAAGGCTCACATTGAGGATTCTGTTTCCCTTCCAAAGGATACTCTAGTCAACTTGGAATAAAACTTCAGCCTCTGCAGATGCAGATTAGGAGCAAAGAGATGTAGGTACAGGGATGAAAAGGCTGGTGGTGCAGAGGAGGATATTTCACATATCAGGACAGGCTGGAATTGTAAAGCAGGACTGAATACTGTATACTGTATATACTGAATACTGTAGATTTGCTCTGCTAAACCAGTGACCTTATCACATTCTCCCTAAAGTGTATCTGATAAAAGAATGTGCTGGAGGGTAACACACAATTATCTTACCTGTCAAGTCAGTGTCTTCATTTAGGCTGTTAAGTTAGTATGAAGGGAATTGCTGCCAATGTGGCCAATGTCTTGCAAACATTCCTCTAAAGTTTTTTACAGGGCTGAAGGCTTCTTGGTGATTCCAGAGAAGCCCTCATATTAGGGCTAGTTTGCACACTTGAGGAGAAGATGTCTGCAAAGGGAACTCTGATTGCTTCTTCCATCCAATGCCTGAGGGACAGGCAGGCTCCGATAGGCTGGGGAAGCCTGCTTGGGCACTAGAAAAAAGTGAGATAAGTTTTCTGGGTTGGAGCAGCTGCTGATTTAGATCAGGGACACAACAAAATGTATGGTTCAATGTCAGGTTTTGTAGCTTTCCCTTACTTTACTGACTGGGGAAATTGTTGCAGTCCCTGCCTAGGAATCTGTTGGTATTAGCACAAGTACATGTGCATTTTGTGCATGAGGACAGGCACATCTGTCTGCTTGCAGATGTGTGCCTGAGCGTTCAGGGTGTGACTCAATCTGTTCAAAGAGCCACATCCAAGAAAGAAACAAAGGTTCAAAGATGGCTTCAGAGGAAGAGCATGGCCCAGTTATGCCTAATTTGGGTCCCACAGTATAATTTGGGATTTCTCTCTATAGATTTTTTTTTTTTTTTTGGAAAGTCCTGCCTTAGTGAGTGCAGATTCTGCTGATGGGGCAACACTCGGAGCTGCATATTGTTCCTTCCTCTGCAGCAGCAGCAGCTTGGCAGGTCTGATACCAGCAACAACTTGTTTTTGTCAGTGTACTGAGCTGATGTGACTTGGAAGAGACCCACAGGGAGCAGATAAACATAGTGACAAGGGTCATCTTTATACAACTTCCACTCTGTTCCTAGCCCCACGCCAACAATGCACCAGCTTGTGAGGCTGCACATACACACCCATGCATGACGCTTTATGAAGCATTCTCTGCAAAGCCTGCATCCATTTATTGGCTTGCCAGCTTTGCTGAATTTAAAGGTAAATTCACTGAAAAGGTCATCAGCAGAATTGTTTTTGAAAAAAACAGCTCCTGAAGTGAGCCTACTGCCCCTGCAGTTTCTGTTTGAAAATGTATTGGTTTTTGTTTGCCTGTCAGCTCCGTAAGTGTGCAGCCTGTGCCTTATTGTAGGGCTGCTCTGGTGAGTTGCTCACTGTTCTCTAGTTTTGTTTATTCTATTTCTTTTCCTGAGATGTTAGGCACTGCTATTTCCCCTGAACTTGACTAGGTTTTTGCAGGATTGCTGAATGGCAGCATGTTTTGCAGTCTCATGTGTTTATTGTGGTGTTGCCAGGAGAGGGTAAATAAGGGAGATAGATGCACTTCCTTCCCTGAGGCCCTTTACTTTGTGTTCACCATCAGGCAGCAGGGTGGGCAGTGCCCAGAGGAGCTGTTTTGTGTCTGTTGCCCAAATATTGCCTGCTCTGTCTCCTCTCCCGCTTCGTGTCCATTTCCTTGCTTCTACTTGCAATCAGCCAAGGCTTTGCTGTGGCAGAGTCTGAATTGAGAGTTATTCACTGCTGATATATGGAGTGGTGATCCTTGACTGCGGAACAGATTATAGTGAAATGTTGCCTCCTAAGCATGGGGAGTGAGAAATGAGTGTGATAAAGGTCTCCCCTTGCACAGGAGGGTGCCAGCTGGAAACATGCTTTGCTCCCTATGAGCTAGTGCTTGTGCTGGACTGCATGCTCCAAGCTGAGAGACATCTGCAACCTGATGCACGTGAAGGGACCTGAGAGTTGTCCCAGCTCCTGCCTCCCTCACCAGCCAGGGTGAGATCCATCCTCAGCTTCCCTTAGCCTCTACTGGCCTTCAGGCTGGGACTGAATCTGTACCAGGAGCAAAGGTGAAGCCTGATTCTTTAAACCTGCAGTTTCACTTTAGGGTAGCAAGAGCAAGACGGCTCAGGGCCAAGCCCAACCCTGGCAGAAGCAGGGCCAGTTTCACACATGTACCTGTAGGCTGCGTGCAGGCTGTTGCCAGATTCAGCGCTATCTTCAGGCAGGACAGCTCTCCCATGTGGCTCTGCATGCTTGTGTCATGCCAGCAGATTCCCCTTTCCCAGTCCCTCTCTGGAATAGGATTTTCAGGGCTAGCAGAGCTTGGTTCTCACCTGGAGAGAAGAGCCCCACACTGCCTGTGCCTTAGCATCTTCCCGGAGATCCCATTTGGATATCAGGTTCCTTAGGATGCCAAAGGCGGATTGAGCTCACAGCCAAAGAAACTCTTCCATCTGCACACATGCTAGAAACCTGTTATACTCCATAGTAATATTGATGGCCTAATGTAGGCTTGTGGTTTTTTTTTTTTTTAGTTTGTAGGATATTAAATTTCAAAAAAGACTACTTTTTTTTTAGGCCTCTTTATTTAAGAAAATCTTTGAAATTGTGAGGCATACGTGCAATTATTGAAAGCGGGTTCCTTTAAATATCTACAAAAAAAAGTGTTCACTGCTTGTAATTGTTGGACATATGTTCAGTTAATTGAAGAAAAAACAATGTATAGAAAAGACCACTCCCCCCCCAGCCCTCACCCCAGTGGCAGATGCCGCCCCTTCCACCTGCGTTGCTCAACAAATTTCATCTCAAGACAGGAAATGAATTCTCAATTGCAACATGCCTGGTAATTAACCGCACTGTAATTCCAATGTGCAGTGCTGTCACCCACCATCAGGAGGGAGGGGAAAAGGCGCTGCATTTTGTTGATGGTTGAACATTTGTTTTCCTCATCATTTTGACACCAGAGGTAATTGCCATTCCTGAAATATTCTCTTGCTACCATTACAAAGCAACTGTTAGGGACAAATTAATTATGAGGACTCTCGTCATGACAGATTAATAAGCCAATGGAGGAGACTTCTTTCCCTCCTTTCAGACAAATGAACAGTAAAATCCAAGAGCTCCCAGATAACTGCTAGAAACAGGTACTCCTCCGTAAGCCGATGCGTACTTTGTTGGAGGTGGTGGGCACTCAAAAAACTGGAAAGAGCGTAAGGAAAAAGTTTCCAGACTTGCATTTTTGTACATGAAGCTTTTTCTTTCCCAGTGTCGTGTGCCAAGATGAGCTTGGGTCTGGGTATTGCCATATGGAAGGAAGGTCTTCAGGGTTCTGCAGCTGAAAGTTGGTATTGGAGCAGTGTCTTCTGTCCGGGTCATGATTGAGCAATGTCATGAAGATTTGGGAGTAAGGAGTGTGGAACTTTGGATTTGATGGATTTTAGGATTGCTTTGTTGCCATTAAGGGTACAGAGATGTCAGATCCTGTGTACTGATTGAGTTCTGAGTGTCTGATGATGTCCTGCCTGCTGTCTCCCTCTGGAAGTTGCAGTTTCCACCCATATTATTTCTGTGAGGTGCTTTCTAGGGGCTGCTGCAGATGTGGCTCAAAGCCTCTGATGGAGGTGTTGAGGCACACTGGTAGAGCCCAGTTCTACCAAAGCCGCAGAGAGTAGGGATTTGAAATATCTGAATTGCTTATGATTTGTTTAGAAGCTTACCCAGCTTCTGCGCAGAGTCAGGACTTGGCAGTTGTCCTTTCAAAGAAGCAATCAGACGTGTATCTCACAGATTGCCTTCTATGGGGTGCTAGTGAGTCTTAAGTGATGATGAGCACATGATTAAAAAAAGACTAGCTAGGCATCTCCCTAGATGGGATCAGCATTCCCTCTCTTTCCTCTTTTGTTGCCGGGGGCCATGTGCTTGTGCGCGCAGTGCTCTGTCCGTGCCCTGCAGAGGATGGTGCTCAAAGCTCAAATCAAAGCTCGTGCCATGGACACCTCACTGAGAGAGCTGGAAAGTTGCACTCTTTTCCAGAGATGAAACCAAGTCCTCATTTATCCCATTTTCCATCTTCCTCTGCCTTCTTCAGGCAAGTCCCTGTTTCACAGTGATTTCATTCCTTTTTGTGGGATCTGTGTTGGATATATCAATATTTCAGTATTGAATACATGAGGCCATAGGTGCTAGTTAGTATTACTTTTAGACTACTAGCATCTGATTTCTTCTCATCCCTTTGCTTCACGCTCATCTGGTTTACAGCAGATTCTCTGTGGTCCTTTCTGGCATGCAATTTTTGTCTTTGGGACTATTCACAGTATTGCATTTTACTAGCTATTTCTGATTCTTTGGAGGATCTTGGTTTGTTTTTCCCTGGGAGCATTATTTTTCTGTCGGCTTTTGTACTGATTATCTTGGTGATAGGCCTTTTCTCTTGAGCTTGTCATTTACCTTCTAGCCAACATTAGAAATCAGCTATCTTTGATTTAGTCCACTGATGAAGATTGTCTCTTGCCTGTTGTCTTCACTGCAGTATCATCTTTGCTGTTTACATTTGCTATTTCTTTTCCAGCATTGAAGCCCAAAAGTTCCACAGGAGTTTAAGGAAAGATTTCTTAACAGTGAGGGGGACAGAGCACTGGAACAGGCTGCCCAGGGAGGTTGTGGAGTCTCCTTCTCTGGAGATCTTCCAAACCCGCTTGGCCGCAGTCCTGAGCCACCTGCTGTAGGTGACCCTGCGTGTGCAGGGGGGTTGGACTAGATGATCTCTAGAGGTCCCTTCCAACCTTAAGCATTCTATGATTAGCTTCTCATACCAGATTCTCTCCATTTTGACAAGGAAGCATTGACCTTTGCTCGTGTGAGAGTCAGATTGAAACCTCTGGATTCTCGGATGGATTCCTTTTTAATTTTTTTTTTAAATATTTGTTGAAATGGGAGGGTGGGTGGAGGAAATGGGTTGGGATATTCTCCCACAGCCAGTGAAGCAGAAATCCACTTAATAATCTCCCATGTTGAACCGCTGTTAAATACAGTATTTACTAGTCCTTTGATCCTGGTTGGCATAGGTAGTCTGGAATTGGAGGCTTTCTGTAACTTTTCTTGCTGGCTTTGTGCCTGACTCCCCATGCAGTGATAATATTTCATGTTGTACCCCATTCCTGGTAAGTAGAATAACAGCTGGCAATGAGTCTGCAGGTGGAAGGACATTCCTTTTTCTTGAAATTAGAATGAGACAAGACATCCAGCAGCTTTACTGACTATTTTACTCTAGTTTCTTATAATACGTTTGACATTTACAAATGCAGCACCCCTGCCTCGTGGATGCTCATTCATCTCTTAGATGAGTAGGAAAACTCAGCAACTGGCGATGGAAAGGGCAAATGTTGAATATGTAAGTGTATGTACAGATGATCTCAATTTCATTCCCTTCACAGCCTGGGTGAGCCACAGCCAAGCGCAGGGGAAATGCATGCAATATAGTTCACTGGGAAACCATCTGTGATAAAAGCAATTACCTTTACTAGTGTTGGGGGTAATTCCTTCTGCCTATTGTGGGAGCAAAGTGATGTGCTCTAGATGGTGACTAATCAACATGCAGCCTCACCTGGGATGTCGTTTTATTCATCTCAGCATGATGCCATGTCAAATATTCTTAAATTCTTCTTCTTCTGTTCTTTTTTTAGCTGCTATCTCTGCTATTTTTAGCTGGCAGCTTGAAAGCCGGCGTAGGTTCTTTCTGACGCCTGTGTTCCCGGCAGCCATAAAGGTTCAGCAGAGCCAGTGCCACCTTCAACGGCACCCACACAAGCCCAGTGTTTCCAGATGCTGCCTCCAGTGACACCCGCGCAAACCTACTGCTTTCAGCCTCGAAGCAGAGGAGAGGCTGAGAAGAAGGATCTGACCTGCTAATTGCAGTTTAACAAGTGTATTGATTGTACATGAATCAGAAGAGACACCAGCTCAGTCTCCCATAGCAGTGTCACTGCTGGGATGCTAATAGACTCCAGCTTCTCTTTCCAAGTGCTGAGCTGTGCAGCGCTAACCAGAGGAAAAAGCCGGAATAACTTATATAAATATTTTTTTCACTAAAGTCAGCAGCTCTGACTTGATACCCAGAGGGAACAGATCTGCTGAGTAACAAAGGGCTTTTTTTTTTTTTTTTTTTTTTCTTTTTAGCATAGGCACTTTTAAAAGTAAAATTACACTTTTCTAGTGACGATGACTTACTGGCCCTGGTAATACTGCAACTGTCTTACTACTGGACCTAACGCTATGACAGCCACTGTAGTTTTGGGGAATTGACAGTGTAATCCCATGGTTGTTGTCTTTCCTGACTTCCTGGTCAATCTAATTTAATCACTTCTAGGTATTTCTTGTGTTGCTCTCTCTGTTCTCTCCAGGCACCTTGTTCCTATGGGAAAAGGGCTGCACTTTGAAGGTCAAGCTTCTCAGATTAAAGAAGGGGAAAGGCATCTGCCTCTGTCAGTTTGGTGAGGGGATGTTTTACTGAGATCTTCAGAGAGACTGCAGTGGTGATGCTTCTTTCTGGGTGGTGGGACATGCTGAATGCTGGAGACCATCGGTGTGGCTCTAGCAGGGTGGCCTTTTTGCTGTGCTCTCCTGGCTGGAGTGACCTGCCAGGAGAGAAGTTACATATGTATGAGGGGGAGAAGCTGCTGTCGCAGGGCTTAATCTCCTGACGTTGACTCAGATGGGTCCTGACTGGAGGTCATCTGTGACGTGCAGCTGGTAGGGTGGGATTCGACTGTTGGGAAGAGAAAAATGTCAGCCCAGATTCTTTGGCATCTACAAAGTGGATGTGACGATTTCTCCCCTGCAGCAGCAGTGCCTGCCTCCGCGCTCTCTTCTTCCCTGCACGCCCACACAGAGGAGCAGACTGTGCGAAGCTATCCTGTCTTGACCCTTGCTGCTGAAGTAGATGAAACTCAGCTGAGCTTTCTCTGTCTTCTCTGCTTGGGACACCCATCACAAAAAACTTCCCCACCTTATCGGTGTATCTTTCCGTGTTCTGTCCGCTGGTTGTATCTGTGGACTCCATGGCTCTTTGAGCTCCGTGTATTGCAGGATGGGATATGGACACTAAGGCAAGTGGCTCCCACATGTGCATCTTCATCCCTGCTACTGAGCTCCTTCACATTGCTTTGAAGGACAGGCATATTCAGCACTGATCAGATTTCTTGATAGTCATTTCCTCTCATCTTCCTCTTCTTTTGTAACTCTGGTAACACCCTGTGTTTTCCTTTCCCCTTACAGTGTTCATCCTCTTGAGTAGCTGGAAACTGTTACCAAATCATTTCCCTTGGCACTATTTGGTTTTATTTATTGAGGATGAATCAAGAAACAGTTCTTCACTTTATCCCATCCTGGTTTAGCCACCAGGGGTGGCTCCTGATGTTCCCTTCTTTGTTTCTTCTGCCTCCTCTACTCCATCTGGGATTTAAGACAATTTTAAGTGAAGGAAACATCTCTACAGCCCTCCACCTGGTGTGAAGCCTCCTCGTACATGGACATAACTAGAAGCTTCAGTGGCAGCCGATTCCTGTTGGGAGCTTGTTTGAGCTCTTCCTCGCATGCTCCTGGTGGTCCCGGACCAGCCTTCCCCTGCAACTTCCTTCCCAGGGTCTCCTTTCGTGGATGTAGATGTGTGTGGGGAGTGTTTTCTCTTTGGGTTATTTTTGCTGCACAAAATTATCTTTTGCTGTTAAGTTTTTACGGTTTCTATGGAGTGTGGCAGAAGCTCCTGTTTTGGGATCCCCTCTGAATGTAGGACATCTCAGCTGAACTTCCCGATAGCCGTTTATGGCAGCAAACAGAACAGCCCTTAACAGCACTGATGGCTGGGACCCTCCACTGTAGCTCAACAGAAGGCCATTTAAGATGGTGTCCTTGCAAAACCTCATCTTGTTTTCACTCCAGTTTCTCATGGTCTGATCCAAGCTGAGCTGAATTAATTTTGTTAGCAAGATTTTGAGAGAAGCTGTGTCAAATTTATTATCATTTCACCTGCCTTGCAACAGAAGCTGCAGGCACTATGATCAATGGATTGAGACACATGCCTAATTTCGCTGCAGCTTCTCTAAATGTCTGTGTCTTCTGCAGCTGTGCTGCTGAGTGACTGCCTGTCCTCCAGGATGCCCTGCAGTGAAGTGCTTCACAGGGCAGGTCTTTGTCTTGGCTCTGCCAGGGCAACAAGACACTGAGGGCAGTTTTGTGACCCTGCCTGCTGTGCAAGTAGTTGTGGCATCCCAGCTCTCTAGGTCTGTGTGTTACAAATATCCCTAGGTCTGGTCTTTCTTTCTCATGTAAATGTGATCTTATCCCATCTTCATGTGGAAGCTCCATGGGTTACAAAACTGAACAAAACCATTGGACTTTCAGTGGCTCAGACTGCTTTGCTTTTGCCTTGACCAGATTTCTTAACCTTTCCCTCAGTCCCTGCACGGTTCCCAGCATGTGCAGCTGGGGGATGTGTGCCTTAGGTGAGGCCGGCGGGGCACGGACGTGGGAGCAAGCTTGAGGAGGGCCCGCGGCAAGGAGGGCCCTGGCGCATGGCCCGGCGCCTGCAGCGCCTCCGCGCGCCCTGGAGCCCAGCAGGCACCTTGACCAACGGATCCGGCACAGCAAAGGGTCCTTGAGCGGCAATGGGGCCTTCTCAGCACAGTGGATACAAGAGGGGCAGCCGTGACACTGACAGGAGGGAGCTGTGTGTGAGTCCCACTCCTCATGCGTGAGATGTAACGGGTTGCATTTAGCATGTGGAGTGGATTAGCCTTCATTTTGCATTGTTATCCTCCTAGGTTCCCTTGAGCTCCCTCAAGCTTTTGGTTGCAAGTCTCCCAGACTGCCAAGAAGCATTAGCACATATTACTATTTTAAATTGTGCTTCCTTTCTTACCTTCCAAAGCTTGACTTTAGTATTTGTAGTGAGGCAATACCTGCCCTACTGGTACTTCAGTCTGTATTTATAGTAAATCATCAGATATCTGTAACTGTAAAGCAAAGGACATTTGAAGTAGACAGTCATAGAGGCTAGAAGCGAAAAATGTCTCCAGAATGATCCTAACCAGTAAGAGATGGTCTTTTATTATTCACTTTTGCTTGAGTTTTTCCTTTGGATGTGTGTCAGGTAGGCCAATCTAGTGAAGAGAAGAGAATCAGGGGCTTTGATTTTCTCTTCCCTGGTCAAAAAAAAAAAAAAAAAAGGAGGCTTTGCCTTTGTGAAGTTCTTTCATAACTGCACATGAAACTTGCTGTAGAAGTATTAAATAATCTTATTAAATAATCCTATGACATGGTACTGAGTGCCTATACTGACCTACTGAAAATAAGTTAGCATCTCAGAGTCTAATACTCTGCTAGTTACGTGGTTGAGACTAGAAGAGATCCCACTTCTAGGGCTGAAGATCTTATTTCTTATAGGAGAGGTCTCAATTTCTTGGATGTTCTATTTTCAGTTCCTCAGGAACAAGGGGCCTGCTCAGCCTGCTCTCTGTAGCACTGAATTCATCTTTTGGCCATGCCTGCACAGAGCAGAATGTTGCTCTATGGAGATGATGTCTAAAGGTGTGAAGGACTCAGCTTGACTCTCGGGTTCCCACATTCGTGAGTTTGATCTGGAGCATTTAGCAGGAGAAAATGGGTTGGTGATGCTATGACTGTAGAAATGCTACATCCCATCCCAGCTACGTCTGCTAAGGAGACCTAGACACCATCGTGCATTATATCTCAGAGGTGTTCAGAGGGGAAACAGCTGTTCCTTTTTCTTACCTTCCTCCTGAACTGCCCACAGATAACTAAGTGCAGCTCAGTTGCCTCTATTAGCTATTTACCTAAAATTGAGCTGGCTAATGAAAATGTTTCTAATTAATACGAGGCAGATTAAAACTCATTATAGCAAGGTCGTCGGTAATGAGAGATAATCAGAGCACAAATGACTGAGCTCGGAGCAAAGCGAAGACGGAGCATGAGCAGACTGTGGGTGCTGGCTGTGCAGGGCCAGTCAGCAAGGGCAGAGGGCAGAGATGGCTGCGGGTGCTCGGCACGGGGGTTGAGCAACGAGGCTTCTTTCTCTCCCGGGCACCTTGGGAAGTGACCAGCTGGAGATGGACCTGTGTTTTCCAAATGAAGTGGCACCCAAGTCTATGAGTTTGTTGCTAGGCTCCCTCTTAGTCACCAGGACTACGTTGTGAGCCTGGCAGGACGTGCAGTGCATCTGGGAGGCCAGTGTCAGCATGGGCTTTTGCATGGACATTTGAAGAAGAGATGGCTCAAAGGGTGTGAGCTTGCACATCTCTACAGTGTGAAGTCAGCTCACTTAGGGGTGCAGAAGTGTTGAGCTCCAGGAAAAAATGGTCTAAATCATGAAATGGAGTCGGCTGCTTTACTATCAGCTGCTTCTAGTGCAGGTGATACAAGGCCCCAGCGCCAACACCAGGTTTTGGTTGTCTGACACACGTTGACCGTGCGCTGCCCAAACAACTACATCCTTCCATTTGTGAAGAGTTGCCAGGCGATCGTGATCTCATTGTGTGTCTCCTTGCACCCGTATTGCTAAAACAGAGATGCTGAGAAACTGTCACTTAAGTCTGAGTCAGGTCTGTCCTCTATCCTGCCGAAGTGGGAATGCGTGAAATGCCCCGGCTTAATATGGAAGGCAGAGATCCACAGAGGAGCTAAGTCTGCCCAAGTTACACAAATAATAAATTATTAGATTGTGGGCTACATTGCACAATTCTCATTCCAAAGATGTGTGCTTAGCCCATGATCAGCCGTAGGATCAGTTAATATTAGTACAGGGAAGCATTGGAATGGGAAATGGCTGCTGCACATTGGACGTGTTTTTGTCAAAGGAAAGCAGGACAGGCAGTATGAAAGGGAGGCCATAGGAATCCCGTTAGAGCTGTGTTTCCCTGCAGCATCCTGCCTGCCAGTTAGTCTCATCATTGGGCTGGTAGTATTAGTGAAGGATGTAGTAGCTTATGTTAACTGTATACTTATTCAGGCTTGTTGAAAGAGGGGATAACAGCCCCTTGGATGCAACTACACTGTCATTGTAATGGGTTCTAGTTTTTCTATTGCTGTATTTTAAAGCACCCAAGTACCCTATTCAATTCACCAGCAGCTATATCCTCCCTAAACATCTTTGCAGATCTTGGGCTTTCGCCTGGTTTCAGTCTGTGTGTGTTGAGCTGAGATGAACTTCCCATCTCTGCGCTCCTGTTTGTGCTGCTCTGGGCCAGCTGAAGCAGTTCTGTAGTTTTACCAGCCACGTGTGTCCAGCCCAGCCATCATGGGACCTGTGTCCAGGTTCCTGTCTCCGGCGGGTCTGTTCTCCCTCGCCCGCTTGCCGTGCTTGGGGATTCCTGCCACGGAGCTGTGGTGACACCCCCTGCCCTTGCTCTCTGCACTGGGACACTGGGGTGCAGGGGGAGCCTCGCTGTTCCAGGCCACGCTCCAGTTACTGGTAGGTGTCTCCGCTGGATGCCTGGTGGAGTTTCTGCCTGGGGCACCCCCTGCGCTTCCTAGACTACAAGGTGTTTCCTAACTCCCTAAAACCTTGAGATAGAATAGCAAGGGCTGCAACCTGGACTGGCCAGAGGAGGAAAGGAAGAGGTCACAGTCATCATCAATATCCAAGACCTTTCAGTTAGCAGGGAATTTGGTAAATAAAGAAGATCCTTGGAAGCAGGTTGAACCCCAGCAGAAGGCCAGACCCCCAGTATTCTCTCACGGTTTGACCTAGGAAAGTACCTCTAACCATTTTTTTGTGCGTGTGCAATATAGAAGCTGGATTCACCAAATAGTTTCTTTAGAGATTTTAATGATGGTGGTAACATCAGCACACCCTGCCTGTCTCTTAATGTGGCTGATCAATACGGTAATTTTTGTCTTGATGCCTTGAACAAGAGTGTTTAAAGCCTTTTAGGCATTTTATTATGTGCAATGATCTTATGAGTCTGTAAAATAGGATTGTGATACTGAGTTTTGTAAAGAACTGTGTAAAAGCACTTTTAGAGATGAAAAGCTCCATATAAAATCAGGTATGGTTGTTTTATCGTAAATGTCTGAAGCCTTTCTGAATACCATTAAGCTCTTGGCTTTTATATCCTCTGACAGTGAGTGCCACTGGTTAATGCTGTACTGTGTAAAATGGGATGTAAAATAAAAATTAAAGGTTTGTTGATTTGTGGAATGCGCTGTTTTTTGCTGTTTTGTGAGAGCTGGGAATGGAAACAGGAGATTTATTTTTTATTATTTCATACAACTCTGCTTTATGCATGAACTCTCCCTAATCTAAGCAGTTCTCTGACACTTCAAATCCCTTTTTCTTATGGGCTCTTTTCAAGCCTAGAATCATTTTTTTTCCTAAACCTCTGCGGACTTTCTTTATTTCCTCTTTTTTATTTATTTTTTTCTTTTTTTTTTGTGATAGGATGTCCAGAACCAAACACGTTGTCAAAGTTGAAGTTGTACTGTCGGTTTGTACAATGTCAATTTCTGTATTTTGATATTATGTCAATTCATATATTTTGATATTGACGCTTTGATATTATGATTGGATATTTTAACATTGTTCTCTCTCCCTTTCTTAACAGAGTCAAACCGCTTGTTTGTTTTTTTTTGACTCCCATTTTGCACTGAGCAGGTGCCTTCACTGAGCCCTCCACAGCAACATGATGCTCCTGTTGGGTGGTTACAGTTAATTTAGAGCCTATCAGTGTGTGCAGGCAGGACAAATTGTTCCTTCCAACATGTGTAACCTTGTGGCCATTTATGCTCAGGGTGATCTGCCAGTCTATTGATTGTTTGTCTGTCTTTGGTAGGGGCCTGGCAGGGCTTATTTTTCCACACTGGTGAGTAATTTCCATTGCATCTCCTGCAAGTTTTGTCATTGTGCAGTTCTCTCTAGCAGGCAAATTAAACCCTGATATTAGAATGGGTGTAATGGGTCACTCGGCTGTTAACTTTTGACAGTGATGCAGAGCAACCCATCCATCCTCCAGAACCCCTTCTGCTTGGTGGAGGTATCTCTACCACTTTCTCTTTTCAGCACATTTGTCAGTGTTTCTAGTGCTAGTTCAGACTTACCAGAAATAATGACATTGTAGGTGCTAATGTAGACAGCTTCTGCACTATCACCTTGTCTAAACCTGCTCACAGCATGTGGAATGAAGCTGTGGTAGGTAAAAACACTGCTAAATATTGCAGTCTTGTCCTAATTAGAGATCTTCACCATTGTTACTGCCTGAAGTGCTGGATCTGGTGTTGCAGAGAGGGAATTTTGAGGGGAGAATGGGATAAAATGAACACATGATTTGAAAGAGTGTCCTTGCGTCTGGTTCAATAATGACCGAGTTTTCTTTTCCTTTTTTGTGAGGGAATTTATTGAAAGCCACTTGAAAGTCCCAATAAATCTTTTCCCTTTCTCTTTATTGACTCTTGTGTTAAGATGCTCAGAGAATTTTAGTGGACTAGAGAAGAATGATTTCTTTTTTCCTCTCCAAATCCCTCCTGGCTTTTTTTCAGTCATATCATATTTAGCTAGATGATTTTAGTATTCTCTGTAGTTATTGTCTCAACTAATTTATTTGATACAGAATAAAAGCTAACAGGACTATAATTTTGCAGATTATTCTGGACTTTTTTAAAAATCAGGCAACATTTGTTCCCCTTCAGTTTGCTGGAAGCTAACAGTTTTAATGCACAGTCCCTTTTGTATGATAATTACTAGTATCTCAGCCACTTTTAAAATTCATCTGTAGATTTTATATGATTGAAATCTTCAAGTTTGCTTCTGGGAGCATCATTTTCTCGGCGATGCAGTTTTGGAGAGCATTTCCCATTAACAGCTGGGAGTGAGCAGCAGACTAGGTTAGGCTTGTCCTCAGCATCCTGCCCCGCTCAGGGAATCACCTGCGGCTCGAGCGGACGTTTCGCTCCTTGGGCTCAGGGTGAAAGCACTCGTGGGCAGCCACGTGGTGCGGAGCTGCTGCTGCCCGGCGCGAGGGCGCTCGGCAGCACGGAGGTGCCGGGCGCCCTTTGCAAGGAGTCTGTGTTCGCAGTGATCGTGGAGGCTGCCGAGTTTCTGGTGACTTTGTTTGTTATGTCTTGGGCTAATTGCATTTCACATTTTCTCTCCGCATTCCTAATCCTCATTTCATGTTTTGAGGGCTATGAGTGTGCGCTTCAGGATTGGAATGACTCTTCTGAAGGACTTTTCATCTGAGGAATTGCTTTCACTGTTTTACCTTGCTGTCTTTAGGGGTATTCCTGAGCCCTTTTACAGAATCTCTCCACAGATATTCCCGTTTGTACCAGTATATTTTACCTTTGGTATTTAGTTTCCTCTAAATTAATTCCTTAAGACCAGATTAGCATCAGCCCCATTCCTGACACCTGTACATCTGATGCTCTAAAGAGCAGGACTTTGGCAAGGTCTCTGTGAGTAGACTCTTTTCAAAAGCATTTAAAATACTTGAGAAGCCAGATCTGTTCTGCATCAAGGGTAAATTAAAAGATGTCCCTCTTCATCCCAGAGGTGCCTGCTCTCCACAGCTGAAAGTTATTTCTTTCATTATGGCCCATATGAAACAACTTTAATAATCAAAGTTAATGGCAGTTTCCTTAGGATTTTAGCAAACCATGTTTTGGGGTCTGATAGCCCTGCTGTGGGCCAGTGGACAGTGAATCTTGCTGAAGCTGGGGCGGGGAGTGAGAGAGAAGGAGGAGCCCCTGTGGAGAGAGGAAGGAGCCCTGTACCCATGCAGACAGGAGGGTGTTTTTAATCCAAATCACTTCCCAAGGGAGGCTTATTCTTAGTAATTCGCAGTATGTGAAAGGCTTCCTTTCCGTGCAGTGTGATTGTGGGCATATGCTGCATACAAGCATGTCTGTGTCTAACTAGTTGCTTTTCTCAGCTCTTCTCCCTGATAAGAATAAGAGCCCACAGTGTAGGGCCTGTGCAACAAAGAGCAGGATCTTGTGAGAGTTTTAGGAGAAAAGCTTTGAGCTCTTCTGGGAGGTTTATCTTTACTGTGTACTTCCTTGGGCATAGCCCAGGAACATGTGGGTCAATAGTACTGGACACTGCAAGAGAAACATAACACATTTACTTTGCCTATGAAAAGGAGAAGGTCGTATATGAGGAAAACAAGTGCTACCTCTGGACCCTGACTTGGCTACTTGGCTTGGGGAGATCCAGGCAATTAATAGTGTTAGGAATTTTGCCTGCTTCCTGACCAGATTGATAAGATGAGACCTTGCAAGCTGTATTCACAATCCCCCTGTGTTTTTACTATACCTCTCCTTCTAATACAGATTGGGCTTTTGTAAAATTTTGGTCCTAAGGCGGATTTCCCTCTTACAAGACAGGACTCTAGGGGTCTGTAGGGTTTCTAGTTGTCTTCCCCCTGACAGCGGCAGGGGCCAACATTCCCCAGGCCTGCCAGGACACCCAGTGCTCAGGTCTCCTCGGTGCACCAGGCCGTTCATGAAAGCACGGTGGCAGCACGCCATGCATGTAGTTCTTCCTCTTTTTTTATCCCTGGAGCGCTCTGCAAGGAGTGCCCTCCTCCTGCTTGCTGGGCCCTGCTGTGTTCTTGAAGCAGTCTGGGATCTCTTCGTGAGGGGGAACTTTGAGGGGCCCTCAGTTTCCTCTGCGGGGCCTAAATTTCCTCTGCTCTCATGCTAGAGGAGTGAGGGGCCCTCTCTGCCTCTGCAGCAGTGACAGGCATGACAATACACCCTGCAGCCAAGTGTGTCTATGTCCAGCTGCATTTTCAGCTACTCTGGCTTTCCATCTTTCTGGTTGCTTTGGGTTGTTCACCGGCTGATCCCCTGGGCGATTCCCGTGGGGCCGGTGGGCGCTTTGGTGCCAGCGCCTCCAACGCGAGCTGGCCGATGCCCAGCGCCGAGCTGGAGTGCCAGGATTGCGGCTGCTTTGCCCGGGGGCCTCTCCGGGGCTGCTGCTGCGGCCGTGGGAGGCGGCAGGGCCTGGGCTGGCCCTCGCGCAGCGTGGGGGCTTCCGGAGGGCATCTGCAAGGAGTCAGCCAGGCGCTGCGTGAAGCGGTTCCCCTCTAATGGGCCGAACTCGCTGTGCTGCAGCAAACTACCCAGCTTCTTCCCTGCCTCTGCCTTTCTCTTTCATGCCCTTCCTCCCTCCCTGCTTTTCTTGCTCTCTTGTCCCCCTATGTGCTTCTTCCCTCATCGCCTTTGGTCTGCTCTTGCACTGTTCATGTGCAGGGGAACGGGCTGGGCAGGGGCCAGCTTGTTCCAGCCAGAGCCTTAGAGGCGCCCTGTGAAACGCAGCGCAGTGAGTGAGGGGACTTGCGGGAGCGCTCGTGGGCAGCAGGCACGCGAGAGCCCTCCCGAGCAGGCGGTGTGCGCCCGTGCCTCTCTGCTTTGGGGCGAGCTGGCTCTGCTGCTGCGGCATCCGCCTGCCCCGGTGCGTGCGTGGGTGTATGTGAGTGCACGTGCACACGTGAGGGTGTCAGGCCGCACATCCTCAGTGTGAGACTCGCGCGTTTGGCTTTCTCCTCATGCTCCCTGAGGCCAGTAGTCAAGCACTGGAGCTCAGCACCCAGTGTGTCCCCTGGTACGTTCCCACGTGGGGCACATGCACCCTGTCCTGTGGTATGATGCTGCGCTGCCTCCCGCAGAGGGCAAAGATGCACAAGGAATTGTACGTGTGTGTTTGTGTGTCCAGGCGCCTTTGCTTTGTCATTCCTGCCTGCCGTGCGCTTCAAGGCTTCCGGACGTGTCCGTTACCGCATGAGCTCGGGGTCTCCTGGGCTGATGAGGTCTGTAAACAGAGAATTTGACCTTCACTGACTTCTTACACAGAAGCTAGAGGAATTAGCAGCCTCCATTCAGATAAGCATCAGGCATTACCAAGTGATAGGTGCAAAGTTGTTTTTGTGCAATTGATTTGCTTAGATTTATTAATGTACTAGGATAAAGTTATCTGAAGTTTATTAAAGAATATTGAGTATAACCGTGTCCTTGGCAGGAGCCTTCTGTAGTGAGAGTAATAAAGGCAGAATAAATCATTGTCACTAAAGGATATAGCAGCTGATGTGTTCTGGAGACTTGGAATGAACTTCAGGAGCTAAAATCCAGGACTGGCAAGTGCTTGGCAATAGGCTTTGCCGTTTGGTGGCTGCTCTTTGGCCAGTGTGAAGAAAGCTGCTGAGTGAGGGGAGGGTGATGATGGACTGCCCAGATACTGTTCTTACTGTCAGATAGTTTAGGTTCTTTTTTAATTTTGATGGATTCTCTTTCCAAGTTCTTGGCAAGGCATCTGAACTGGGCTTGTACTTCTTGTTTTCTTTCCACTTTAATCCAGTGCACTGAGTCTAACATATGTGGTTGTGGTCCAGACTTCTGCCTTTTGACAAAGGGTTCCCAAATTGTGTGTCATAGCAATAGATCATAGTGACAAATCAGTGCTGTGCTATGGGTGGACATGTTGTTCTGCAAGGATGTGTTATAGGACAGGGCCCAAAACTAGCCTACTGCCCCTGCCTGTAGCACGTGTGCAGGTAAGTCTGGAAGTCCCTTTTAGTGTGGATCATCTTGTCCTTGTCTTGTCCAACCCCTTCTGAATCAGACTGGAATCCTGGAGCTTAGCTGATACATTAGATCATGATGGCCAAAACTGTTAAAGGGAATCCCTGATGTGCTTAAATACTGGGTGGATACAAAGGGGGTACGTGTACGTACGTAACACGTACACTGGCACATATGTAACACAGTATGCGTAGGTAACGCAGGCGGCTTGGGCCCTGGCTGATGTTGTGGTGTCGCTGCAGGTGCACCTGCGCTCCGCCGAGCGCCTCCGGGAGCTGTGCTGCGCCAACCGGGGCACCTTCATCAAGGTGGGACAGCACCTGGGAGCACTCGACTACCTGCTGCCTGAGGAGTACACCCGCACCCTCAGAGTGCTGCACAGCCAAGCCCCCCAGAGCTCCAGGCAGGAGATCCAGCAGGTCATCCGCGAGGAGCTGGGCAAGGAGGTAGGAGCAGCTGCTGGCTGCTTGGGTCTCAGTGAGCCATATGCAGCTGGAGGAAGGGAGATGGCAGCAAGGAGGTGCCCGCTGATCTTCAGCTGCAAGAGGGGTTGCAGAGAGACGTCTCCTGTTTGCCCCTGGGGGAGTGCCACGCATGTTTTCTCTGCCTATTGATGAGCACTGCTGGCAAGTTTAGGAAAGGAGAAAATTATAGAGGAATAGCAGAGTGAGGACTGCCAGGTGGCAATGACAGGCCTCGGCAGAGCAGCGTGCCCTGGAGCTTGTGCCAGGCAGGCAGGGTTGCTGGTGGTCGGGATGGGGGGCCATGGGCCGCACCGAGCAGGGTGCTGTTCAGGACTCATGCTCGGGAGGCCTGTGCAGACTGCTGTCCCCTGGCTGTGCTAGAGCAATGCTAGCCAGCACTGACAGCCCTTTACTTTTTCAAGCCCCTAATTAACCCTCAAAGAAAAAAATAAATAAATCCCTTTAATAATAGCATAAATCACTTTTGGTGCTTGCAGTCAGGTAACAGGGAGCCAAGGAGGCTGTGGCACAGTTAACCCTCAGCAGCTCACCGCAGGGCGAGCAGAGGAGCGGGGTGCCCGTGTTCGTTACCTCTAAGAACTGGGGCACTTTGAGAGTGTATCCTGCAACTTGGCATCCTGCGTCTTTTGAGGAGAGCTCCCCTCACACTCCTAGCCCAGGCTGAGGAGCAGTGCTTCAAGGATCACCCCTGACATGGTGAGAAGGGGGGAGCAGCACCACTGTGCAAAGACATCCACAAAAATGGGGGGAAGGCAGGAGGCTGAAGAAGGGAAGCTGTGTGTGCATGTGTATCACCTCATTTCAAGAAGTGTAGAGGGCTATTTGGGGGTGTTCTTGGCTGTCTGAAGGTGTGGGGAAGAGGTACCACAGGACATAGAGCTAGTAAGTGAAATATTTTGACCTATTCATTTTATTATGGATCGGTTTGGTTGGAGTGGGTCTGCCCAAGCGTAGTCATAGGGGCTAAGTATTGCCTGCTTGGGAAGACGACGACTCTCTCCCCTCAGGTTAAGGGCGGGTTATTGTCAGCCCCTCGCTGCCCGGCGGTGAGCAGGGCACCGATCTGCGGGCTCTGCGGTGGCAGCGCGGTGGCCGTTTCCTGGCCCGGTGGGCAGCAGGGACAGGCTGCGCCGCGCGCTGCCCGCCGGGCCCTGCCGCCCCGCGCGGCTCCTGCAGCGGCTCCCCAGGCAGGAGCTGCCCCACGTGACCTCCGTTAAATTGCAGAAGCAGCCGCCTCTAGCTCAGTTCGTGTAACCTCCCTGTGGCCGAGCAGGGTGCTCGGAGACAGGCCCTCTGCCTCCCTCTCGAATGTGTTTTCAGCTGCCACTGATACGCCCTGGTTTCCCTTCCAGAGCCAGACAAGTCCTCCATGCCTCATTGATTCGCAGCGAGGCAGCTCAAATCCAGTCTCTGCAGCAGCCTTCCCTCTTAGCATTCACTTCACCCATGTGGGCAGTGCTGGGTGATATTTAATTTTAAAGAGACACAGAGAGAGAAAAAAGACAGAAATGGAAAGAAAGAAAGGGAATGCTAATAAGAGGAAGAAAGCAATGATAAACAAGTAAGAGAAATGAAGACTATGAGATGGACAAAAAATTAAAGGAACTGCTGAAGTTGGGCAGTATTAAAATTAGAGGTATCAGAGGAAAAAAATCAAGGTATTTACAAACAAGAAGGCCTGAGAAAACCTAATGCACCAAAGTTGTCTTTGTTGAAGCCCAGAGGATTTAATGGAGTTAGTTCAGGAACAAATTTAATTCTAGCATAGCTATGTCCTCATTACATTTTAAATACAACATACATAGCTGAAATACAGAGGGAAGAAGGGGCAAGCTGGAGTGTCAGAGCAGTGGGGAAGGGGCAAGCAGAGACTGTCAGCAGAGAGAGATCCTAAAACTTTCTCCCTTGGGGCCAGTGTGACACCTCGGAACTTGCAGAGGAATTTAAAAAGGAGAAAATGTCACTGAGAGAATCTTCCCAGGGGACCTGAGCCTGACCCTGCTGCTTTCAGATTCAGTGGTAGGACTTGCATCTCCTCCAGTAGGCACAAGGCTCAAGTGAGTCTAAAGTATAGGCAATAAGAGATAATAAATTATGTGCAGTTTGGACCAGTGCAGATCCTAGGGGGAAGATAATAATGGGAAAATACAGATTTTTCTTAAGGTAGCTGGCAAATGAAGCAGGAATTTGCAAAAGCAGTTTAAGATCAGAAAAGTCAATAAATATATAGTACTGTTGTGTCTTAGCGACTTGGAAAGAGTGTGTCTCCTGATGTGACCTCCTCCTGAAGGTTTTATCTGGGGCTTGGATGTTTGATTATTGGGGAAGGTTTTATTTGGAAATTGGAGAGCATTTTAATGGGACTGATCTGTGAGCCAGGACAGAGAATTGTGAGGCACATGGCAGTTTGACACTGCGCTGTTGTCACCATTCAGGCTTGCACAGCACCGTGCTGGTGGAAGAGTTCTCACTCCGGGCTAGCAGTGTGGCTAAAGACTACAAGGTGCAGCATTTAGCTTTGTTGCTTGGGCTAATGGACTGATTTAATGACAAATAGCATGTTTTGCTGATCCAACCCAGAAGAAGAAGCATGATACAAGCTATTTGGCCCTGTCAAACTCCATTTAGAATCTAGGGCAATATCCATGTGTACCTATGAGGGATTATCAGAGCAGATATAATCAGTAGTCCCCAGTGTAAGTGTGGTGAATGGATACTGGTTTCTAATCTCACCCACAGTGGGTTGGCTGAGTGATGGTGGGAGATGATAACTATGTTAAGTAAGTGTGAGTATTGTAAGCAAGAGGGCAGAGAAGAGGGATTCTTAGGACAACATGAGTAGTAGTGGTGGGAGAGACTGCACAAAGAAAACTTTACAATGACGTTTTCTCTGCATAGTTATTAAGACACAGCAAAAGAATGCTGGTTAAACTCAGCAAGGTACATGGAAGAGCAGAGCCAGGCAAAATCTGGTAAATGTGGAGAACAGATATGTGGGGAGAGAGATTGATAAGATATTCTGGAAGGAGAATCTTCAAGAGTTGCTGCACCTTGAAAGTACAAAGTGGTTATTCTTGGAAACTAGAAGTGGTGAAGGAACCATTTTGGCAGTGTTGGGATGAAGGGTGCTTCCTCCCTCTTGGCAGGCTTGTTGGAAGAGGTTGGCTTGTGGCCCTGGGGATGCAGGGAAGTCGGGGAGATGATGCCAGTTCTGAAGGTGCAGAATCCAAGCCCATTCTGACAACCCTTCAATAGTCTGTGGAAATGACTCTTCAGTGGTCTTAATGTGTTTTTAAGGAGGAAGAACTCCTCCTGTTTTTAAGGAGGAGGACTTTTACTGTTTTTTGCTGGACCTGCTTGGCTCCATTACTGTCCAGTCCCTAATATGGCTCTCTGGATCTCCCTTCTCTCCTGCAGTGCAGGGATAATGAGTTTAGATAATGTGATTTCTACTGTGAAACCTTCCGGTCCCTTCGTCTTTGCTCCTCTCCAGCAGGTTGCTAGTCAGGGTTGTCCTCGTTCCTTGCCCCTGGCGTCTGCCTCAAGTTGTGTGGTTGGGAGCCAGGGCCGAGACCCCGTTAGCACCGCCACGAGCCCCACAGCTCCCATGCTGGCACAGCGCCCAGGAACTCTGCTCCTGGCACCAGGGGATGGCTTTGCTCCTGCCTTGCAGTGCGGGGGGGCTGGCGTAGGGCATGGGGCAGGGCTTGCCTGGCCACAGGAGGGGACCAAGGGTCTGGCCTTCCTCATCTTCCCTCGTCTCATCCTGATATCTGTAGCTTCTCCCTAAACAGCTCTGATGAAAATGCTGTGTACTCTGCTGCAAAACCTCCAAGCCCAGGTCTCCTGTTGCTTTTTACATTGGTTCTGTCCCTGGGTACTGCACTCCAGCAATGTTGTGTGGGGGTGGCTTTTGAAATCAGCCCCCTGTATGCTACTAATAGACACAGGGAGCTGGGTACAGGTTAGCAAGGTCTGTTTGGTCTGCTGAGGGCTTTGTGTCCATCACAGGAAACCTGCCCCACTGCGTGGCAGCCTGTGCCCACTGCCTGCCAGACAGGAGGCTGGGCTGTGAGCACCCTGGCCCTGAGAGCACGAGGGGCTGCTCTGAGCGCTGGGCTGGCCAGTGGGACAGGAGCCCTGGGCTCTTCTCCCGCCCCTTTACTAGCCTCTCTCCATAGGCCCGTCAGGGCTTCCAAGCAGCTGTCAATAAAAAACGCATTTGTATTAAAACTATAATGAGGAATAAAAAAACTTCACTTTTTTTCAATAACTGGGGATATAAAAAAGAGATTTTTATCAATTATGAAAAGGATTTTGGCCATAAAAAGGTAATTTAAGGAGTCTGAGATGGATGGCAAAAAGCATTAATGTCACCCAGAACAAATGGGCCTGCATTACTCAACTGAGAGGCGCGAGCGGCTGCCGGCACAGATCCTGCTGCGCTGCTGCCTCTGCTGGCCTCTCCTCCTGTCCCTGGGGAAGAAGCCCCAGTTGCTGCTGGCAGCAGCCCCCATGCTGGGCCCTTGTGCTGGTGGTGGGGAAAGCAAGTGGGGAACTGTGTGGCTCAGACTGCTCGCCTCGCTTTTCTCCTTGTGCTCCCGTTTGCAAGCACCACGGTGACTGACGTAATGTCAGGTGAAGGGCACCCTGGCAGCCCTCTGGCCAGGGGGCTCTGGGGCTGGGTTACTCGCTGCTCCCGTGCGTGAGAAGGTTGTTTTTTCTCTGCTCACAGGTCCTGGGAGAGGATCCAGCCAAGTCCCACTCATGGCAGCCTGGGTGCTCTAAGTCTCATTGCACAAGTGAAGGAAGGTTTCGGTGGATAGATTAGACCTTTGAGTTCCTTCACACTGAATTATTTAACACACAGGAGATTAGACAGTGGATTTTCTGTTTTTGTTTTTCTTCTGCAAGAAAAGGAAACATTTGGAATCAGAAAATGCCATGGGGAATGGCCTGATAAGGTATAATTCTGATCTGCAGTCTCAGTGGCTTCTGTCTCGTTAGCATCTCCTGTTTTCTTAGATCTGCCCAGTCACTTGATTCTTGTCCTCTCAAGACCGTGAAAATGTGACGCAGCAAGTCTAGAGATTTCTGCCAGAAGGATATGTGGGGATGAAGTAAATGCAGTAAGATGAAATAAAGAGTTGTGGAGCCTGACCTTGACATTTATGCATCTTCCTAGCACGCTGGAAGCAGAATAGTCAGCATAGCATTTTTATTAATTTTTAAGAGGTACAGGTTGTCTAGTAAACCCTGTTTTTTGGCATTGCTGGGATAAGTCAGAGGAAGCTCCTGATTCCTTGAAAGGATGCTGAGCTAGAGGAAGAAGCTTGTCTGCAGTTTTTCCTCCTGTGAAAAAGCTGCTATGGCTGAGAACATTGAAAGTCTTACTCATGGGAAGGTTCATGTTGAACATGCTCTTCTGCTTTAAGAATTGCGGTAAGAACTGGGGTCTTGGGGTCTTAAAAGTCTTTCCATTGCTAATGAGTGAAGCATTTCAGTCCCTAGCAGGTAGGTTGGTCTGAGAGAGGCTCTAGTGCTCTCTGTGGCAGTCAAGTTATGTTTTTGAACCTGTGAGGTACCTTTTGCATATATTTTCCATAAGCTTTGTAGCACTTTGCTTTTACAGGATGCATGGTTCAGAGCCAAAGCTCTGAAGCTGTCTGTGACAAGTGAAGCAATAAACTCCCGTGACCTCCTGTTCATGCCGGGAGAACTCAGCTGAAGCAGACCCATGTGTTTTTCCTTTACAAAGCTCACATAAGCAATCTATCTCAAACTGGCAAATCCTTGGAAGATTTCCCTTCCAAATTTCAAATAATTAGTAGAAAATATACATTAGTTGGTTCATTTCAGATAATGAACAAAACTCGGGTAGTATCAGTTGTGGGTAGAGAACAAAGCTAATTTTGCCAAATACTTTATTGGATGTCATTGATTAGTTTGGGTCTATTAACTGTTAGTCCCATTTATCAAGACAGCCTGTATGGAGGCTAGAGCAATTAGAATTCCCAGGGCTTGTTAAGATGGGTTGTCCTTTGTGGATCTCGTGTCTTTGTCTCTGCTGGTAAGAAAATCTCTAAACCTCTGATGAGCTCCTGTTCTATCCCACCTATCCAAGCCTGTCGTTAGTTCTTTGCCCCATAGCTTGACTTCTTCATTTCTTTTTTTTCTTGGAAATTGCTGAGGCCAGTTCTTAGTGGCACATCCTGTCCAAGGCTTTCACCAGTCATCAGGACCAGCTCACAAGGTACTGGTTGGCTTCTCCAAACTAAATATCTAAGAGACTAGGTAGTTCTCCGTGTGCAGTGGTGTGGATGGTGCAAGTTCTGGGTGTTTTCTCTCTCCCTTGACCACACTGCCATAGCACCCTGATGAGGGTGTGCTGGGTTGAGCATATCCAACTTGACTTGGTGTCCTCTACCTGCTGAGGGAAGAGGTGCAGCCTGAGCAATGGCAGGTGCTGGGCTATTCTTTTCTGCCATTGCAGGCTTGGAGGAGCCAGTTTGGAGTGGATCTCTGTGCTTGGTGCTTCCTTGATGAAGTGGCTCCCAGGGTTATGATGGTTTCTGAGGTGGGAGCCCCTGCTGGCATTAGAAAGGATCCTCCAAATGGGTTAATCTCAACCACAACACAATGATTTTGAGCTGTAGAAAGCTGAGCTTGGTTAGCTATCTTATTCCTATCTCTAGGGCTGACTTTGCTGCTTCATCTGTTTTTGAGCTGCATCAGCTCTGGGGAAAGAAGTAAAGCAGCTGGATTTTGGCCCTTATATATTGTGTTGCTGGATCCGAGAAATGCGTATGAATTAATGAAAATTATCTTCTTACCTTCTCCTCAGCTCACCTTTTCCTTTCTAGCACCTTTTTCCAGTACAGCCTGAGTGTGTCGGGGGAGAGCCTGTGCTCCAGGAGGAAAAGAAACAAGCTGTTTCTCAGTGCACCATGGACCAGTGGACCTTCCCTTTGCGACGCCTGTCACCCTGCAGTGGCAGCAGCAATGCTGGGCCTATAAGTGTGGTTGATTTATGTTAACTGTTGAAACGATAATGTTTAATCTGTAAAGTGCTAATCTATTTTTTATGTTGATTATGAATAGGCCAGCTGTGCCTACTTTCCTATTCATAGAGTTTAGTGAACGAGCCCATTTTACAGGCTGGCTTTGGAGGGTGATTTACATGAAAGCAGACACTGCTTTAAGGAAAGTAAATCAGCTGAGTTAAGCCACCGAATCAGAGACATGGCAGCCCAACAGAAAGATAAGGTGAAGATAGGGTGGTTTGGGGGTGAGATACAAGTAGGAGAAGAAAGGGGAGATTGACAAGGGGGAAGGACAAGAAGTATCTTTCTCACCCTCTCTGTTCTTGGATCTGGATTAGAAGGGTCTCTCAGTGTGACAAACATTGCACAACCGCAGTGCTGTCCTGCCAGATGTGTGCCGCATACCCTGGCACTCTGCTCCTCGTGTGCACCCCCAATGCACTCAGACACCTCCCTGGCACTCTTTCCTCTGCCTCTCCGTGGATGGAGGATTTCAGCCACGATTCCCCCTCCAAGAACCAGGCACAAAAATACAGTGCCCCATGCCACCTCCTTACCCTTCTCTGCCAGCCCTGGCACAGCTTTTCTTGACCATCAGATGCATGTAGTCCCACCTTTCCTAACTCTGTATCCCCAAACATCCCCTCACCACCCTGTGTATCCCCATTAACCTGCCCACAGAGCTTCCCCCTGCACCCTTCCCTTCTCTCTTATACTTCACAAAGCCCCCAAGTGTTAAGTGCTGAATCAGAGGCATTAAAGATGAGGTACAGGTGATGTCTATTCCTGAAGGTCCCCATATATCCTCAGGCTCTGGCAGCTGGTCATTTCTCACAGGACTGCTGCTGCTGTTCAGGCTTACTTGCTGACAGGGCCTGTGGGGCATCTCCAGTGTCTAAGGCAGAGCCTCCCTCTGCCCATCTGGAACTAACGCTGAGCCTGTTTTCTTGGGTCCATTGACCCTTTCCTACTTTTTTCAGCCAGTTTGTGGCAAGACATGTTTATACTTGGAGTCAAAATGGCTGTGAAAACTCATTTGCAGTGGGATGATCATCATTTGTCATGGTCAGCATGAGCTGGGTCAGGGTATGTTTGTCAAACCTGGCAAAAAAAGTTCTTTCAATATCAAGGTATGAGAAGAACCTGGACAAGAGTTTTTAACTGGGCTAATAAAGAGAAAAGGCCATGTTTGGGGTGTGTTGCATGGCAAGAATATGCAAGATTTAGACCTGGTCTGTAAATGAGATTTAGAGGGAGGTTACTCTTGCAGACAGTACCAAGGTTGCAGGTGTGTTTGATAGATGTGGTGACATTGTCCATTGTGGTGAGAAAGGAGGGGTCATTTGAGTGAGAAGACTGGGAATTCTGCTTTAGCTATGTTCAGTGTGAACAGACAGATGAATATCTGAAAGATGATGTTTGAGAGACAGGCTGAAATTGTAGTTTGAGTAGAACCAGAATTATCTAGGATAGAGAGGTAGATTTACAAATTACTGGGAAGAAGATGGGAATTTTATGGACAGTATTTTCCAGAAGTGGTGGGGGAAGAAGGGACTGTGGGCAGAACTTTGTGGACCATCTCCCAAAAGCTGGGAGAAGGATGAAGAAGATTCTCAGACATGCTGACAGAACTGATAGAAAAATGGAAGGTTGAGGAGGATGGTGAAGTGGAGCCTGCTGACTGCGCTGAGAATGGATTCTCTAAGCCATAGCAATACTGTCACAGGAGACTTCAGCAATCTCTAACGGAGTGGACAGTGCAGGAGCTGAGCTGGAAGAAAGTCTAGCTCCAGCTGAAACAGAGGGAACTCAAGGCGAAAAGGACAGTGAGGTCAGTGGTAAAAGCGAGATGGGACAGAAATGGGAGACAAATGAGAGGGACTGATGGGAGGTTTTAGTTCTTGTTTGTTAAGACAGGGAATCCTAAAGGTGGTCTGTATTCCAAGGCAAAGGAGAGAGTGTAAAGGAGTATGAGAGGAAAGGATTGGAGTGAGTGTAAGTGTGAGGGAATAAGGTAATAGAAAGAGGTCATAAAGTCAAGTGAATGTGTTGCAGAAGTCAGTTCTCATCCTTAGGTGCTACAGGGATATTCCTGCTACTTTAGCAACTTCAGCCCTCTTAGGGAGCTAAGACATGCAGGGAACACACTGACCCTCAAAGCCTAGGATCTCAGTGGGACGGGGCCACTGTCACCCCTCCCGAACCTCAGAGCAAGAGAGTCCTGTCAGGTAGGTGGGATACAGAAAGTAAATTTTACTGGCAGAACAGTGGTGTTACCCGCCCTGCCTTGCCTGTTCCCTGTGCTAAAAGAGATGGGGATCTTCATTTGTTAGTGTGAAGGGAGGGAAGAATGAGAGAGAGAGTCCCTTCAGTTAAAACAAGGAGACATCTGGGAGTGGGAAAGTTGTGTACTCTCAAAGGACTCTGATTCAAGGCTTTCTCAGAGATCTGATGTGTATGACTCCATCCTCACGGTTAGGAGAGATGCAGTTGAGGCAATTTTTTTCCAAAAAGGTGCAGAGAAAAGAATGCATTTAATGAGCATTGTTCAATTCCAGTGGAAGACAGCTCAAGATAAAAGACCAAATTAAGAGAAAAGGAAGCATTTGTATGTGCAAGAGGAGGGGATGGAAAATGAGCAGATTGGAGCATCTGCCCCACAGCTTGCTGGAGCGTGCAGTACTGGAGGGAGTAGGGCACTCCTAAGTTACTGGTCTTTGCTTTCAGTGTGGTGAAATGGAAGGAAGCGAACAGGAATATATAGATAGATATTTGTCTTAGCCACTTGCAGAGATCTTGATCTTCCACCTTCTCTCTACGCAGCTGTAGCTGCTGGTGGATTGTGAGTTGACTTTCTGGGTCAGAACACACTGTCTGCTGTTGCAGGCAAGTCACAGTGCAAGATTATACTGCAAAAAACTGGCTCTGACTGCACAGTGGATCTTGTTTAGGGTAGCAGGAAGGTGACTAGTTGGTCAATAGGTTTTTTTGAGGTGACAAGAAATAGGATGCTGAGCAAGGCAAGTCCTTGTGTTGATCAGCTACAGCTGGAAACAAGATATGGACATTGTCCCAGTGGCACGTGTAGGGTTGGAGAGACTAGAGCTTTGTTTTCACGGAGGAGATCCTGAGGATATCACTGATTTCACTGGTGCTCCCCTACAGGGAAATCAATTGTATTGGATCAACTTGTAGCTTATCTTTAAAATTATGATACATATTCCAACAGCATTTTTTTTTTTCCTTTTGGTAATGGACTTTTGTGAAAGAAAGAACTTGTTGGAAGGTAATTCTGGGTGTGGGGTGGCAAATATGGAGGAAAGCTGTCTGCAGCTGTGAGGGTGACAGAGCACTGGAACAGGCTACCCAGAGAGGTTGTGGAGTCTCCATCTCTGGAGATCTTCAAAATCCACCTGGTCAAGATCCTGTGCAACATGTTCTAGGTGACCCTACTTGAGCAGAAGTCCCTTCCAATCTCAACCATTCTGTGATACTGTGAAGTGGAATGGTTTGACCATTGGTGATATTCCTACTGGTGGATAGTTTAGAAGCTGGTTCTGAGACATCCTGGCTCTGCTATTTCCTCTCCCTGTTTTGCTGTATATGCTAGCAAAGATGTGCAAGCCCTGCAGGTAACATCTGGACTCTGCTTTCCCACTGTCCTGCTTGATGTCTGCCTTATGCCAGAAGTCTAATGGTCTGTCTCTTTGCTTTAAGAGCATCTTGTGAAGCCGGCACTTGGACAAAGAACAGCTGGGTGAAGCTGAGCATGGGAGAGGCTTGGTGATGCTAGCAGAAAATCTGTGTAGCTCTTGAGTTGCTGAGCTAGTCTGTTAATCTTAGCATCCTTTATCTCTTGAAGTAGTAGGACACCTGATAGCTTCACTGGTAAAAAGCATTCATCTCCTTGTGACAGGATGTTAGATTCCAGTCTAGCAGGCCATGGCAAACCTTGCTTTTATTAGATTGGATATTGCAGTCTCTTTTTTTCTATAAATAAAGCAAGCTTACCTTTCAGCAGAACAGTTGCTGGAACCAACTGGCCTGATTTGTCACAGTATGATCTGACTTCTCATTGAACACAGCTGGGGTTGAGATTTCTATCTTGATTATCCAACCTGTCATACGACATATCTTTCTGTACTGTACCCTCCAAGGACAGCTGTTTCTTAGCAATGCAGTGAGGTTGTTTGTTGACACAGGAGGTGCAAGGCTGGGAAAGGCAGGACTCTCTGGGAACTGGGCCTGAACTACTGAATGCTGCCCGATCCTGACTTGGGCTTGTGGCCAGACACATTTGCTGCCATCCATGCTAGAGTGAACTTTCTCACTGTCACATTAATGCTGTGGAATTCAATATCCCTGGAAGCAATAAAATCTTAAGAAGAATGAAGTTGCTGTTTCAGCTAGGTTGTAATGATGAACAATATATAAAGGGACTCTGGTTAGGCTTTCAGGGCTTTGGGGAGTTTTTGTGGGAGCTGTGGGTAAGTAGCTGCCCTTCAGGGAGAGGAAGAGATGGGGTCTGCCTCTCAGGTGGGATCTCAGGAGTGGTGCATCAGCTCTGTGCTGTTCCTACCTGTTGCTTCTGTCACCACTGGCATTGGTTTCAAACCAAGGTGAATTATATTCTCAGATACTTCTGTCTTATTTTAAAGATCAGACTTCATTCAGGAAAAAAAAATGAAGATAGCTGAGTGTGCCTGAGCAGAGACTGTTATGCAGGAGTAAATAGGAACAGAATAAAGGGTGCTTTTTCACAAAGTATCACACTGTAAGAATGATGAATACCTGTTGCTGTACCGCTCAGTGCATGGTGAAGATGAAAGAGAGGGTGGCTGCACATAGGCTTTCACATTGCTCTTCTAGGCAGAAGTGACCACAGAAAGAGGATGGTAGGTGGACCGAATAGGAAGTAAGCAAGATCCTTGGGCGCTGGGCAGTGGATGGATGGGCCTACTTAGGTGTCCAGATGATGACAGAAAGCGCTCTTGTTCTTGCCAAGTTGTGTTCTGTAAGACTCATACCTTTGTGAATAGGAAGTTGGTAGGATCCCACGGTGAGATTCTCAGTGGTATAGCTGATAGTGGGCTGTGGAGTACCAAAATGGTGCAAGATAGAGCAGGAAAGGAACTCAGGCTGGCTCAAGGTTAGCTGATGACACAGTTTAGACTGAGCACTATCCGGTAGGTGATAGACCTCAGCTGTGGCGTATGATTGTCATACAGTTAAATTATTAGCATGGGCTCTGTGCCAATTCTCATGTAAACCAACAACTATTTGCCGAAGCAGTTACCGAAGCAGGTTACAGAAATGATCTTGAGGTCTGGGACATACCTATGCAGTAAACATCCAAGGCCGGATATCATCAAGCTAGTGAATAATAACAGTGATAAAGAAGCTCTCCTGTGTTGGCTGAACACATGCAGCTTTTTCACCTTGTACTGTCACCTCCTCAGGCCAGGCACAGAAGGGCCGAGCTTGGTATAAGTGGCTTCTTACCTGGTATAGGTTGTTTGCCTACCCTAAAGTTGGTACTTCTTGGATGAGAGACTTCTTTATAGCATTGAGAGGTTATGGAAGACACTGCAGCTGACTTAGTAGATAGTGGTCTTTCCTTGGGTCACTGCACAGCCGTAACAGGTTGCAAAGGTCACTTTGTTAGCCAAGGTGCCCTGTTTCATGTCAGGTTTAAAAGCATAAGTCCTTATTTTGCATAACGAACCCATACAACCAGGCTGAAACCTGCCCCTGGTTTTGTGATATACCTATGCAATGTTAGCAGTGATTAGCCAGGTTGGCCACTATGATCATGCCAGAATCAAACAAATGCTTACCATTTCCAGATAAGGTTATATGTGTGTAGCTGTATGCGTAATAAGTGAGATATATATATCATACAGATAGTCTTTTAAATGATAGTAAAGTTGCCAATGGATCCCAAGAAGTTAGAAGAGGACAAGTTTGCTGCTGACTGGACAGCCCTAATTCCGCCCTCCGTTGTGTGACTACTGTGAAATGGTATGGCCCAACATCGTGCAGGAGATCAGGGAGAGACGAGGTTACAAATCAGCTGTTTTGGAGTTCAGACTGGCTCCTTAAACACATCACATCCCCACCTGAAATGTCATGCTTCCTAAAGTACACAGGATGGGAAAGTAGTAGGGGTTTTTGGAATAAATCATAAGTAATTGTTTCACTGCATCAGAATAAATGCACATTTATTTTTACCTGCATTTCATTTTGATGCAGTATTTACCTGTATACACGTACACTTATGTGTATATGTAATATGAACACCATGGAATTAATTCAGAAGGAAGCCACTATTCTGTATATATCTACAACATTATTTAAAAAATTAAGTTAATAAATACATGCTCTTGACAGATGTGTTTAGGACCCATCAATTAGGCTTGGCATTCATTAGTGGAGAAGAAGCCCAATCAGATTTCACTGACTCAAAAAAGCCTTCCATAAATCGTGGGCCGTTTGTTCTGACGTTTGATAAATTATTCCTCATAATCCACTGTCTGCTGCGATAAATCTAATCTTTCAGTTTTTGCTGTCTTAATAATTCTTGGAGCAACACTGTGACATTTTGTTTTTGCAGAGGGGATAGAAAGGCTGGGAGAATGGAAAAAAAATCCTCCTTTGGTGCCTGGGAAGTAGATCTCTACTCTGAAGTAACATTTTCTCATGTCTAGAACTCTGGTCTTGCAGAATTGTAGGGATCAGTGATTCCATGGTGCCATGGGTAGTTACCTATTCTTGAAAAGGTGACCAGCCTACACTGAGGTTTGCCTCCTTTGGACCTAGTCTTGGAAAGGCATTCACAGTTTTGAAAGCAAATAGGGTCCTAGTGTCAGTGAAGAGATTTCCACAAGCAAGTGTCTGAAGATGGCCTCTGTGCTGGAGCTCCTCAGCCCTGCCACTTATTTTCCAGATCTGCCAGGCCCTGGGAGAGTCCGTTCCGGGGGCTCTTCACTCTGAACCCCAGTTCTGGACAATCTACTGTACTTTTGGTAACAGAATCAACCTTATTGTCTGAAGGTTGAATGACGCTTTTTGTGAAGAACTGTGTTACCAGGGCTTACCCTGGAGACTGGGCCACCTCCAGCTGTGGTTCCCCCCGTGCCCTCTGCACTCTCAGTAACTCTCAGGTCAGTAACTTTCTAGCCTGTCAGACAGCAACCAAGTCCCAGGCTAGGAGCATATGAAGTAATTCCTCCATTTTCCGTCCTCCTGTCTCTGAGGTAAGTCAGTCTGGTGGGAAGAACTGCTGAAGAACATAAGATGACTGTACTGATAAGATCAAAAGGTAAAGCCACTCAGCCTCCAACGGCAGCCAACACTGGCTGAGAGATAAGAGTTATAGAAGTATGGCAAACTTTCCCTGGTATGATCTTTCAGCTTCCATTGATGTGATCATTAGAGATTTCCTGGGCCAGAGACTGTATCTGGTTGTTTAATAACTTGTGATGGATTTTCTTCATTGATTTGTCTAATTGCTTTTTGAATCTACCCACACTTCTGGCATTCACAACGTCCCGTGGCAATGAGTTCCACAGCTTAATTAGTGTGTGGAAAAAAATATTTCATTTTTCTTGTTTTAATCCTACCTGCTAATTTTGTGCGCTAATAGATGATTTGCTGCTCCTGAATCTTCTGAGGAGAGAATGAACATTCCCAGTCACATTCTGTGTGGCAGACATGATTTTATAGATCTCTGTGGCACTCCCTCCTTGCACCTCTTTCTAGGCCAAAGAGTCCTTTGAAGTCCTTGAAAACATTTGAAGGCAGTCTTGAAATGCTTTGGTGAAGGACTCTTCTCCAGGGAAATGTTGAGTATTTGGAAAGTGTCAGCGACTCATTTCTACTGTTCAGCTTGCCAGAGTTGGGTGAAGGCTTTCTGTAAGTGGATATGGGAAAACAGAATTTTCAAGACCCTCATGGGTACTGTTGGAAACCTTCTGCATAGGACCCATAAGTTTTGTCCCTGTAGTGGCCTCAATCTGTCCAGACCATGTAGCGGGTCTGGAGAACCATACTGGAATTTGATAATTTGCTACAGCATATGGATATAAAAAGGCTGGGATCAGGAGGCAATAATTCCAAAGGAAAATGACTTGCGAGATGTGGACATTTAACATGTATGGTTTGGAGATGAAGACACCAGGCTCCAGCCTATTCAGGATATCTGAGTTAAGTTCTAGCTTTGCCAAAGACTCTTCAGAACATTTCAGGGAGGTCACCTAAGGGAATGTTTTGAGAAAGGACTTTGGTTTAAGAGTTTGAATCCAATTGCCATCCTGTAAATTCTACATGTTTAAGGATGGGATCCTGCAAAATACTGAGGCATTCTGGTGCTTGGCACTGCAACCTCTCTAAGAGCTAGTATGCTCCACAAAACTCTGGCACAGAAGTGTCTGCCTTGGGAAGACACTGTAGCTCGTGAGGAGGCCTCTAGGTGAACCAGGGCCCGTGGTGGCTGTGCGCCGCGCGCAGTGGCACTCCGGGCTGGATGAGAGTCTCTAAGTGCAACCTCAGCACAAATACGTGCTAATAAAGGGCTAAGTAGGTTCTAGAAGGGCTTTTATATCTGCTCCCTGAGGTGTGAATACTAATACAAACCATCATGAAAAGATTTTGCATATTTTAAAATTAAAAGAGCCTCATTTTATAGAATTAAACAATGAGGGCTGCTTTTCCAGACGCTGAAGTACAGTGACACATGCACACGTGTGTTTGCTGGCTGAGCTTGTGCCCCTTGGGGCTGTGGATAAACAGGAGGCTAATGAGGGAAATGGCCACATGAGGGGACGCTGCTCACCTGCAGTTATAAACCTGCAGCTGGCTGCACAGCTCCTTGGAAAGAGTAGCCCGAAAATTTATTTTCCCCCTTTTAAAGTTTTATTAAACCTGCCTGGAAAGTGGGCTTGTTTCATCTCCTGCCAGGATTGCGGATGGTAACAGCCACTTTGATAAAGCCCTCTGAGACCAGCTCAGAGGCCTGAAGGAAGCATGGGAGCCCCCTAAGTACTGGCTCCGAGGCTGCCCCTGACCTCTGCTTGCTAATTATCCATCCTGCAAGCAATGGAAGCAGTTTTTGCTAAGGGTTCCTGCTAGTTGGGTGCTCGTGGGCCATGGGAGCCTCAGCCTGGGGTTTCTGAAGGGCTTCTCCGAGAGCTGCCTGCCCCTCTGAAGCAGGGGCCGCGGACTGCCCTTGGGAAGGAGGGCCTGGACCCCTGCTCTGCAACGGGCTGCGTCCGTGTCAGGGAGCTTCCTGCTCACTTTTGGCCTTTTGGGACACACGGCCCGAGCAGGCCTTGGCAGGTGCACTAGCTGCCGCCAGCTTCCCGCCAAAGCAGCCTTTCCTGACGGATGTGGCCAGTTTGCCAGGTGGGGTCCTGGAGCTCAGCGGTGTGGGTGCTGCTGCTTTATGGCAGCTGCTGCGCTCCCTGCCCCGTGTGCAGACGCTCTCCGCCTCCTCCCAGAGCCGCCAGCTCTTCCCTTGCAGTCCTTGCCCTTACTGCCCCAGCCTGCGGCCTCTGGCTCTGCACGAACTCCCCCTTGGATCCCAGCGGGAACGCCGGGCTGGACGCGAGCGCTCTCCTGGCTTCTGTGTCCTGATTCACAAGTTTTGAAATGAAATCCTTCTGCCTAAGAGACATTCAAGAGGCAGTTTTTCTCAAATGATCTTTTCTAAGCAAGCTTAGCCATGAAAGTGTTATATATATTATTCCTGCCAGAAATTAAATGCAACCCTTTTCTTTTTCCTGCATACATTCAATGCTGTTAAAAATGATTGGATCGACAGTACAGTTTTATCCTGTCCCTACTGTATTTTCCCAGAATTTAGGCTACTGAACTCCCAACGCCCTGCTTTAATCACTGGAGAAGTTTGCCACCCTTAGAACAGGTAGTCTAGTAATTTTGGCCAGTACGCTAGTCTCTACAGGCCTGCCCTATATTAAAGGGATGTAGGGGAATGGAAGAGATGAAGAGAGTCCCAGTTTGGCTTCATGTGGAAAGTTTTCTGTTTGCATATTCGCCTTCCTTATGGAGTCGCATAGCCCAGCATGCTCCTGGCCACCTTACGGTTCTTCTCCTTAACAGGTTCTCTCTTCATCTGACAGACAAGCATTACCTGAAGCTAAAAGTCCCTGTGTCGTGAACACATGTCCTCTGAGCCATCTGTCAGCTTATAAATGTTTCTTTCCTTCTAATCTGAAAACTAATCTGAAAACAGAATCTCCAAATCAAGTGAACAGAGAAAAAAAAAAAGAGAGAATGAGGAGAGAGAAAAACCTTGTTTTTTTTTCTCTTGAGACAGCAATGTCAATAGGTTTGAATCATGGACCTGCTGTAATTAAAAAACACATAACTAGTCATTTTTAAATGCAGTTGTTTTACTTAATTGATTTTGCCGCCAGGACCAAATGGAATTAAATAAATAAATAAAAGGCACCTTCCTAGTGAATTACTGGAGGCAGTTGAGTCTCTGCTGGAATCTAATTGCTGCGAATGCTCCAGTTTGTTGCTAGTAATAGTTTTCCATGGAAGGGACTGTGAGGGAAGGATAGGGTAGGGTAGAGTGGGAGGGGGTTCATTCCTTGGCAGCTGCAGGAGGGAACAGGCAGCTCCTTGTATAGTGTTTTTCCTCCCTGTCAGCAAAAAGAGTATTTGTTTAACACTTTGCATGAAGGCTCAGCTTAGAAGGGCTTTATTCATATTTAATTGCTAGCTCTCTGCAGCTACCACCTCTAATTACCTTTTAAAAAGCAGGTTATAAAAGTGCACTGACTGACTTTCTTTTTTGTTGCTGCATAAATTACAGGCCTCTCAAATGCTCCCCCGAAATTGCTACTGCTGAGGGAGGAGGGTGGGAGGGGTTCCCCTCGCTGCCTCGTGCCGGTGCCTCAGAGCCCGCGTTAGGTGCTCGTGCCCACCGTGTCTCCGCCGTGGGGGCGCTGCCTGCGGCGCTGCCCCTCCGCTTCGGCAGGGCGCGCAGATCCCCTCACCTCTCCCAAACCTATTTAGGCTTTGTTCCCTGGGCACCCCCTGATGAATCTGCTTCCTGATCTGCAGCTTTCCCTGAAGTCCAGTCCTGAGTTTCACGCCCAGGGCGGCTAATGCTTTCCCATCCTGTTCACAAAGGGGGCTCTGCTGTATCCACCCGGTGCTTTTTATCAGCTGGGCACACTGGGCATCTTCGTTCAGTGAGAAAACCCATCGTGTGAAATGTGTTCCGGACGAGTCTCTAGAAGCGCAAACTGTTATTTGAGATGACCCCCGTACAATCCAGCCCTCACCACTGCCCCCAGTTTGCCCCCCAATCTGGGGGCAGTGGTGAGGGGCTGACTTTCACCCCGTGAGCTGGCTGATGCTTGGCTGGAATATGTGCTGTCAGTTATTCAGGAATTGGTGGTGGGTGTCTTAAAAACGTGCAGTGGAATTGCATGGAAAGGGTGAGCTGTTCCAAAGCCAGTAAACAGCCAGGGGCGCTGACCATAACTGCTCCACTGGGCTTCAGAGCAGCCTGGAGTGGCCACTCACACACTGCCCGGCTGTTCCATCTCTCAGGTGAAATGTGCTCTGGGGGCTCTGGCACAGATTTCCATGAGCACAGTATCCGCAAGGGTACTTCCCTGTGTGGCAGACTTCACTGGGAGGCCAAGCAGTGACAAGGCTCAGGGAGGGAGACAGAGGGAGGATGGAGGGGCTGAGCCTGCCCAGCTTTGGCATGTGTTGTCCCTGGCCTGTGAGAAGGAGTTTCCCTAACCCAGTTCTGGGTGCTGACACCTCCTTTTCTTTTCCTGACAGATTGAAGAGCTCTTTGTGAGTTTTGAGGACACTCCCTTGGGAGCAGCATCGCTAGCCCAGGTTCACAAGGCAGTGCTGCAGGATGGAAGGACAGTGGCAGTAAAAGTCCAGCACCCAAAGGTCAAAGCGCAGAGCTCCAAGGATATTCTGCTGATGGAGGTAAAACTACCTAATAACTGTCTTACAGAGCGATTGCTGTGCAAACATGTCAGGGGCCACATTTACCCATGGTGTAGGTAGGCATAACAACACTGACATCTGGGCACAGTGACCTGCATCCCATAGCCTTGAAATCTCCACTGAGATTACTGCTGGCTTACAAGAATAATAAAGAAGATTGGTGAGGTTTGCAGTGAGGGAGTGATGTGTGATTGAAGAGGCTTCAATGAGCAGTGGCAGGAGTGGAGAAACAAGAAAGTCAGAGGGTGAGAGTGGAGGAGAGACAAGTAAACATGAGAGACAGAAGAGTAAGTTTGTATGAGACCTAAAAATTAGGGATTGAGTCCTGAAGTTTCTCCATTGACTGTAGGCCCATTAACTGTTGGCTATAACTGGTCTCAGATCCCATTGCAGTCAGGACTGTAGGACTGAGCAAAACTTGTTCTCCGCAATCAGCAGGCTTTTCAGTTTAGCTGCAGTATGGATTCAGCAGCTGCTGAAGTGCTGTGATTCCATTCTGGTTCTTGATCAGTTCCTTAGCGCTGGGCTGATTCATGCTGGTGAAGAGAACATTGAAATATGGGAAGGGTCTTGTGACAGGGATAGGCAAATAGATGAGTGATTCTGTTGGGAAAAAAATTCAGTGCCTGTCTCCTGTTCCCATCCTCCATGGTGGATACCACTCATGTTCCCAGTGCAATGCTGTAGCTTCACCCAAATTTCTGAAATATAGAGCATGAGGAGGAGGAACTGGAGAAAAGTTCTAGCACTACTCTACATTGGCAGGGGCAGAGGCCAGGAAATAGAGATTGGGATGAGGTGGAAGAGAGGAGAAGTATTAGGCTTGTAAATCCAAATGCTTTAAGCCCTTTTAGTAATCCTGTATCTTTATGTATAGCACCAACGTACAGTAATATGCACATCTGTTGGCAGACAAGAGCGTCCATGGGATCAAAGTAGGGAAGATGAAGCTCAGGAGATCTGATAAGCATTAAGAGTGCACAGATGATGCAATGAAACACAGCTGTCCGTCACAGGAGATAAACATATCAACGATCCTGCCAGCCCACTATCAGCAGAGCAAATAGTCAGAGCTCCTTTAGGCCACTAAAACTACTTGCTATGAGCAAACTGGCTAGCCTGCGAATCAGGACAGCATCCCAGGGGTTTGTGTGGTGGAATGACATGACACTGCACTCCAGACCTGCTCAAGTTCAAGCAATCCCACTACTGAAGGGTTTCCACCTACAGCATACCATTTTTAGCTGAACGGTAGTCAGATAGCTTTCTGGGGTTCAGTAAAGATATGCCAGTAACACTTCTGTTTCACTTCTGATTTGTGAATATGTAACTGTTTGAACTAGCTCTGGATGAAGTTGTAGATTTGGATTTGATTCAGGGTCTTTCCAGAACTGATTGTGATGGTCTGTGTGATAAATTTGCTTCTGTGTCATCACACACATCATCACATGCACGACACTTCTCCACAGGCTTTTGGCATCCTTCAGTTCTGCTCAGGACCAGATAACAGAAGCTGACACATGCTGCCTTGTTTTTAAAGGGTCTCTTGCAGAGTGTTGGCTTACGTGCATCATCATTGTAACCTTGTGTGAGTCTTATTTTGTGTAGGCTGCATTTAAAGCCAGATTATGTCCACTTAGCTTCAGGTCCTGTAAGAAGCAGACAGACATTCCAAGTAGGTAGGTTAATTTAATTATTGATTGAAGTGGTCTTCTTTATGGACTATTGGGAAGGAATCTGAATGGGAAAAACTAGATGGAAAATTCCTCATTTTACTTGAGGTTATATAGCATCAGTGCTGAGTCCTTAAAAATTAGGACAGCACCTGGAGAGGGATCCCTTCCCACTCTTCTTATATCAATACTTATTTCAGGACAATGTTTTAGATAGGTGTTAGGAAAAGGGCAGACCAAAGAGTCATTAAGTATGTCTCTGCAGATACTGAAGTTGGCAAATTAATTCAAAAGATCATCTAAAAAAAGCAGAAAAAAAGTATGAATTTTCTCACATCAGGCACCAATGAGATAGTCTTACAGCCCTATGAAGTTTACATATGTGTTCATGAAAATCACTGGTTACATTTCATTTGGATGACATAAATTTGAAAGGATATATGGCTCTAGATATAATAGGAGAAAAATCATTCAGTAGCCTCTGGAGCCTGGCGATTACACTTTTAAAGGAATATTGGGTTTGGAACTGACATTTAGATAAGAAAAGCAAAGATGGGGTTGAGAATAAATATTTTCACATAGGAATCAGGAGGCAGTGATGGTTCATGAATTTATTTTTTGTCATACATTTCAATGATAACAGCTTTCTCTGTGTGTGTTTTAAATGTTTCCCCTGCTGTGCAGGAATCCCCATCTCAAAGGTGGCGATCTAGAAAGAGAAGCTGTCTAGGAACACACACAGACAAGACTGTTTTTCATTTTCAAATGGAAGCACAGAACAAGTAAGACAAACACCATGATGTGAATTGAATATTTTATGCTTCATTCTTGTTTTATGACTCAACTAATTTAAAAAAATATGTATTTTCTGTCAGATGTGATCCAAATTTTCACTCAGTGCATGTTTGTGACACCAGCTGAGAATCTGGCCCTTCGTTTGAACAGAAGGCTTGGTTGCTGTGCAGCTTTGATTATGTCACTCCATCATGTAATCTTGATTTCCTTCAGGAGTGCCCATCACCTACCCCATTATTAAATGCAGCTGCAAAGAAACATTGCTCTGAACTTTTCAGATGGGCTTTTCAAGACCCTTTTGGCCTGAATGCCTAATGGAGAAGAGGGTGCAGGTGAAAACATCACAGTGCCATGTTTCCATAATTAAAAACCACCACTCAGGGCAGCTGTGGATGGTTGTGAGTCACACTGAAAGACAGCTGGCTCCCTGCCCCCTACCAAAGTGTCTTTCAACCATCAAGAGCCTTCTACCTGTAGCTGAACTTTAGTCCTCTTTGAGCTGCTCAGTGGATTTTCCTGTGCTAGCAAAATTCTTCTTGCTTGGCAGTGAAAAGAGCGACAGGCCTTATTTTAGATCTTCCTTAGTATTTGAAAGTTATTTGAGCCAAATGGTGACTTACTGAATTACAGGTGTTAGAGACACAGAAGAGAATTGCTCTTGGGCCATCCCCTTGGCATCCTCTTTTCTCTGGGGATTTTTCTATCAGTTTGAGGCACTGGGCAGCTGGGCCTCTAGCACTGACTTTTGGTGTCCATTGCACCAATTACTTTCTGGATGTGTCTATGTGGAAGACAAGCCCCAAATTTATTAAAAGAGCAAGGCTTAGTATCACATGTTTTGTCCTGATGCTACAGAAATCCTTATTTGCGAGCTCTTGGGGTACTTTTTTTTTCTTTTTCTTTTTTTTTTTTTTTTCTTAAGTTACAACCTACCTAAACAGCGTCTGTCCTGTATAGTTGCCAGCACAGCACTGCATATAGCTGCATGTCTTTGAAGCTAGGATGTGGCTAACCATCTGTTTTCTTGATGTCAGGTTCTCCTCTTGGTTGTCAAACAGATCTTTCCAGATTTTGAGTTCATGTGGCTGGTAGAAGAAGCTAAGAAGAATCTGCCTCTGGAGCTGGATTTCCTCAATGAGGGCAGAAATGCTGAGAAGGTAGCTCATATGCTCAAGGACTTTGACTTCCTAAAGGTGAGGGAATACATGTGTGTGTATATACATTAATAATCTCACTTTATGCTCCTGGAGCACCTCATTCCTCACCTGAAAGAACCAAACTGAAGGAGAGGGAGAGGGAGATGATGGGGAGAGAGAGTGAGATGGAGAGGGAGAGGGAAAGGAAAAGCGAGAGGGAGGTTTAGTCCATTTGTGTTATTCACCCTAGACTGCTCTGCTGATAAGGGCCAGAAGCTGCTCTGAGAGATGCTTCCCTCATTGTCTGCTCCCTCCTGTAGGCACCATGTGTTGGGTAAGGAGTAGTGGCTCAAGGCCAGCAGTTTCTTAAGCCTGCTACTCATTTCTCTGAACGCTATTTCTGACATTGTCCCGAGTCATGTGAATTTGTTGTTCTTTACTGAGCCATGTGAGAGTACCTTTTCCTCAGCTTTGTCTCAACTGCGAGCAAAAAAAAAAAAGAGCATAAAATAGAAAAGCTGGACTGGAGATAATTATGTGAAGTAGATTCAGCACGCTGTGCTTATTACAGGAAGAAGCATATTCCTAAACATCTTCCCTCCTGCATAAAAAAGCACATTCTCACACTGAAAGTAAGTGTACCACTTGCATATGTATATACATCCATGGCTAATGAACTCATGTTACCGTGACATACAAACTCGGTTGCACCCATATTGTGATCTTCCCCAGGTGATAGACTTGCCCACCTCCCCTGTCACACGTTGCCAGAAGTTCACTGGCAGACGTGTCGTGTCCACATTGCCTTCTCTGCAGTACGTACGCACGGCTTTAAACTCACTCATTTGTGTCCTTGGCTGACATACTCACAACAGCATAAACCTTTGCTGTGTGCATTCTGGAAATACGCAGCTATGATCAAGCACATGTGTTGCTGTTGGCATAATCACTGGTGTAACTGTGCTTGTATATACACAAAGGCAGCAAAAAATACACCCTCCTGTGTACCCTCCTGCATTCACACATCACAACGACATTTTTGCCTCCTGTTTATTCAAAAATCCCAAGATGAAAGTGATAGATATCTGAGATCAAGTGAGTTTTCTTTAGATTTTGCAGGCTGATGCATCACTTTTCTCCTTGGATCCTCCATGCAAGGGTCCTAATTTCTTGTCACCTAGCTCTACATTTGGGGCAGTCCTTTTGGTGGCCGGTGTCACTGGCAGCCTTCTCCCTAAACACAGATGGCTAAAGACCAACAGAGCAGCAGAAAGCCAAAGGTCAATGATTTTCTTGAGTGGGCGCTTATCAAAAGTGATGCACCTTGGAGAGCTGTATCCATTGCAGCTGTAACTAGGATACTGTGAAGTAAATCCCCATGGAGACGGCCAATCATCTCCTTGCTGGGTTAAGGAGCTATCATGATATCAATATGTGTAACAATAACAAATGGCTTGAGATGGCTAAATAATGGATTCTCCCGTCTGACCTGCCAATTCAGAGACGTGTTCATCACCCAAAGGCAAAGGAAGAACTGGGCTCTTGTATCATTAATTTTCCTAAACACGCAAGAAAGCTGAGAGTTGGATTTTGTGCTGTGAACCCAGTTGAGCTTTTAAAACCAGAGATAAATTGTTTCTATGCACTTGCATTGCAGCCAAACATCTGTGAGTAATTAAAAAAATCACCAAAGAATTCGCCTGTGGGTGAGAGAAACATCTCCAAGAGCATGTACAGTGCTTTGTAAGCCCACTGACTTGCCCCTGTAAATCTTGAGACAGGAATGAGTGTCAGCTGAAATGATCTACAGCAGCAGGGATAAGCAAGTCCAGCAGGCAGTTCACAAGAGCTAAAAGGGCTGGGGAACTGTGAATTTTGGAGTTGGTTAATTTCTCACCCATCTAACTTTGCAAAGAATGGAAATCTGGATTAGTTGGGAAAACTGCAGATAACTGAATCCCCCTTGCACTTAGCAGATGCTTGGCATCAAAGTCTTCACTGGTTAACATGCGAAGTATGCTTGAATGTTGAATGGCTAGACGGGGGTCATAGGAATTGATCTGCAAAGGACTCTTTCATCTAAAGTGGCATATGTGTGATCAAGTAGAAGTGAGATTGGGAAAATGGTCTCTCTAGGACAGGAACAGTGTGGGCAGCAGATGGTTTGTGGAGCTATGAGGAGCTGAGACACTGTCAAGTAGTTTCAAGGAGAATATAAAACAAGTGCAGCTGGTTGCGGAGTTGTGGTACTTACAGTGGCCCAGCTGGTTGTGGAGTTGTGGTACCTGCAGTGGCCTGGCTGGTTCCTCTGGCTTTGGCTGCACTAGGTGGAAAACATCCCTCTTCCTGACCTGTCCTGAAGTGCTGGGCCCTTGCAAAGTGTGAATCCTGAGTCCATGGCCAGATTGATTGAGGAGAGTGGGCTGCACAGCTGGCTCTCTTCACAGGATCCAAAATTTGTCAGGCCAAGTTAATGGTTATTGCTGGAGGTCTTTGGTAACATGTATGTATGTGGCTTCACCCTTGAGTGAAAGCTAATCTAGACAGCTTGGGAGATCTGGCAGAACCATGATGTAAGGAACACCAAAAAGGAACTATAGCAAAATGACTTCTTTCACAGGAGGAACTTCATCATAGAAAGAATTTGACTGGAGACAGGCTGAAAAAGAGGAAGTCAGCCCAGGCTAAGGCTTCACTTAATGCTGCATCACTGCCTCCCTCTGTGACACTGGGCTTCTTACTTATACCTCACTCACACAGCTTGATTTACTGCAGATTGAATGAAGAGTGCTTTGACATTTTGCACTTGTTACTGTGTCACATTGGCAATAAGATACTCAAGGGTCTCCCAGGATTTCTATGACAAGCCCCTTATTTGTGACACTTGATTTTTCTCCCAGTTCAATTGCAGATGGCCTAAGTACGCAGGGTTTGTCAGCTCAAATGTGTTTGTGTTCCAAGGAGCACTGCTGACATACAATTTATGACAATGTCTTACCATTTTTAGAGTTGTATAAGTGGGCCCTGTGCGTAGCAAACAGGAGATGTGGTTCCTGTCTTAGCAGCTGAGTGGATGATTCAGAAACTTCCAAGGTTACTAGTTAAAGAGCTCAGCTACAGAAGGTGCAAAGTGCCTAAGAAAACTCTTAGACCTCAGTGGGAGTGAGAAGTCGTCAAAGTCTTGCAAAGTGGGGCCTGAGATAGCACGAGCATAGTTCTGGCTGCTGTTATGTCAGTGTGTTTTCTTTGTACTCACTGCTGCTCTTTAGGGGAGAGGCCTGCAGGTTTCAGCATCAATAGGTGAGCTTTCCTCAAGAAAACAAGCAAACAGGTCCTCACTTCCATCCCTTTTAGAATCCTCCTTTTTAGTCTCTTTCTGGGTTGTATGTCATGTGTTCTCCTAGGTTTCCCAAGCTCTTTTTTGACTTAAGCCTTATTTTCCTGTTGCAGGTCCCCAAAATCTACTGGGAGCTCTCAACAAGGCGTGTACTCCTCATGGAGTTTATGGAAGGGGGACAAGTGAACGATAGGGCCTACATGAAGAGGAATGGCATCAACGTCAACGAGGTAGTTTCTTAGCTGTCTCTGAACTGGGCATATACGATGGGCAGTGCAACTGTCATTTGGACACTGAGGCTGATAGGGCAGGATGGGGCAGGAAGGGGACCGCATGCAGATATGTGCTCATGCTTAAGTATATAACCTCTTTTGGGGAAGGCTCTCCGGTAAAATTGCAGAGCTGGACAGATCTTCAAGGGGACAGACAGTGAGTGATGGCAGTGCCCTTACATTATGTATGCTCATGGTTTGCTCCAAGGTGGCAGTTCTTTGTGTCCTGAAGGAACAGTTTTAGGTTCCGATTCTCTTTCTTCAGTATTCATTTTATCCTGGGGAAATGCATGGGATTTAGCTTTTGTATCTCAAGAGCTATCACCTTATGAAGGAGATACAAATCTCCTTCATAGGCCTTGTAGGATCACAGTTACTAGAGTGCTGGAATCTCAGCTGTGGTGTGTTGCATGTATTCTAACCTGACTTGTTCTCTTCTGCTTTCCAAAATCTCCTTCTTTCTTCAGAATACAACTGGATACAGTTTTCTTCCTTGCTTTCTGATCCAATATTACCATGCAGTTTTGCTGTCCTTGAACAGCTGCCAGATTCCATCCCTGTGGAAGCTACATTTCCCTGATGAGTGAGATAATTTCTGTGTGGCGCAAAGTCAGGAAAGCACTTTAGATGCTCTGTGTCCGAGAGATTCTTGAGGAAAGGAAGGTATTGCCTTGTACAAGGGGTGAGAAGATGCCTGGGGAAAGGGTTTTGAACCGTTAAACAATGTGTTAAACCACCCCTGCTGCTCAATGAGTGCTGATGGAGTCAGTGCTGCTTGCCTTTCCCTCCATGCCCTATTGATGAGCCTCAAAGCTACACGTTGTTGACTGCCCATCAAAGAGCTATGGCATGAAATCAATTGTACTAAATTCATCCATCCGCTTTACTCTGAGGTCTGGACATGTCCTCTCTCCCTGTTTTCCTTCCTCTCATGGATAAAAAGGGAGTATCTGTTGGTATTCCCTTTATATCCATGATGAAGTTCATATAACATCAGAAAAAGGCATGAAAAAAACCTCTTGGGGAGGGAAATGTGAGCTGGGTATGCCACACAAGGAGAGAACATGGTCCATCTTCTCAGCTGCCTCCATAAGACACTGTGAGGGTCCTTCTCTGACTAAACTGCTTAGCCAATTTACAGGTGGAGGACGGAGCAACTTGGTCTTTCTTTGCATAGACCATCTCTTCTTCTGCTTTTGCACCCAGCAGAAGCCAATGAGACATTTTCTGGTGGTTTAAACAGGTGGGAAGGCAGTCATCTTTTAATGTGCTTCTCCACTGAAGTGCCTCCATGGTGGTCCAGAGGAGAACACCTACCCAGCTCCGTTCACCTGAACAAAACAACTGGTCAAAAGCCAGAAAACCTTTCTTTTCCTTTCAAAGCGTGTGTCTTGTGTAAATCACTTTCTCTTTGTATAAAGGCAGAGGTTGAAACCAACACACATCACTGAGGTACAAAACTGAACATTCCTCAAATCTTGAAAGAGTCAGATAGAAAGGCTTGATTTCATGCATTAGCAGAAGGGCTCATGAGTAGCATTTACATTCTGGTTTTGAGCTGGTCTTCCTCAAAGTTCTTGGAGTCCATCTCTGATCTGGAGGTCTTGGTAGCCAGCACAGTGCAGCTCCCTGATATTTTGGTTGCTTCTCTGAATATTGTCAAACTACTAGAAGCAGTGAAGTTGTCTGGAAGAGCTCAGGGAAATGCAGTCTTTACGGTCTTCCAGGGATCTCTCCAGCCAGTCAGGGTGGAAAACTCAGTGACTGCAACCTTTTAATGGGCTATTTTGGTGCTAGTATGTGACAAAATAAAGCAGAGAAGCAGCTAATTACAGTTTTTCTAGCTTGCAGAAGCTTTTCCTCGTGGGAGGAGAGGTTTAAGATAAAATTTTAGCTCTTTTTTTTTTTTCATCCACCCTTTTGGGGAGGCTCTTATGCTTTGCCTTGGCACAGCAGATCCCATGCAGCAGTGAAATCACTTATTGTGCTGATTCTGAGCCAGTCCCCAAATGATGGCAAAGATGAGATTTAAAAAGAGGTTGTCAACAGAGCTTTACTACTCTCAAGAATAAACATCACAGGTTTCCGGCAACCTGGCAGCTAAAGGATGTTACTGCAGCACAGTGGTAGGACTAGGCATTTGTACAAATTGCCACAGTGCCTGAACAGAGCTATTCTTTCTTCCTTTTCTCTTCCTTACTCCTCTCCCCCCTGCAATTAATGATTAGCTTTTACTAATTGCTAATAACATAGTGGTGCTAAGCAGCAGGTACCCAGTTTTACAGAGGCACATGATGGGGAACAAGGTCTGCTATGGCCACAGCAAGATGAGGTAGGAGCAGTGCACGTCCTAGACCCCTGTACTCCCCTGGTGAGGTGCAGCAGCTGGGGACAGCTATAACCAAGGTCCGTTGTTGGCTGCTGCTGTTGGTGCCAGGGTAAGGACCTGCTCGGCAAGGGGGCAAAGAGAGCCAAAGACAACAGGCAGCAAAGGAGTCTAAGGATGGGGTGGCAACCCAGGTTTCAAAATGATGACATGATTTATAATACAGAGCAGTTTCAAGAGCTGCATTAACTCTCTATAAATCACCTCAATATATCTATCTATCAAACCCTCTATCGTCTTACTCCATTTTGTTTCACTGGGCGGAGGAAGAGGAGTCTTCACTAAGCAGGATTTCTCTTATGTGACAATGCAGCCTTGAAAAGCAAGCTGAGCCTCTCTCTTCTAAATGGAAAGGATCCCTGAGGTGAAAGCTCCCTTCAAACCAGGTTACTGACATTTACTTAATACCATCTGTAGCGGGATTATCATTAAAGCTGCCCAAAAGCACATTAATCTCTCTGGATCCGTCCAAGCGCTGGACTGTAATGGCATTTAATCAGAGAAGGCTTTGATTTCCAAAGACAAGTGCAAACACTGAAATATCTGCCTGTGGAACAGTTACTTATTCATGTGCAAGTGTAGCTGAGGATGAGAGTGCAGCTGGGGTACTGGCACTGGGAGGGAAGCCTGGAGAGTGAAGCAGTAAAGAAATGAGCTAGCAGTGAATTCTGATGGAAAACAAGACCATGGAAGGGTTAAGAAAGGGGCCACCTGGAAACTAGGCTGTTCCTGTTTCAAGACACAGGAGCATTTGTAGCTTTTATTGGGAAGATATATTTGGAGTCTGGGGAGGCGGTGGCGAGGAGCAGGGAAGGGAGGAGAAATAAAGACCTAGGGGCTCTCAATATGTTCAAAGCACCCTGGTTTCAAGAGAGAGGAAAGAAGATGGACAAGGCTGCTTAGCACACAGACTTCTAAAGAAGATCCCAGATAGCACAGATGTCCCTGTTGCATCCATTCTGATTTTAACTGATCCATTTAGAGAGACCTTGTCCATATACAAATCTTAGCATTATCTCTGACATGCTGCATGAGCCCTCCCTGCCCTTCTTGGTGGATGCTCTGCCCACCCCACAGAGCTGCTGAGTCAGCAGGCTGTGGGAGCTCTGGCACCTACCAGTGCGTCCGTGGTGTGTGCTGTGGTGCCTCCTTCTAACCAGCCTGCCTCAGACAGCCAAGTGTACAGGCCCCACTTCGATCATCCTGACCTGAGTTGGAGTCGGGCTGTGGAAATGGTGCTCTGGTGCCGTGGGCTCCCTAAGAGCCTGGGTCATGGGCTGTGGATGGTTCAGAAGTCAGGGAAATATTTTGTCCAACTGAGAAATGAAAGCAATCTGCTAAGGTGCCCAAGGTGAGCTCCTGTGTGCTACTAAGGCCGTCCATCACCTTATCCTACTCTCAGGTTTTTCCTTACATTTGTTACTACATGAGACCGACAGCGGAGCAATATCTCTTTGCTTTCTTCTTAGCTTGATAAAGAGCCCAGCTACCTTCTGAGTGCTGCAACTTGGTAAGTTGAAATGTGGTTGCAGTGTGGGATTAGAGGCCTAGGAGCTACTAAAACTTAAGTGTGATTTCACAGAGTGGGATCCTTTCTCTGCTATTGCAGGTTTTGAAACCTCTCATATCTCAAGCATTTGTGCTTATAAAACTGAAGTTTTGGCTGAAGTGGTGTATAGAAGAGAATATTGTTCCCAGAGTAAATGGCTATTCTTGCTCTTTGCATCTCCCGATTTAGTCATGAGAGCAATTTCTTTGCATATTCTCCTAAATTTCCTCTTATCTGAAGCTTAATGAAAATTCACAAGGCACTGGTAAGCAAGGATGGTGATGTCTAGCATATTCAGTTCCTAAGCTATGCAAAGACACCACATGAAGAGTTAAATAAGACACAAACTCTTTTCTTATTGAAAGTGAGTCTTGGGCGTCAGTGTCACTGAATTGCTCAAAAGTCCAACAAAATGCTTTACATGAAATCCAAGGAAATATGACTGCATTTAAAGCCAAGGGAACATGATTGTTCAGCTCTGTTCACATTCATTTCAGCTCTGACAGAGAATAAAACTAGGAAAATAAATAATAACTGGTCTTTTCTAGCTACTTCCTTTTGAGATTTTGTGAAAACATCTGAAGTCAGTCTCTCATTTTCCTGGGCAGGTGAGACAGAATATTTCTCCCCACATGGAAGATGGGGTGCTGAGTAGGAAAATAATTTCCTTGGGCCCCAACAGCGTGTGGGGGACATGCTAGGAGTTTACTCTAGAAGCCCTAGGAACTACTCTTATGTGTCCAGACATCACTTTGGTGTGATGCTAGGTCAGTGCACAGTGATAAAGTTGCAGTACAGAGCACTGCATTTTGATCCTCACAACTGGATCATAGAAGACAAAATGTGAAAGTGGATTGCTTGTGTGTGACCATCCCAATCTGCTGTGGAGAAGGGCCATTTCAGAGCAGAGTAACGGAGCAGGCTCCATCTTCGCTCATTCCATGCACTTTGCTGATTTGACACCAGTTAGATTGGGCTGGACTGCACTAGCAGGATTAAACAAACCCTTAGACAATCGCCACAATACCAACAAAAAAAAGAAAACAAAAACCCAACACACTCTTCAATCCAATTAACCTTCGATTAAGGTTCCAAAATCAATGTTATTCTTTTGGCCTGAGGAGGTAATATTGAGCCCTGAGAAATGAGCTGCACAACGACCTTTACTTTTAATGAGATCAATAGAAGTTACTGTCGCCATCTCTTAAAATAATTGGCAAATATTACAGCCAAATTAAGGCCAGCAACTAGTATTTGCTCCTAATCTAAAGAGACAGTCACAAATGCAGACAGGGCAGGAAAGGATGAAACAAGTCCCAGTTGAAACTGGGACTGTTGCTCAGGCATAGGTGGTGAGATGAGCCCTACAGTGACCATGTCTCAGGATCTCTTCCTTGGCTAGGTCCGTTGAAGGCAGGACCACTGCAGTTTGCTCACAGGGCTAGGAAGGTGTCAGTGACTTCACCTGGATGATCCAAGCCTGTTCCTTACATTGCAGCTGCCCATGACCATGGTACGTGTGTCAACTTGTTACAGCAATACTATTCATAGGCTCACACGCTTATTTCTGTCTGAGAGATTTTGGATTAACTATGCATTATCAGCATGCTGTTTGCAAGGGCATTAATTTCAAAAAGGCTTTGCAGTGTTTTCCTGTTGGGTTGCTCCATCACCTGGGTGTGCTGATTTGCTAGAGGTGGATTGCATAGAGGGGCTGGCACGTGCCCACAGGTTGGCTGCTATGAGGTTATATGCCTGGCAATGTAATGTGGGTTTACCAAAAGCTGCTCACAGGGGATCATGTGAGGATAACTGGTAGTCAAAACCATCCCAGCTGTGCTGGGCCACAGTGACAGCAGCAACAATTTCTGGCTATGTGCATGTACAAAAAGAAATACATGACTGCTGGTTGTTGTAGTACAGCTTGGGATTCTCCGAATTAGGTGACAGAAATGCAGTAGGTCTAGTCAGTAAGAGAGCTGATACACTGAGGATGAGTCAACTGGAAAAGGTGGCGATTAGGAGGGAAATTTTAAAGTGAAAGTGATAGAGGCAGTGGTGGAAACATTGTGGGTTTCTGCGAGGTTTGCTCTTCAACCTGATCCTATCTAATAGTTTCATTAATGACCTCAAAAAAACGGAACTGTGTGAAGGATATTGTTGATGTCACGAAGGTGAGAGGTTCTGTCATTGTAAAGGAGGACCAGGGTCCTTGGTGGCCTTGAGGATTAGAATGATAGAAACAGATAAAAATGAGTAATACCAAGTGAAAAGCCATGCACTTAAAAAAGTAATAAGAACAATTTCTTAAAAATGCTGGGAGTTTATTTTTTATTAGTCAATCGCTGAGTAAGTGTGAGTTTCCAGTGCAATGTGACTGTGTAGAAGACTGTCAGCTCCTAGGACAGAGCAGATGAAGGTGCATCCTACAGAAATAGGGTACTATTTATGCTTATTTATAGTGGTAATTATCTTACTGATGAACAGACCAGAGTAGTAAACGCTTGAAAGGAAAGGGAATAGTTAAACTCAGGGATTATATTAGCAGAGGAACTAAGGGATTTAAACTGGACATCAGTAAAATTAAATTGCAATTCAGGGAAAGGGATCTGACCATGAAAGGTGTGAATGTTTGGAACAGGCTTCAAAATCGTGTTTTCAGTTTGTTCCTCATTTCTAGTGAACTTGATTGGTGTATGGAGAGGCTGTATGATACTGTATGCTAGCAATCCTCACTGTCTGTACTGTATTCTTATTGTCTTCTGTATTGGCATGTAACTCATGTAGGATAGTTTGTGACACGTAGAGTCCTTGCCATATTGTGTACATAAAACAGATTTCATGTGTTTATTTCAATTAAGAGTTACACAAAGTCAGATTGTTGTGCGTATATCTGTCACCACATTGCATTACAGCCATTGCTAAGGCTGCAGGTTCTCCTTCTCTTCATCTACTGTTTGCTGATTCCTCAGCTGCATTTTCTCCCCGGTGATCCATTTAATTCCTAACTGAAATGAAAACATTGTGTTGAAAAGATGCGGTTTGCCTGGCACAGTGACATGGTGATGTCAGGTCATGTGGCAACTGCAGGCTGCTGCTTGCATTGAGGCCACAGGCTCCCTTGGTGCCTGGAGTCTTCATGTTCAGATGTCTGTCTGATCGACAGACAAACTGGACCTGTTTTAGGCAATAACACACTTTCTGACAATAGGCAAGGGCAAACCCCTGGCCAAAGCCAGAGTCTGGTATAATCCTTGCATAACAAGCTCAGCTCTCTTGCTGACTAGCATGGGATTTTTTTCCTGTATATTAAGCCTAAATTAACCCATTCTTAATTGCGTCCCCTTTTACCTAGTTGTATTTCTTGTAGCATGCTCAGTTATCCCTCTATTTCTGTGGTATTCAAACCTTTTAATATTGGTAGACTGTCCCTCCTTTACCGTTCCTTAGCCAGTGTCTGGCATTTGAGCTCTTCTAATCTTTTTCCTAAGTAAATTCCTCCTGCATCCTGCTCATTTATTTGCTTTCTCTGAACTGACGTGATGTTGTCTGCATATCTCTGTTAATGAGGTGTCTTGAAGTGAATGCAGGATTCCAAGGGCAATTATTATTTTTTTATCATGTGCAGCAGAGCAGTGCTAGGAGACCCTGGTAATGGGAAAGGCTTCATTGTGCTGGATGCTAAACAGGAAAAGGAACCATGACCTCTCTGTGTCATAACAGAATGCCTGTGTGTTTACTTTGGTCTGTGCTTCCATAAATCATTGCAACCTTTTGTCTAATTTGCTATGCACCTTCACCCCAAGGTCTTACACAGCCCAAGTGCATGCTGAATTCCTCTTTCCCTCTGAGTAGCAGATTTTTATGTTTCCTCAAATTGCCTAACTACATTCTTCCAAAATGAATTCCCTGTACTACAGACCATTTTTCTGGTGGTCTCAATAAGGATGGAATCAATGACACTAGTGATGGGACAGTGCTGGAAAAAGTAACACAGGGGTCAGCATCTATGGGAAACGTGTTGCAGATGGCAGGTTCCTCCAGTGGATTTTCCACAAGTTTTTCAAGAATTTTAGTCTCATGAATATTCAAAAGAAAAAAAAAAACACACTTTCTTGTTGACTTGTGATTCATTTAGTAAATGATGTGCTTCCCTGACTAGAGGAACCTGCAAACACTCCAAGTACGAAGACATACTCCAAAAAACATGAGCACGAAACAGCAGATGTATAGCTGTGAATACCTGCACAAACACACAGTGACATGTGCATCGTTAATAATAATAATAATCTTGGTGCCAGTAGGCAAGCACAGCACTGTGCCAAGCACCTTAGCAGCTCCAGAGCTTGTGGATGCTATAGGTGTTTAGAATAGCTGTGTCTCTTGCCCAGCGAGCAAGCCTGTCACCAGTGATACGTGTTCCTGCTCGCTGCTGAGTGTAACGACGATGTGAGGGCCTAGGAAAAAGATGAAAACTTTGGGAAGGAAAATGTTTTCCTTTTGTGTTTTAATTTTCCTTTTTCTGTGTCCTCGTTCCATTTTGCTGGGGATGTAGAAATAGAAAACCAGGAAACTTTGAGAAAAATAGAATGGAGTTTCTAATGTTTTTTGTTTCCTTTTGTTTCCGGAGATGTGAAAATCTTTTGGTACTGAGTTTTAAATTGATATTGTAATGTCTGCTTTTTAACCCTTTAGCAAGTGTGCATTAGGGAAATATATATAGCAAATAAGTTATGTTATTTCAAAATTCACAGTACCAGACAAATATGAAACCTCAGTACCAGTGACTCTGCATACGCTATATGTATCTTTGAAAAATTATGGGGCTATACTTTAGTTGTTGTATGTAATGGTATCATGTTTTTTCCTAAGCTTTTTCTCCAGAAACATGAATTGCTTTTATGTCTGAATTATAATAATGTCTGTATTCAGTATTATATCTAAACCCCAGAAATAAAACCTTCCTTTTTGCTTAGAAGTCATCAGTAGTCTTCAACATTTATTTTTTCTCTTATTTCAGAGATATGTCAACAGATAAAAATGTTCATAAATACCTAGCGTGCAGCACAATTCCTTCTCTTACGATTAGTAAATTTATTTTATTCAAAAGTAAAGAATGCTTATGTGCTTATTTCATAAATCCCCCTAACATACTTTCTGTATGCTAACGAAATTATACAGAATGTTTTTCTTCAAGAAGCTATAAAGGCTAGTTTTAGAGCAATAACTTCGGCAGATGTTCCTCAGAACATTTTTTATTAGTAGTTTTTATATACAGCAGCCTGGAAGTGGGCTGCTGTATTTGGCAGGCCTCCTTCCCGGTCAGCAAATCTCATGCTCCCCATAAGCCTCTGCTGCAGAAAGAGGTTCAGCCGTGTCAGATCTCGTCAGCTGTGAGCCCTGCAGGAGACCTGCATCAGTGGGGCATCCCAGGGCTGTGCCCGGGGATGGAAGGTAAATGTGCCTATGTCGGGAGGGGAAAGGAGACGGGAATGACCCGGCCTGTGAGTCTGAGCAGCGCTGTGAGCTCTGCCTGCTTCCATGCCAACGTGGGGAGACGGATCGCAAGCCTCTCTCGTGTTAAGCTGCAAAAGGCTCGGGCACAGCTCTGATGAGAAACCTGCCTGCGGGAGGTGGCTCCGGAGGGGACCCTCCCTGCGCCTGGGGGCCTGAGGGCGCAGAGCTGTAGCTGTTGCTCACAGAGCCGGACTGTGCTGTTGTGGAGGTGCTGCAGGTGGTGAGAGGAGCTTTTGTAGAACTGTAGGACAGCTCAGCTTGGAAGGGATCTCAAGAGGTCTCCAGTGCAACCTCGTGCTCCAAGCAGGCTTGGCTTGGGGGTCATGCCATGTCACTCAAGGCTTTATCTGGTGCAGGATCTGAGCAACCTGCTCCACTGTTGGGTTTTCCTAGCCTGTGCCATTACCATTGCACAGAAGGATAGTCTGCTGTCTTTGAAGCTGCAGAATGTGCTGTCTTTTGTATCCCCGTTACCTCTTTCACCACCTCTGCTTATGGGGAGGGTTGCCTGTTTGCTGCTGATGCTGCAACTGATGACGTGATAAGGATAATTTATCGCTGTGGCCTTTTAATTGCTTGTTGGGCACTTTGTTGTGGAGCACGTGCCCCTCTGTGATGGCGGGGAGGGACAGGAATAGGGTGCCAAGCTGAGGCTGCTGTGTTAGTTTGTGGCGGGGGGCCTGCTGCTCTCAATGATCCTGCCGCTCCTGTGGACGGTTGCTTGCGCCTAGGAGGTTTTTAACTTTAATAAAATCACTGGGTGATAAGGAGGCGGCAGCATGGAGGGACTCAGCAGTGACAGGATGATTTAAATGGTCTTTCAGTGCCACTTCATCTTCACAGGCATCATAGATCAGATTAGCAAGGGATTGAGGAAAACGAGGAGGGAAATGGGGGACAGGGTGACAAAGGGAGGGGAGAAGGACCCATGTTCATTCTGGTAAGCAGATGGACAGGCTGTGTCTTCGCCTACCCCTTCTCTGCTGGGCCCAGCTATCATTTACAGATGGAAAAATGGGAGTCTCCCCCCCGAGTGGCATCTCACCCTCCCTGGCAGCTCTTCCCATGCCTATCCCATGAACATCTGTCTCTCTGCTCTGACCTGCCCCTGCAGGGACCCTCCATAGCTGCTCCAAGAACACTACCTCCTTTCCCCTCATTTTCCTCCTCATTCTCAGGCACCACTGTTCTTCCTGACAGAGATTTTCTCCTTCATATGCCAGGCAAATGTTCTGAAGTACCCCCTGACCCTATAAAGATCTTGATGCCCCCTACACAGACCCTCCCTGAACGTCCTGAAGGAGGCTGTGGTGGATGCCAGCAGCTACCTCAACTGGGGTAGATGCCAGCAGCTGCCTCCTGTGTCTGTCAGAGGGGCTGCAAGAACCACGGCTGGGACTGTCGGCATGTGCTGACCCCTCGCTCCCCCCAGTATCGACGTGGGGGTCCTGCCTCCCCGGCCTTGCAGGTGCCCTGCTGTGGGTAGCGGTGTGTGACAGGCTCCTACCTCCTCACAGATCTCTCGCAATCTGGGGAAGCTCTACAGTGAAATGATCTTTGTGAATGGTTTTGTCCACTGTGACCCGCACCCAGGCAATGTGCTGGTGAAGAAATGCCCAGCCTCTGGCAAGGCCCATATTATCCTCCTGGACCATGGTCTCTACCAGGTATGTGATTATGGGGGTGCTTCCAGGGCTTGTGGGGCTGCCTGTGGGTATCAATCTGTAGCTTTGTCTCTTGAAGACCATACAAATGATTTTTTTTCCTATTACTCCCATCAGCCTCCTAGGGCATTTCCTCACTGCAAAATGGGTGCATGCAGCAGCTTTGGGATACGGGGCTCTCTACCTTGGTCCCTTGTCCTCCGTGAACTTGTCAGCGCCACTTCTTCCTCACCAGGTGCTGAGCGAGTCATTCCGCATGGACTACTGCCGCCTTTGGCAGGCCCTCATCAAGGCTGACATGAAGAGAGTGCAGAAGTACAGCCGGCGGCTTGGGGCAGGGGATTTGTATCCTCTCTTTGCCTGCATGCTCACCGCCAGGTCCTGGGAGTCTGTCAACAGGGGCATCGACCGGTCGCCAGTCTCCGCCAGCGAGGTGGGTCCTGGCTGCCTTTCCTTCTCCTTGGGTGCCTTTCCATTTTGCAACCACCCGCATCACTGATGTTGGGCGATCCCTGGCAGCTCTGGAGGGAGGTCTGCACTGATGACTGAGCTAGAGAAAGCCAGACATCCTTCTGCAATGTGTGCTGAACTTGATTTCCCAGTTTTACCTGTCACGGGTTGCTTGAATTTTCAATATTTTGATGGCTAAGTGTTCACCAGTTCTGGTAGAGGAAACATTTGTAAATCAACCCTTTCTTAAAAAGGGAAGTGTTGAATGCAGCTGTTCTGGGAACCAGTAAGGTGAATAAGGTGAGGTAGAAGATACATAAAGGCTTGGCAGGAAGACGTGAGAAGGATAATACATTATCGCTATTCATGTAAATGATTATCAGCACTGATACATATGCCTAAAAACCCTTGGAAATTACCTTCCAATCAGAAACCCTATTAACTTGGAGTCAAGGTTGCTTAACTGCAAATTCTATCAACTCAATCACTACAAATCTAGGAAATTGTCACTTAAATTTTCTCCTCCTTTCCTATCCACACATGCTGGGATCCTTCTTCACCTCCTAGGGTTCCTGGAACACTACTTTAAGAATAGTAGCAGCCCCATCAGCCATGCTTTTGGTAGTCATCAGCATACAATGATGTGACTTGAGTAAATGGACCAGTGTTTGTGGTGAGAAACACTTTGTATCCTATGGTTTGTTTTTAATCTGCGTACATTTGTAGTAGATGGGATAAAATTCATTTAAGTAGCATTAAAATACTATACTGTGAATTTTTCCTCCAGAAGCTCTTTTGGGTCAGAGTTAGATTTTGATGGATGTGGCTGAATTTGCTGTACTGGGCTGCCATTATCCACAATAATGAGTAGGTCAGATACTGTGTGTAATGAACCCCCCCAGTAGTATGATTGCTTCATACCTGAGCTAGTGTCCTGTGTATCAGAAATAATATAAGCACTGTCTAGCAGTACTCAGTCTGATAAGTTCTGGAGCTGCTCAGAGGCAACCAAATGGCTCCACGAAGATCTGACTTGAGTACAAGCCGGTGTTGAGTCTGAACTAATAAGCCCCGTTCGTCCCAAATTGGCTTGTGTAATTATGGCAGAGGTTTGCCTGCAGCCACATGGGGCCCTGTGCAGGCTAGTGAACTTGGTCAGGGCCGAGTTGCCCCTATGCAGTCAGCGCTGTTGTCTTTGCTGACATGACCCAATTCATGCTGAAATTGGATAATGCTGCCTCAGATAACGGGAGCTGAGCGGATGTGCTATCCCATTAGGGAAGGAGCTGCTGCTTGTCCTTAGTTTGGAGGTGCATTTGAGAGGTTTTGTCACTGTGTAGGCAGGTGCAGTAAGCACAGAGCTCTGGGCAGCGTGCATGGGACATATGGGCAAGAGAGCAGCCTATAAGACAGGGAGGTAACTCGCCTGATCCAAAGCCTCAGCTATCCTCAGGCTTAGCTCAGTTCAGCTTGGCGCGCTGCATCTTGAGAAGAATGTGATGGAACTGGGGGGATTTTAGTGGGAAGCTATAAGAAGAGCTGGATGTCAGGCTGGTGCAACCCATGAACAAAATCTGAGCAAGCTAGGACAGAAAAAAAGTCTAGAAAAAGGCAAGCTGAAGAGAGACATGATAGCAGTTCTCAAAGCTTTTAGACTGCTATAAACAGGACAAAAGGTAATGGGCTTAAAATTCAGCTAAGGAGATTTGGGTAAACCATGAGAAAAGCAGTATTTAATGGCAAAGCTACTGAAACAGTGGTATAGATGGTCTTGGGAGGATGTGGGTCACGTCAGCAGGGAGTTTTAGGAGCAGGCTAGTCACACATCTGTGAGGATTGCCAGAAGTGTAGTTGTTGCTGCTGTGTAGTAAGGCCAGGCAGCTGACTGCTCGGGGTGGCTGCTACCCTTATCTGATTTTATTGTGGTGTTTTGCTGCATCTTGCAGCAGTCTCTGCTATTGCAGCCAAGGGGCTTTTCACAGGTCCTGTGGCATAGCTCACTTCTTTGGCCGTGCACAGGCTTCATCCTTGACAGAAAATGACAGTTCTCTTGACAGATGATGTGGTTGTTTTGTGATGTGGACAAACAGCTGGAACTAAAAATAAAAAGGAAAGAAATAGGAAAGAAAGCAAGAGATTACCTATATGTGCAAAATAAAATAGCCTTTCCAGTGATGCTAGTTGGGATAAAGGGATAAGAATCTCTGGAAAGGATTTTCTGCCAACAAACAGTGGAACAGCATTTAGGAAAGCTAAGCCTCTTCTTGTTGAAGCTTTGTGCCTTTGGTCAGTCCTGGAGGCAGGGCATGGGGCGCCAAAGCAACGACGCGCTCTGCGAGCTGTATGCAGCTCTGACCATTGCAGGCTGCACAGTGGATTTGTATGGCTCGTTGGCCTGTCCCTGTATAAGAAATCTTAGTTTTACAAAGGATGGGTGTTAGGTCCTCCATCATGAAATGTAAGGCTGCCAGGTGTTGAGAAAATGTTTTAGATGTGCCATTCCCCTTCCCCCAAAAGCACCCCTTCCCTCTAGAGGAAGTCACATTAACTACCCTCTGCATGGGCCCTGCTGGATTCTGGAGTGTTTAAATTTTCCAGAGACTTTTATTTGAATTTTCTGATTCTTGTCATGGCCTCTGGAGGAAGAAGAAGGGGCACTGCATGGGTACTAGATCAACTCCTTACCATGCTGTCTTCACTGAGATGCTGGATGAACTTCTACATCTAAAAGGAAGCAGATGCCTGAGGGCTCTCTGTTTTCCATGCTAAGCCTGCTTGTCTTTGGAAGGAAGCCCATCTTAAGTGGCCCTGACCCTTGCCTGATGTTTGTCATCAGCTTTTATGATGCTGGGCAGTGATCTTGCCTTGGAAGCTGGAAGATCAGAGAGTGTGAAGAATTGCTCTGCTTGTCCTTGGTCTTACACCGTTTCCTTAAGTATCTGATATTGACTGTTGTTAGATGCATACAGGACAGATGGACCCTTAATTGGACGTAGGGTGATGGTTTTGTAAACTTGTGGATTAGCACGAAGGTTCGCATTACGTTTTCTCACCCCAGTGAGCTGTGTGGACGACAGAGGACTAGATCAGACCTGGAATTAGCTTCCTTAGTGTAACATGAAGCCTTCAGTAGAATGGGTGGCAAAATATAGGTGACAAGGAGCTGCCTGGCTTGCTTTGCAACTTTCTCCATGTTCTTGATTAGTCCAGTGGTACCTGCAGCTCTCAGCTTTTGGACCAGTGAGGCAAAGCTGTCTGAAACCTGTGAGGGCAGTAATGATGCCTGATTGCTGTGTTCACAGTGTGCTCACGGCCAAGAACTGAGATAGCAGCAAGTGCCCTGTTGTCCTGAGAGGTTATTAATCCTGCCAGTGAGGTGAAGGATCCTTCTCCCACTGACAGGTTGGTGGAATATGGCAAGAATGAGCTAGGCCTGTGCTGTGAGTGCTTGGGACAGCTTGATGCCTGCAGCAAAACAACAGGAAGAGCTTTTAAGCTTCTGGCCTGCAGTTATGGTCTGGCAAAATACCTTCTCCTCCTGCCAGATCTCAGCCACATGTGGATGCAGTTTCCCATGCTCTCTCTCCTCTCTCCTTGACATATCCATGACCTGGCTGCCCACAGGATGTGGAAATCCGGTCCAATGCTGCTGCTTACCTACCCCAGATCACACAGCTCCTCAACAACGTCCCCCGCCAGATGCTACTGCTGCTGAAGACCAATGACTTGCTACGAGGGATCGAGTCAGCCCTGCACACACGGGCCAGCGCCAGCTCCTTCCTCAACATGTCTCGCTGCTGCATCAGAGCTGTTTCCACGTGAGTTTTTTTGCTTGAGCACTAGAGGTCCAACATGGATCTTGACCTCCTATCCTTGGCTATGGACCTCTCCATGTCTGTTGGGTCCTACCCCTTTTCATTTATGCAGGTCATCCTCTTTCTGTGCTGTTTCTACTCTTACCAGCCTCTTCTTGGAACCACTGTCTCATCTCCAGCTGGGGACCTGGGTGGGGTTGGAACCCTTAGGATAATGTTTTGGGTTTGGCCCTGTAACTCCCTCCAGAAGAGGGGATGGGCCTTCCTGCCTGCTGTAGTCATCACTACTGGAAAATACTTGCAGGTAAGAAAGATCTGCAGGTTCATAGCTGTCTATTTCTGCAGCCTGATATAGGGATCAGGGCTAACTGTGACACTTAAAACCCAGGAACAGGAACCAGACAACTGGTTTCCACCTGTAGGTTTGATCCCTGCTCACTTTTGTAAGTCAATTCACTTCTGCTGTCCCAGAGTCTTCCAGGCTGGGTGGTTGGAAGGGAACTAGGATCCCACGTGAGCAGGCTGTCTCCTCTGCCAGATTTATGCCAGGAAGGCAGTCCCCAGCTACTCAGGAATGTTTTCCTGACGGAAATCCCTGTTCCCTGGAGCTCCCACTACTGCTGATGCTCCAGAAATGGGATGGTCCCCTTCCCATGGGGAGGAATTTTTGTACTGAAGATGTAGGACAGTCCTTCCTGCCGGGCTGCATGCTGTGGGATTTAACACCTGTTTTTCATTCTAGGTATCAGAGGAGCAAGACTCACTCGCTTTACAGAAGGGTGCAGATCTCACTCACGGAAACCCTGAGCCTGTGGCAGATCAACTTGTATGAACTCTTCCTGTGGTTGAAGGGGTCCTGGCTGGGGAATGGGGTTATTGCTCTTATAAGCTGGATGCACCATTCCACACACTGACGTTAAGTGGTGGGAGAGGCCTGGGCGCTTGCTCTCTCCTGCTGTCCATGGCACATTTGACTTTCTGACTGGTTCTGTCTATTCCATGGGCTATTTTGGGGTCTGTTTCTTTGTGACATGCTGCACTGTCCCTACCTGTTACAACATTAGCTTTCCCTGTGGCAGTGAGAGATGGAGCTGGATGCCAGAGCTCTGCAGTTTTATGCTTTAGGAAAGAGAAGTGAGGATATGGTGTGCTGGGAAGGCCAGGCTATTTCTTTCTCTTCCCCATCTGGACAGGACCCTAGTGACAAATTCCAGTGGGACTGCCCACGAAAAAGAAACCCTTTCCTGAGATTTTTTATGAATCATCCTACAGAATTTTAGACCACCTAGAATGCCCCAAAAAATTTCACAGCCCCTCAGAGAGAGACAGTAAGTCCTTTTAAAATCTGATAGGGTTTTTATTAGTAACTAAATCCTTAGTCTGATTTCTGTTCAGGTGTGTGGAGAGTTTCTCAAAGAGGAATGTGATCTAGCATAGAGTTGGAGCTATTAGATTCACTCTCAGCCCTGGGCCAAAGAGGAACCTAGTGGTGAGAGTAGTGGACTGGGAGTCTGGCTCTCTGAGGTTTGTCTCTAGTCCTGTCAGCAAGTGCCTCTGTGGTTTTGGACTTTCCTTGGCCAGTTTTCTTGCAAGTAAAAGAGGAAAGGACAATGATCCTGCCTCTTATCCAAAATTCAGGGAAGGCAGGAGAAATGCCAGCTTAGTGCTCTGAAACTACTGGTAGATTATGTGTACTGTACAATACTGCCACACTGCAAAATAAATGTGTTGTGTCAAAGACCTGCAGAGGAGGGATGCCTGGCTGTGCCCTCAGGCCGGCATTTTGGCCTCTAACCTCAGTGCCATTTCTGTTTCTACACTGAGTGAGCGTATCAGGCTGTGCTGTTTTATGAGACTAATGAAATGCCACCTCAGTTCCTCTGCCTAAGAGGTTTGCTCCACATCAGGGTCCTCTGGTGCTGTGTCAGATGTGTTGGGATGCAGTGAAGGAGCTGCTGTTTGTACCACTCCTTGCAACACTGATCCATGCCGATCCTGCCTGCCTGCAGGGGTGGGCTGCAGCCCATCCGTGAGACGTCACCCTCTCTGTCCTATGTGCTGGGCATTTTGTCTCATCACTGCCTGTGACATTTCACTGCTTCTGCTTCGCATGAAAACCTGCCATTTGCTCGGTGGCACAAATGACAGCTCTGATGGCTCTGACTCCGCAGCTGCAGAGTGGGTTCCAGGAAGTCTTGTCCAGAGACCTCCCTTTTGCCAGACATACCTCCGATCCTGGGAGAAGTCCCAGCTCCTTGCGAGGATTCCTGTAGCCAGCAAGGATGGATGAAGGGGACTGCTCGGATCATTTCAGCCTTTCTCAGACACTGTGCTGGTGAACAGGGGCTGCCGTGCTGGGCACAAAGGATGGGATGAGAACTTGCTTTCACTCTCACCAGGCTTGTTAAGTTGAGGATCGTTAATCAGCCACCAGTCAATGCCTGAGTGGAAGCCGTGGGAGTGTGTTATCCCAGTTTGCGTTTTCCCAGTGCGCACAAGCGTGAGGAGCCGCCTCACAGCGTGTCCATTTGCGTGGGAAGGGAGGCAGGGCACTGAAGTGTGGGCGAGTGCGTGTGTCAGTCCTTTGTGATGAGCTGATTCTCCTGCTGGCTGTGTGGGAGAGGGAAGGGATGAAATCCCGAAAAGGTACCTGACTCTGCTGGTCTGCTTGGGCATGAATGAGTCAGTGATTGCAGAAGGGTCCTCGCTTGTGGCAGTGACTGCGTGGGTGTGTGTGCGCACTTCTGCCCAGAGCAACTCCCTGACATCAGCACTGGCTTTCTGAGCCCTTTCTGTGTGGCGGCAGAACTTGAAATGCCACACTCTCCTGTCTTTGTGAGAAGCTAAAAAAGAAGCCCAGGTAGAAGGCTAAATGTCCTGGCAAAGCTAACCCTCACCTGTGCAAAGACAGATCAGGCATTGTGACACCATCTGGGAATGGACTGGGGGTAATTGCAGTGACGAGACCACAGGGAATCCCAGTGGCCCTGGGGCCTGCAGCCTGTACGTGAGTAATCCTTACTCGTGTGAGCAGTCTCGCTGAACCAGTGCCTGGCTTAGGCAGTTGCAGCCCGTACGTTAGCTGCTGTGGGTGGACCTGTCCCATTCTCTTCACAAGCAGAGGGCCTGCCTGCAGTGTGGCTACGTGCACACGGTGACTTCCAGGAGACCCGCTAGGAATGGTCACCGGCTGCTCGGCCCCTTGGAGCTGCCCCATGCAGGTGCCCTTGCAGCTTCCAGCGGACTCGTCTGAACTGACTGGCTGGAGCGCTGTGCGGGTCTCACAAACATCTGTGCGTGAAAGGTCATCTCTCAGCAAGACCCTCGTCATACCCCTGATTTCCAGAGGATCCTGTGTGATGGAGAGGCTCCTCAAAGCTGGTGTTTTCATTAGCTACTGATTTTAGGGCCGCGGCCTGCTCTCAGCCAAGGCTTTCACACCACCTAAGTCCAGCCACGTGATTGCCAATCACGCTGCCTGAGGAAGATGTGAGCTCTAAACTAGCAGCCCTTCCGACTGTCGTTTTTGGCAGTATGCAGCAGGTAGAGAGCAGGACGTGTTTGAAAGAGCTTTGTCTGTTGGCGTTAGACTCTGCCAGACAACTGCGAGCTTCAGTATTAGAAGTGGGGCTTCTCAGCCAGTTTTGCTCGGCCCTCACTCTTCCCTTAGGCAATCGATGAGGGTTGGCCTGAGGAAAGAGCAAGCAAACACCCAGAGTTTGACCCTTTAACATTCCTGCTTTGTCTTTTTGCGGAAAGCTCTCAAAGGTGAATGTGTTAAAAGACACCTCCTTATCCCAGTCTGTGATTGTTAAACCTGGGTAACCTGGATCAGTTCTGTACACTCAGCCTCCCTTCTCCACAGTCTGAATCTATTGATGTTTTCACCTCCAGTGGGCAGCATCTGCAGCCCTGCCTGCAGTTGGTATGATGTGGGCTGTTCTCTGCCTGGTTCAGCTGGAAAGGACCTGAAATCTCACAGTGCTCCCTCTTTAGGCACTAACCATTCACCTTGAAGCAAACTCCTGAACCCACAAACTCCTCAGTACTTGCAAGCGTGGCTGGAGCCAGAAATTCAAAGCTAATGGGCATCTCCTAGCTCCTGTAATAGCAAATACTAAGTTGTGGCCTCCTGGAATGTCCTGAAAGGCTGTCAGAAATGTTGAGGAGACAGTGGTTGTTTTGTCCTGCATTTAAATGTGCCATCACTAGGTAGGCTGGAAGTGGGAAATGGGATCGGGTGGGCAGAGTGGATGATATTGCCATGTGATACTGTGCCCGTGTTTAAGGCATGAAGTGAAAAGGCTTTTTTTCCTATCCAGCTGAAGGAAAAAGCCAGAGAGAGCAAACGCTCTGGTGAAACACCACGGCCTTTCCCTAGCACATCCCGTGCACTTGAACGGGGATGGGGGGGTGGCAGGTGGGTGCGCAGGTCCCGGCTGCGCCCTGCCCTCTGCCACCCCGCAGGGCTCTGTGCACGTCGAGCAGCCGCAGCTTCCTGCGTGAGTCGCTCGCTGGGTCTCGCAGCAAGACATTGTGGCCGCGGCCGCCAGGCCAGTCCCAAAGCCGGTCCCCTCCTAAACGAGCCCCTTGGGTAACCAGCATCTCCTTCCAACCCTTTTTATCAGCAGGTTTCCTCCACTCGCACTGCTCCCCCAGCACCCCTCTCCCTGCCCGCTGAGCGCAGGCCCGTGGGCAGCGCTGGGTCTGGGTGCTGTCGGGGCAGCGATGCAGCGTGTGGCCAGCAGGGCCCGGACAGCCTGCGCTCGGGTGCCCTCTCCGGGCCCCAGCAACCTGATGGCTAGAGATGGGAGAGAGGGGGTTTCTCCCGCATCCTGGGCTCCTCTCCAGGTGCAAGAAGCGAGAGCTGGCTCGGCCCCTGCAGCGTGAGTTGTGGCCTTCTGCACCTCACCCCAGGGCATGTGTTTGCCCGGGGCGATGGAGGGAAGCAAGTATTGCTGCTCCGCTCCTCAAAAGGCGCAGAGCAAATGAATAGCAAGAAAGCCGAGGCGCTGGGATGTGCGCTGGGTGCTGCGGCCGGTCCTGTGAGCGGGGAGCTGCTCGAGATGCTGAGATGGGAGGTGGGGCAGCCTCAAAGTAAATCTGTGTCCACTTGGAGGCTGCAGATCCTCTGACAGCTTGAACAGAGGTGCTGCAAGGTGTAACAGGACAGAGGGAAAAGGGAACAGGCACAATTGGAGCCCGTGAGTTTATTCATCTTTTAATGTCTGCAGCAGAGCAGCTGCTCTCTGACACGCACCAAAGCGTGCCTCCTCATGGTGCCCGTGGGCCCAGCCTCAGGTCTGCATGGCTGTGAGAGCACAGCAGCTCCCCGGGGGCTCCTGCGGCCTCTGCGCCGCTCCCTTCGAGGCTGAGCAGAGCACGGGGCTCTGGGCTCCTTGGCGCCCAGGCCAAGGCTGTGGCCGGGAAACCTCCCTGGGGGAGGTCCTGGGCAGCCAGGGCTGGGGGAGGCAGGACAGGGAAGTCCGGTGGGCAGTGTTGCTGCAGCTCAGCAACAGGCTGCCGACGGGATGAGACCCCCCTCCTCGGCGCACGTCTGTAGCCGCCGGCATGGCCGCACGGCGCTCGCTGCCTCGCGCTGCGTGAAGCGGGGCTGCAGGGCGCCAAGGCTTTCTGCCCCTTCCCTTCACCCTCCGCAGGCAGCCGTGGCCACTGTGCCCCCATCAGCCGTGAAGGGATTTCGCCTCCGCCGCTTTGCTGCATCACCGCAATGGGCGAGCGGCTGGTCGCGAGTTGGCATTCGCACCAGGAGCGAGCGGCTCTCTGAAGCGCAGCGTGAGGCTACGTGCTGGCAGCAGTTAATTTTCTGGGGGAGAGTTGAGGCTTCAGCGAGGAGGGCCGAGGAAAGGAAAAGCCAGAAGCAGCCACAGCCCCTTCTGAAGTAAATACCAAACTCCTCTGTGGCTCTAAATTGATTTGTAATTGCTAAATGCTTGTGCATGGCCTTCTGTGATGTGCTTTCAGAGCCTGCCCAGACAGCGCGGCGGGCAAGACGCTGTACCTGCTCTAGGGAAGGTTGCCCTTGCTCCGTATGCCCGCGATGGCGCACTGCTAGCCAAGGCACAGCCCGTCGCAGGCAGGCAGAGCTGCCTTCAGCTCTGTATCCATGGAGCTTTCGTGTGGCATCTTCCGCCCCTCTCCACATGGGACTCACTGGCATTTCACCTTTCTGTTTGGGTCGGCCGGCCAGCAGCTGCCACTGCGCGAGATGAGGGGGTGCTGGGCCCGGCTGCCTGCTGGGCTCCATGCGGCACAGCCTGGCCGGGCTGCAGCGGCACCGCTGCCTGCCGGGCTTCATGCGGCACAGCCTGGCTGGGCTGCAGCGGCACCGCTGCCTGCCGGGCTCCATGCGGCACAGCCTGGCCGGGCTGCAGCGGCACTGCTGCCT